>LNAS01000297.1:0-68045 GCA_001630605.1 Pseudogymnoascus pannorum | reverse complement strand
ATTAGTAAAGGGTTGTTGAGATATCAAGTTACGAAATTCGTGATTTAAGGTGTAAAATGCAGTGGGACTTTCGCTATACATGTACGTTATGGGTTTCCATTTTAAATTCACGTCATTCAAAAATTTATCAATCACACAAATATTAAAAAGATCTCCCTTGGGATAAATTGTGGGGCAATTTTGGGGCACAAAAGTGCTATAGAATTTTCTACAATATAATTGCACAACCCAACCTTTCCGCTTGCCAATCATTGGATACATCTAATCCGTATCAGACGCTATGATGCCAAATCTTCCAAAAGACAATCAAACGCTGTGAGGCAAAATCCCTCCAAGAGACAATCAGACGCTGTAGAGTAAAATCCTTAAAAAAAAACATCAATGTTCAAATGCCAGGTCCCAGCCTATTGCATAATCCGCTATATCATACAGTATAATTCAACAGCCCACCTGCGCCTATTACAGCAGCGGATGGGTAAATCAAATCACTGCAGCAGATCGCTCGCTGTGCGTTGTATAAAATATGGCACAGGAGCTCCGAGCTACAAAAAATTCGACGCGTCAAAAGTGCGCGAGCCCTTCGTATAGATGCCCAACAACTCCTCCTGGAAGTCATCGAGTTCCACTATCGTAAACTGGCCCGCCCACTTCCTTGCAAATGCTTTGTCGCGGTAGGCGTAGCTCATACTGTGTTTCCAAGCAACGATCTCAACTTTCCATCCCCGCTCAAGAGCCCTTTCGACGTTCCTGAGAAAGCCAGAGGAGTACTCCGCCGCAGCAGCGTCTCCGGTGGCGACGACCATTGTGGAGGGATAATCCGTATCTACCATGCTTTCCAGCATCTTCATATGGAGAATCTCGTCCACGCCTTGCTCAGTAACCGTTTTAAAGGCGTTGAGAGGTGCCTCGCCGCCACTGCCAGAAGACGTGTTATAGCCGCTGGCCCTTCCAAGTCGCTTGTATTTTTCAATATCCGACTCTTTCGCCTCCTTGAACTTTTCAACGCGCTCGAGCGCAGAAACTTCATAGCCGCACTGGGCAGCTTCGTACATGTAATCCAATCGCACGTTATCTCGGCTGGATCCCACTAGAACCCGTTTCGCGACACCTCGACCACGTTCCATAATCAAGGCTAGTGAATGGTATGCCAGTGGTGGTAATTTCGTATATTCATTCTTGTCCATTCCCCGTGCTCTTTTGAGGGCCTCCGCAAATCCGATAGCAATGTTGGAGCTATCAACGAACACATGGATGCCATCCGGACGTACATTGTCACCAACACGGTTCATAGCACGGACAAGGTCGTCTTCAATCGTACTCGATGTTGCCCCGAATCTTAGCATTAGCTTTTCAGCAATTCTAAGTTTCTTTGTGTCATGAGACGCATATAAAAGAGGTTTTATCGCCTTAGGATCGAGCAGAATACGCGGAGTATCCGCAGGTAAGCTCTGACGACGGCCTATTGATGTATGCGTGCTGATCGCCGAATCTCGTGCTGTTGAAAAATGTGTTGGCGTCGCATGGACATCAACTACAGCTGATGACTTCTTCGCTTTGTTAAGCATGCGCTCACTTCTCCGTACTGGCGTGGTAGGCAGTTCATCCGGCACCCATCCGAAACTTGGGAGTTGAACGGCCGACTCCAATGTTCGGGTGGTCTGCAGCTGACGAGACAACTCAGCCGTTGGTAGGGCATGATTTGGCAGCTGTTTGGCTCCGTTGGGTAGAGCGACTTTCTTTAGTTGATGTCGTAGAGTATTATTCAATCCCCGTTTTGGTTTGTAATTTTGAATATCTTTATCAGCTCTGACCGTTCTAGGTGTCATACACAGTTCAAAGTATCTAGGTTCCTCATCCGGCGGTGTGGAGGCCGCAGTGGAGTAAGATCCTACATCTTCAGATGTCTCGTCGGAAGAAGATGGATGAATTGCTTTAGCGGGGATGTCGATAGGCTCGGTGCCTAGGTGCTTGAAAATAGCATCAAAATTCCCAAGGCTTGGAGTGTTTCTGGCTGAGACGTCTTGGTTCCTGGCAGGTATGTTTGTTGAAGTTGCATTGTTCAGCTTTGGCGATGAGGTAGCGTTGTCGGACTTCGCGCCCTGTAGGAGGAGCTCAATACAGGGACCGAAGTCCCAAGAAGCTTTGGGCACTCCAGGATGAGGAGACATAAGAGGTCTTGTTTGTTCTACGGTGAGAAGTGTTGGTTTGTGGCGGTGAGACTTGTAACCTGTAAGTATTTGATGGGCGGGAGGAGAAGGTTCCCGTAAGCATACCTTTGTTGTAGTGACCGACTCTCGGTTTCTGACATCTTAGGAGTATATTTTAGAAAATGTATGTGTTGAAATGTGAAGAATGTAATGCTGGTTAACGATGGAGGACTGCGACTGTTGGCGGGGGTTATAAGGCTCGCAAGGCTCCACCATTTGGTTTGGGAATTGTGACTCCGAAGCCTTTTGCCACTCACTCACTGTCATAGTGGTACATCGGGAAATTCAGAGTGTCCTGTGACAGAAGCCAGTGTATCTCATGGCTAACAATTCAGCCAAATTGATACGTTATATATTATCTAAAAGCGACATCTTATTGTTTATATTGTAATCCAATTCTCACTATATTTGAGCTGTGCTGTGACTTTCAATAGATAGCAGAGTACATTTCTGTGGTGGTTTGGGGAATCCTTGCGCTTGTGACTTAACTTAGACTTGTCGTCACGTCAGCAGCCTGGCCCATCTCTCTCGCTTCTGGTCGGAGCCGCCTAACTTCAAAGGCTACGAAGCTACCTTGCCTGCGATTACCTCAAGCATCAACGGAAGACTGTCTTAACTGAATCCCATCTGAACGTGACCAACCAACGACAGCAGAAAATAAACAAACACGGTCCAAGACAAGCCTTCCGGTTTGTAATCTAATTCACCTCTGGAGTTCTTCATCCGCTCGCAAACGACGAGCTCCCTCGCGAGACGCGACCCAAAACCAACGGCAACGTGCTCGACACACTCCTGACGACAACGATATGCCCAGCAAAACTCCTCACACAAACGGCAATGATCCAGTCGAGAATGGGACACAGGATATTGAGATGAAAGACGATGCTAAAGCATCGAAGAAGGGTAGCAAGGGCAAGAAGGTGAACCAGGGCGAAGACGAGATGACGGTCGTTGTGCCTCCATCGAAAGCTTCAAAGCTATCAGCACCACCACCTCCAGATGCTGAGGGAGACGTGGCAATGGATGAGGATACTGCGACGGGTGAAGTAGAGGCTGAGGTGGATCCGGTAGCTCTGACTATTGCAAGTAAGTAAAGCTGAAGCGTTTGTACGATGAATCCCTGCCTTGGAGCTAACCATGAGCCCCATCAACAGATATCAAGAACGACTTCGCATTATTAGAGAAGGCTGTGGCATTATTTGATGCTCGATTCACTCTGAGAGCTCTCCGATCAATTTCTACAATCCGCAAACACCTCAGCGCTGATATTCTCGCACAAGTCATAACAGAGACATACCCTGCATCAAGCTCCACAGCAAAGAACTTGCTGGCAGCTTTGAATAAGGAGGATGCTACGTTCAACAGGCAGACAGCGTCCGATATGGATGTTGACGGTGATGTCAAGACAACTGCGAAGAACGGATCGAAGAAAGAGCCCAAGGAAATTATCCCAGAGATCGATGTGTTCCTGGGTATTCTCGTTCAAGTCCTGTTTGCTGACCAAAGGCAGAACGAGAAGGGTGCGAAGTTCTCTTCTCAGCTGGCCGAGCAAATACACTCTCTCAACCGTCGCACACTGGATTCGTTAGCTGCTCGAGCTTACTTCTACTTCTCGTTGTTTGCTGAGCAGCTGCAGCCGCTACCGCCGTCACCGAACTCGCCAGTTGTATCTCTCCGCCCAGCGCTCCTCGCAGCTCTGCGGACTGCTGTTCTCAGAAAGGATATCGATACCCAAGCTACAGTCATCGTTCTCCTGCTCCGAAACTACCTCTCAACGTCACACATCACCCAGGCCGATCTCTTGGTATCCCACACGAAATTCCCCGAAAATGCATCGAACAACCAGGTTGCGAGATATCTATACTATTTGGGACGAATTCGGGCAATTCAGCTTCGTTATACTGAGGCACACGAGCACCTGACAGCTGCAACTCGCAAAGCCCCTTCGAGTCCAAGCGCGGCAGGTTTTACCCAGACCGCGACTAAGCTCCTTCTTGTCGTGGAGTTACTCATGGGAGACATCCCAGATAGAGCTACTTTCAGCATGGCAAGCCTCGAGAGGGCCCTTGCTCCATACTTATTACTTGTGCAAGCCGTCCGTGTTGGAAATCTCGTCGACTTCGAGGCCTCGATCAAACAACATAGCGATACTTTCCGACGTGATGGCACATATACGCTGATTCTTAGACTCAGGCAGAATGTCATCAAGACAGGAATTCGCATGATGTCTTTGTCATACTCCCGCATTTCTCTCCGCGACATCTGCATACGCCTCCATTTGGGAAGCGAGGAGTCGGCCGAGTACATTGTTGCCAAGGCCATTAGGGATGGTGTCATAGAAGCTACACTGGATCGTGAGAGGGGTTTCATGAAGAGCAAGGAGATTGGCGATGTTTATGCAACAAGGGAACCTGGGGAGGCATTCCATGATCGTATTCGTGCTTGTCTTGCCCTCCACGATGAGAGCATCAAAGTACGGCCGTTTCCCATTAATATTGAGGATATTTTACTGATTATTATAGGCAATGCGCTTCCCAATGAACCAGCACAGGCTCGAGCTTAAGAACGCCCAAGAAGCACGTGAGCGCGAGCGTGAGATGGCGAAGGAGATCCAAGACGGAGATTTGGATGAGGACGATCTGGGTGGTGAGTTTGAGGGCATGTAAGATGGTTTACTTTGGGTGGGGAAGGGAAAGGCGATGGATGTACGATGGGTCGAACGGTATTCGGGAACAGCGCGCACGGCGAGGACGAGGATAATTACACTTCATCAACCTGTATTGTCTTGCTATTCAATCCGGCCGGATAGGAGGGGTGAAGGAGGATAGTTATAGAGGCGTCAATCCCAACCGGCACTTTTACTTTCATGCATACCGCGTCTTATTGGCGCGAAGGAGTGTAGTTGTGGATTTAGAGCTTTCCGTTCGATAATCATTGTATTTTGCTTCAAAAACATACATAATTTCGCACGTTACCTTGTGAGAAGGTGCCTAAACCCAAGCAGCATTGAGTAAAGGCGATAAAAAAAGAGTCTTGTTTAAATATTCACAGTCCGATATGAAAGTATCTCATTCGTAATTATTTTGTGTCAATTGATATCAATGGTATGTTATTGACTTCATTCAAAACAAACAAGGCTGAAGTCCCAGATAACAGCCTCGCGCGGAATCCGAACGAAGTCACCCCAAACACCAACAGGTACGCGACTGCCCCATCACCTTTCAGGGTCCAAACAGTCCCTCAATCGCGCAGCAACTTCCCAGAAGGAGAAAAGCAAGCCAAATAAATGTTCTCCCCCCTAATCCACCCCCCCACTACCGCGACATCGTCGTCCACAAATCCCCAAATTCTCATGTAGCCACTTGGATATCACCCTGGCCCACAAATATGGCGCTGATAAAACGTAAACGCGGCGCCGCCGCTCCGCACACACCACGAACCCGCCGTGCGACGGCGGCGAATGCGAGTACCACTAGAACGCGGCGGGAGCAAAATGCGACGGCGGCGAAACCTGTGAAATCGGTGAAAGCGAAGCGTAAAGAGCAGCCAGCGTATGCGTCATCGTCTGCTACTACTCCGTCACCGATAAAGTCCAATCGAGCCCCGCAAGCGAGGAGAAATAGACAGTCTGGAGCTATGCCGACCGCGACGGTTAGGCGCGCGGTGTCGCTCACGCCGTCGCTGAGCTCGTCAACTTCAAAACCTTCGGCTGCGGCTGTGCCGACGTTGGAGAGGAATGTGGATAATGTGGTTTTGGGCGATATACTGTTCAGGGCGTGGTATCCGAGCCGGCATGTCAAGGAGATAGTGGGGAGGGAGGTGGTGGAGGAGAAGGAAATGCTGGAGCGGCTTTATGTGTGTAAGCATTGCTTCAAGTATAGCAAGGAGCTGATGGGCTGGGTCGGCCATGGGAAGGCGTGTGAGAGGAGGAAAGGTGGCGCGGCGCCAATGGTACCAGGGAGGAAGATATACAGTCATGGGAATAGTGGGTGGAGCGTCTGGGAGGTGGATGGGGAAGTTGATTCAGTGGATGCTCCCAGTACTGTTATCCAGAGGATTGAACTGACTTTGAACCACAGTTATATTGCCAAAACCTATGTCTATTTGCGAAGCTATTCCTCGACAACAAGTCCGTCTTCTTCGACGTCACCGGTTTCATATACTTGCTCCTCGTCCACACGAACCCTATGACAGGCGAAGAACAAGTCATCGGCTTCTTCAGCAAGGAGAAGATGTCGTGGGATAACAACAATCTTGCCTGTATCCTCGTGTTCCCACCCTGGCAACATAAAGGTCTTGGCTCCCTACTCATCGCCGTATCCTACGAGATATCTCGGCGCGAGAAGATCATAGGCGGGCCTGAGAAACCCATCTCCGACCTGGGGAAGATGAGTTACATCAAATACTGGAGCGGCGAAGTAGCACGCTACCTACTGGACGTGGGGGACATGGAGAAGAAGAAAACCAAAACCGTGAGCTTGGATGATATTAGCGCGGGCACCTGGATATGTGTAGAGGACTGCCTAACAGCGCTGAAGCATATAAATATTGCTGTCGCGGCTCCGAGGGGGAAGGGAGACGTCCAGAGAGTCAAGATCGACAAGCAGCAGCTTAGGGAGTGGATGGAGGCTAGTAAGACGGGGTTGGGGCCGATAATTGATCCAGATGGATTCGCACCAGGATACGGGTACAGGGAGACCAGTACGGATGAGGAGGCGGGGGATTGAAAGAGATGGCGGTTATGGATACGTATGACACTGATCATGATAGCCATCATCTTGGCTACGAGTTAGCTCATCATGGCCGAACACCAGACGATGGATGAACTATTTTCGAGACGAGTTGTGGGAGGATGTTCAAACAAAGCAAGGCTCAAGGCAGGTATGAGGCTTCATGTATTCCAATACTGGAATACAAGAAGTATACACTCAAGCAGTCAGAGGAGCAGTCTTGGGAGTGCCGAGCAGTTTCGGTTTATTCAACCTCTGTGCGAGGCACATAAAGCCCATATCCATAGGATTGGACAGCGGGTATTTGTAAATAGAGGGATACCAACTAATTAAGTATATCACAACCTGTTGTGCATATACTTCCCCGCGCTGGCCCCGTATTGGTAGTATCTGCATGTCCCTTCCCTCCTAGGAGGAGTGTGTATATGTACGTACCTATTCCAGCCGCTTTTGTACATATTCAGGTGTAATATATAGTCGTTTTAATGCTCTCTATTTGCAATATCCAGTCTCTGTTATAAACTTCTGGGTTGTAGATTCCTTTGCAGTTTCGTACTCCAGTGCTAAGTTGCGCCATTTAATAGGAGGGTTGTTAAATGTAACAATCTGAATTAATTATGTTCCTCTTCTGTCATCTTTCTAGGTTGGCTGCTTCAAGGAAGTGATTGGTTATTGAGTCGTTTATGCTCTATATAGCAGGTCGAGACAATTGCAGATAGTGGGATGTATGTACGAACGTACTCCGTCTTCACACTAGTTAGTGGCGGAGCCTTGACACGAACAGTAACAAACGAAACAAATAAATAGCCACATAGTACTATACTGTATGACAGCCTCCATCAAGGAACAGTCTTTTGATCGCTTAGGTTTCATTGCAGCGCCGCGCTATGCTTGACGCTCGCTACACATGACTCCTTACAGACTGAACTTGGGAAAGAGCGGCCAGTCAGCCAATGAAGCCTCTCCCTCATGGCGTCTGAAGGATTTCATCTAGCGCTACAGCAGACCAACGATACGTCCAGTAAGGTACCTAGAACTGTACAGTACAATGTATTGTCCTCATATTTTGAGGCTCTAGCGCGAATGCGACCTCGGTTGTGGTCGAGTGCAGCAAGAGGCTTGGAGTTGTTCGACCCGGAGCCCTGGAACCTGAATCCTGGTGGAGTCGGGGGTTGGGAATTAGCTAAAGAGCTGCCATGTTGGCAGTTGTTTGGGTTTTCTCATAGAAAAGATCAAAAGAGACTCTTAGAGACCTGACGTGTTTCAATCTTTGATAACTTCATGTACTAGCGGGCCCTGACCAGGATTCATAAATGAGTTACAACCAGCATCAGGCTCAGGGTTACTCGCAGCCTCAAGACTACCAACTTTCAGATTACCCTTCGCAGCCTCAATATTCGGAGACAAGCCAGTATGACTCGCAGACTGCACTGGGAGGGCGCCAGGACAAACTGAATGAGACGCATTATGATGCCGGATATAACAGCACGAACACCCTGAGTCCTGGGGATGGGAGCCCGTGGAAACCAAACCCTCTAACTTGCCTCCCTTGGAAGGGATTACTAGAGGTTTTTTTCAGTATTTGTTGTTTGTTTCCCTCGCCCCATGAATGCCAGTGTTTCGGATGTGCCTAACACAAGCAAGGCATCGTTGCAGCTGTAGCAGTGTTACGTCTCAGCGACGGAACACCAGCCGATGGGTGGTGGTCTGGAAACCGCCAGCCTTCCACCTTACTTGCCTACACGTCGACTTTGGCGAACTCCTTCCTTGGCCTAGCTTTGGTTGAGGCGGTGACCATTTCGTTCTGGAAGCGAGCACTCCGAGGTGCGAGGGTAAGCCGGACACCCCCCTTTCCCCTCTTACGTTCTATTTTGTAACTCGATGACTCGTGTAGCTCCTGGACTTCCACTACTACTGGCTTGGGGGTTCTGGTGTCTTGGGCGGGATCAAGTCTATCTATAAGGGGAGAGCAGTTATCGTCAGCTGTGGTAGGCATTCTATTATCTCTTCCATCTCAATATGCTAAGGTGAATAGGATGTATCATCGTAATGATTACGAATCTTTTACGCGGCCCATTAATACAAATGGCTATTGGTGTGGGGAGTCGAGAAAGATATATCAAAGGAGCTCTCGATGTCGGGATTGCAACTGCAGTAGAACAAGAATGGGGAGGGGTCATACGTGGTCGAGAGAACAGTGTGGTTTTCACCTCGAACTTCACTACTGTGCTCACGGCATACCAAAACCGATCGCCAATCATGCTACGGACTCCTCCGTGTGATAATTGCACTATGTCGGTAAAGGTAAGAACTTCACTTGTCACAACTCCCAATTGGTAGAACTCTTACTAATTTACGAGAAGGCTTTTGGATTCAACGTAAATTGTACTACGGGAGACTCAATACCATACAATATTACAGATACGATGGACCCAGAATCCGATGAGTTCCTCAGCGACCTACAAATCTTCTCAATGGGAGTCGGACTGCAGCCCTATTCGATCGACGGACATCACTCCGCTACGGTGGGTACGGTGGGGGGGGGATACGTGTATCTGATGGAGAACAGAAAGAGCAATGGAGACTGCGTAGGCAGCCTCGAGAGTCGAATTTGCGCCCTGGAGCCATCTACGATGCTATACAATATCTCTATAAGCGGGTCAAATGTTACCTTCTCATCTAACTCATGGAAAGACGATATATTCGTTCAATACAGGTTTGTCGAACCCCGTGACAAGTAACTCCCCATAATAGTCACAACTAACGTTCGCTTTCCCAGCGACCTGGGGACCAAGTCTGGGACGTTCCGCGCGCTAGGGACCTTTGCCAACCTATACTTCGAATCCTCTGCCATCCTAAGATTCCAAGCCGCAGCGGGGTTCGCCATCACTGCCACGGGAAATCTGGCGAACACCTACATGGAGAACCGTGAGTTAGGACCGGACGGCTGCGATATAACCTTCAGAGACCCCATGGACGACGCCATTAACAGTATGCGCGAATTCGCTCTTCGCATGTCCGTGCAGGTTGCGACCGAGAATACCACGCTTGCCCAAACCGGCGTCCCGTATACCGCGCGACGAATGGAGGTCGTGCATATTACGAACATGAGAACCCTGATAATCGCGGTGATCTTCTCCTTTCTGGGGCCGCTTGCGGTGCTGCCGCTGTTCTGGGGCTGGTGGAGCCTCGGACGCAAGGTGAGTATGAGCCCGCTCGAGACGGCGAATGCGTTCTCCGGGGGCCGCGGCGTGTTTGGTGGCGTCACCGGCAATGCGGCGGCAGGTGAGATTGCGAAGACCCTGGCTAGAACTGAGCAGATGATGATATATGGGGTTGTTAATGAAACAGGGCGGTTGGGACTCGAGGTGGAGGATCGGCCTGGTGGGGTTCGGCTACCTATGAAGGGTGAAAACTTGTAACCTGTAAATGTGTATTTACGAACCTGTCACAGCTTGACTAGGGCTAAAAGTAAGGTACGACTTCTCCTAGTAGATCTCAACTACAAGTTATAATAAGCTATTTTCTCTTGTGTATAAATTTTGTATCCTGGAATTGTATTGTTCTAGGTGTCTATATTTATTTATTTAACGTGTCTATATAGCAAATGCACTAAACTAGCAAATGTGCTGAAACTACCAGTGAGGCAAAAGCGTGATAGATGGTACATATATAAGATAGGTTTTTGAGACGTTTTACCAAGAAATAAATGTTTGATATGGTATGAAGCACTTGGGCCATATGAGGCCCACTTTATGGGACTATCGTTATCAACCATCTATCAGTGGCGCTACCATAAACTTCCCATGCCTCTTCAAACCCCCATTGACAGCAACTCAACAAGTCTAATCCATACACGTATATCCAGTCTTGCAATGAAGAGAGCCTTGACACACGCGCCTTCTTCTCTAAGAATACACTCCTCCGCCAACGCCGTACGCTTTTATTTCTTCTCTAGCACCACATCACGTGCAACGCCCACCAAAGAATCAATAGTAACGACATCTATCACATCCCCTGCCCCACCATCCTCGCGCCCTCCATATTCTTCCAAGCACAGTACTAATTTCGCCATAGGAACCAACTCAGTCGGCTGAGTGCTTGGCTCCAGAGGCCCGAGCTGAGCCAGTCAAGGTCAAAGTCAAGGCCAAAACTATGGCAGAGCTCGATGAGGAGCTGAAGCTTAAACTGGAAGCGATTAGTGGTGAGGGCGGGGTGGCAGGGTTGGAGTATGAGAATGGGAAGGCCGTGGCGATGAAGAGGGGAGTGAGGGAGAACATGTTCAGGTTGATATGAGGTGGTGTTTGGTGCGGTTGAGGGGATGTGCAATTTGAGGTTTGGTGTTGTATCAGTCCTTTATTTGTGCTTGGGATTTATTAAAGCTTTTGTTTTTTGTCGATTGCGTCTATTTATGGATGCAAATACTTTTGATAGAAATTTTACACCTTGGTTAGAACAGAGAAAAGCGACTGTCCTGAAATATACATGAGTGCCACATGGCCTCCTCCATTGTCAAGCGAGACCAATCACCGAAGTTGTACAGCTCACTCACCACCGGAGCCTCATTTGTCCCCTATACCTACTCCCATACCTCGATAAGGTATGGCTTCCAAGATCATCTGTAGCCGTGCAAGCCACTAAACTATGTCCTATATTTAGGTGGCCTTTTATGCCTTCTTCTGGTCTATGAGACGCTACACGAGACCTGGGTCATAATCTCGTAAAGATTCCTTGTCGCCATGGCAAGAAGGATCGTTTTTGGGTTCATAGGTATTCTCGTTGAATCGTTTAAGCTATCGACCGAGAAACCCAAGCTTTATGATACTGCCAATCCTTGGCAACCACTGCTTAGATCGGATGAAAACTTCCTTGAGATTATGGATATTCCAATTCGCCCTGGAGAGCATACAGAGCTTCTTTTAAAGGACACCAATATCAGGAACAATAGTGCCCTAAGAAACCTACCAGCACAAAAAAGGGATACCATCCGTGTATATTTTATGGAAAATATTAGTGATGATATAGAAAGACCACTTATTTCAACGACTTCTTTCGCGGGCACTGCTGCTATGATATCTCAATGGGGCTTTACCCGAAAAAAAATCCATTGGGAAACGCACTCATATAAACTTTCACTTACACCAACTTTAAAATCAGGAACCAAGAAAAAGCGTCCTGGAAATCCTTATCTTGATATAGTAACGACTGCCGCAGGAACCAGGATAAACCATGTTGAGGCTCCTTATATTGATTCGATAACGATTGCCACCGGAACTATTCGACGAACACTAAGATGTATGATCGCCTCAAAAGAAGATGGACGAATCATTTGCAGTGTTGCCAGTAGTCGAGAAGTTGGTCGGTTAGTCGAGTTGGTTGACAGTTGGTCGAGCCCAAATTTTGGATTAGTTGGTTTGATCGAGTGATTCTCAACTACTAGTTGAGAAGGTCGAGTGCTTTTCAACTGGTAGTTGACTGTTAGTCAACTGGCAGTTGGACTATCAGTTGGACTTATCAGTTGGACTATCAGTTGTAGATGCCGCATCTCCGTGAATTTAAGATTATTCCTAGACATACGCTAACCTGGAATACAACCTGATCCCCTATCTTGTTTTTCAGGGTCTATGTAATCCCGCTGGATATCCCCCAATGTTCAGACATACATTATGGCAGAACATGCAGTTGTTTTCTTCACTGGTGGACAGCCTCCAACAAGCTCTATGGCGCCCTCTTCTCCACCTGTTTCAACTACCGCTGACTTTAT
Organism: Pseudogymnoascus pannorum; assembly: GCA_001630605.1. Classification (NCBI taxonomy): domain Eukaryota; kingdom Fungi; phylum Ascomycota; class Leotiomycetes; order Thelebolales; family Thelebolaceae; genus Pseudogymnoascus; species Pseudogymnoascus pannorum. Next base: position 55,344 of record LNAS01000297.1, on the reverse strand, counting down.
AGACGTTGATTCCTTTGATCTAGGAACCCCATCTTCAACTCCAACACTCTCGAGATCTCTGTCGGGCAGGAATAAACCCCGAGGACGCAAGGCGTGGGTGTATAAGTACATGAGGGATGATGTTGATACTCAGCACGTGTTCTTTAACAAGGCTGGAAAGCCTGAGTGGAGATGTCGATTCTGCATGCAGAACTATGACATTGCTGGTGGTACTCATAACGCTAAACAGCACCTCAACCGAGAGCATGATATATTCGAAACTTCCTCTTTGGGGAAGAGGGCAAGGAATATACAGATTGATATAGCCCACTCTATGTTAACGGCAGCTAAAACCAGCCAGAAACGACGCCGTCTCAATAACACCGAGGACAGTCTCTTGCCTCTTAACGGAGATATAGTCGAGAGACTTTACGTCAACTTCATTGCTACCTGCAGTGAGCCACTTCGACTGGTAGAATGCTACGAGTTCCGTGCCTTCCTTCAATACCTCAACTCCGATATAGACATCTGGCTACCAAAGTCTCATACTACAGTGGCCGTTTGGGTACAACGTCAGTATCAAGCGGCAAAGAAGCAAAAGATGCAGAGGGTACAGAGTGGACGGTCTAAGATTCACATATCGTCAGATATCTGGACGTCCCCAAACAGCAGAGCTATCATGGTAGTTATTGCACACTTTGTGTCTGAAGATAATGTACTCGAAACTCTGGTTATGGACTTAGTTGAACTAGAAGGCAACCACAAGGGACAGAATATAGCGTGCCACTTACTGAAAGTGCTAGAAGAATGGGGTATAATCTCGAAACTGGGCTTTGTTGTCATGGACAATGCATCGAATAATGATACCATGGTGAAACAGCTGTCTTCAGGTATGTCTGGTTTCGTCTAAACTGCTCAGTATATGATGAAGATATAGTACTTACGTTAAGCTTAAACTAGATCTCCTACTTAGACACCATACTGTATATGATGCAAAGTATCATCGTATACGTTGTATGGGTCATATAATCAACCTGGCTGTCAACTCATTTCTGTTTGTTGCTGATGAAGACCATGTTGAGGTAGAACTTGAGGAATACACCTTGACAGAAACTTTACAGGACATACAGGAATGGAGGAAGTTTGGGCCTCTCGGGATGCTCCACAACATAGTTGTTAACATACAAGGAAGCCCACAGCGGTTACAGGAGTTTAGCCTTCTTGCAAAGGGTCGACGGCCAGCTAGAGACAATAAAACAAGATGGAACTCTTGGGCTAGGATGCTTAAGGTTAACCTCAACTCTCCTGTATGTGAGGGGATTCAGAACTACCTCCAACGGCATGAGTTTGATGATATAGCAGAAGATACATTGTCCGACAAAGACTGGGATGTCTTGAAACAGATCTACGAGTTTCTTGATATCCTCCTCATTATAACTCTAGAGCTTGAAAGCAGCGCATCAACTCTCAACAATGTTCTTCCAGCTATGGATATGATACTCTCTCATTTCGAACTATACAAGACCAAGTGGAAAGATGATGAGAGACTGGCAGCAATGATCAACTCAGGATGGGTCAAGATGGAGAAGTACTATAGACTCACTGAAGAGAGTCCTGCTTATATCTCTGCACTTGTATTGAACCCGAATTTCAAATGGCAGTATGTCGAGCTACACTGGGATCCAGTGTGGCTTCCTGCTTCAAAGTCACTGATGAAATCGTTTTGGGAGGATCACTATAAACCACAGAAGATTGCTACTCCTGCATCACTGGAATCTGCTGCAGTACTTAACAACTCGTTGAAGAACTTTAAGAGAGCACACCAGAAAGCTCAAGCATTTGACGATGAGTATACACATTACATTGCACAAGACTGTGAACTTGACGTTGTGCCATTAACATGGTGGTTGGGGAATGTACAACAGAAAAAGTACCCAAACCTCAGCAAAATGGCAATAGATATACTATCGATACCTGCAATGTCTGCAGAACCCGAGCGAGTCTTCTCAGGTGCTAAACACACTCTTACACAGCATCGAAATAGACTGGGTATGGAGCCCATCAGGGCATTTGAATGTCTTAAGTCATGGGCTAAGTTGAGAGATTATGATGAAGGGTTTGCACTCGGGGACGAAATGCTAGGGAAAGAATCAATGGTGGATGATATTACAACTTCAGTACTTGAAAGAACGTTAACGGGGCTTGTGCCAGACATGTATAGTGATATCTTTTAGCTAGCACCAAAAACCTTGTCAAATCTGAGATGACCCAAATGCAAATGATAATTAATATTCCAGTCTCCGCATTTTGAAAAATAAAAGTTAATATATATCAAGATAAACATCTAGTGTGTTCAGATTTTTAATATTAGATTCATATCTTATTTCGTTGAGAAATTATACTGTTTACAAGGTGGGGTATCTGAAAGTGCCATCTTCTTGGGGGGTGAAACGCAAGTAATAATTAAAACCTTAATTGCTACATATAAAAAGAAAAAAGTTAATAGCCATCAAGAACGACATTAAATGTATTAAGATCTCAATTTTTAGGTTATTACACTGTTTTGTTGAGACGTTATACTGTTTTCAAGATAGGGTGTCTGAAAGTGCTCATTTTAAGGGGCTGAAACACAAGTGATAATTAAAATGCCAATCTCTGCAGATAGACAAAAAAAAGTTTATATATGTTAAGAGCAACGTCAAATATATTGGGATCCTAAATATTAGGTCATTATATTACTTCGTTGAGGTGTTATGCTGTTTAGAATATGAGGTGTCTAGCAGCCTCAAAGAGGCTTGCTCTGACGTTGGTGAGGCTCTGCTCCTGTAAGCAAGAAATTTCTGCCTTATAACAGAATCAGGCACTCGCAGTGACCCCGTGCAACCCCGCACCTCAATTGTTACAACTAACAGTCAACTACCAGTCTAAGCTAGTTGAAGTGGTTTGGTTGGAGGCATCACACAGTTGGTTTGGTCGAGGTTGTTGGAACTGTTAGTCCTGGGAAATCCATCTCGACCGACTAACTCAATTGGTAGTCGACTACTGGCAACACTGATCATTTGTGAGTATACTCCTCCCTCCCATAACGCATAACGCCCACAGTCACTAATGGTTAGTCTATATTGATGCCGTGTCGATGAGACAGGACTTATTCTTCCTGTTTGATGAAGACCACATTAAAGGACATCGGATTAATTATGTGTCCTCCCACGCTGTCTATGCTTACCATAGCGACTTCTGTGAAAGACTGCGAATTTCAATTGGAGCATACTCAGTTCTAGGCGCTCGAGTCACTTCTGTTTCGGGCCAGAAGCAATTGCTTCTCCTTAGTTACAGCCACGCTATACTCGAAGACTATACCGACTTGGTGTACCATCTCCAAACCAGCTACGCAAGGAACAAAGAGCACCTTTCAGACCCACGAAGAGCGACGCTGACAATTCCGATGTTGGCTGAGATCACAAGAGATATCTGCTTTTACGAGGAGGTGAAAGAGCGGGCCGCTGAGCTGGCCGGAGCGGTTGATGCCTTGGTCGAATCTCTGAAAATTCTCCTTGTGGATACCAACAGCTATTGCGATTTCCAATGCCTCGCTGTTGAACTCCAATCGACCTGTGCAGACTTAAAAAGGACGATGGCTACGTTATCAACAACTCTGGAAAATCGCTTGAGGCTGTTCGAACTCTCTCGGGGTATGCACGAGGCCGAGAACGTCCGCTTGCTAAGCATTTTAGCAACTATATTTCTGCCTCTCTCTCTTGCTTGTGGCTTGCTTAGCATGCAAACTAGGTTCTCGAATCTCCATTACCTGCTTTATGACTTCTTCGGCGTCCTTGTATTACTCGGGACGACTGTCGCGGTAATTCTTACTTTGATAAGATCCTATATATGGCTGAAAGAGGTGCTAGCACAGTTAGAACGTCGTTGGGAGTACACAAGATTAATTATGCCGACAGCGAATATTATTGTTCTTTGGTGTCTCGTTCTCGGATGGGGACTCTTATTTTCCTCGTTTCTCGTCGGCATGATTAAGGATGTTAGACTAGGTCTAAAGATTCTTGGCTATGGAGTTGCTGCGGCCATAGGAACTGGACTACTTATTCTATTTATTTTGGTTGGAGCTTTCTTCATGCTTTTCTTATTGTAGAGGTCCTATGGACAATGAATTGGGACAATACAACAAGAATAAACAGACAAATATTTCACTTTCGAGGCTGTTATAACTTTAAAGGTTATGAAATATGTCCCACCTTAACAGGAAACTATGCTAGCTCATATACTTCCGGTATCTTTATATAATTTATAAATGAAAGTGCTCTTTCTCAAATATTTATTATTGCCATTAATACTTTATAGATGGCGAACTATATATCTCGGTTGGGCCAGAAAAAATGTAAAAGTCTCAAGTAAACAGTCGTACAGAGTAATTCCAACCAATGCCTGGAAGTTTCCCTCAGTGCCTCCGTCAACTTTCGTTCTTCTCCCACTTCTCCTCATCATCCCCCTCTTGCGCGTGTGTCACCAACTAAATCAGTGAACAACCCCCCAACCCCTTTAGGCCACACACAAAGAGGATCTATAAACAATGAACTTAGATAATACAGAATAGTAAATATACAAATGCTACACTAGCCGAAGCCTCAAAGCCTCAAAGCCTCAAAGCCTCAAAGCTATAAAATACAAAAGAAAATATAAGTAAATGGCGTTGTGCCACACCATCCCAGCCCAAGGCCCTCATAGCTCATCAACTGTCATTCTTCCCACCCTTCCCCTCCTCCTCATCCTCATCATCGTCCTCCTGCGGCGGCATCTCCAACTGAATCACCTTCCCAAACCCTCCCTTCTCCTGACTAATTATATACTTCCCCCCCAACACCAAATCCTTCGCCACAATCTCCCTCGTGCGGCCCAAACTCTCAATATCCGAGATGCGCTGCAGCGTATCCTCGAGGTACTTTCTGAACCCTGGCTCCGCGCAAATCTCCCTAAACGCGCGCTGCATCGGCACCGAGTCCGCGCGCACCATAGCGCTAGAAGTGATGGTGAAAACGTTGATGTGATCATACTCTCTAATGAAATCCGCCCGCGTCATGACCTGACGGGCCTTGTGCAGCGGGAGAGAGGGCAGGTCGTGACCGTGCTTGGGGTCGTAGATGGGGCCGTCACCAGCGGCTTCCATGTCGACGAGCTCCTGAGCTAGGACCATAGCCGCTGAGGCGTACTTCTGCTGGTCCATGACGTCGTCATCCATTTCCATGCCGAGGAGGCCGCATTGATTGAGGAACCACTGCTTTTCGACGGCGGAGATTTCGTCGCAGGTCTTGAGCATGTCGCTGGATTTGGCGACTTTGTTGAGGAAGGTTAGGCGGCCGCCGATCTTTTCGTAGACTTGCGAAAGAATGGCTTCATCGGGTTGCTCGAAAAAGTACTTGGAGCGGTACATTCTGATGGCGTTGAGTGCTTTGTCCTTGGGTAGGTCGCCGACTGTCGTTACGTCCATACGGGTGGCTAGCTGCTTGAGACGCTCATAAACCCAATAGTCGTCACTGTTGAAAACAACGGTGATGAGATTGCTGGCCGCCCATTGCTCTGCCCTCTGTTGCAGGAGCTCAAGAAGATTCATTCCATCGGCGTCGTGCTTGAGAAGGTGCATGGAGTTGATGATAAGAACGACTGGTCTACCAACTTTAAGCCGTCGATCCAGAGCAACTTTATCGAGCTTGTTAAAAGCGCGCTCGATATCTAGCAATGCAGTGCTCTCTCGTGGCCCCCTTTCCGAGAAGTAGGATCCGATGTAATCTTCGTGAAATTCAAAGTTGAGTGCCTTTCCAAGCCGTATCCGGAAGATTTCAAGATCACCATGAGCGTCGAGCATGGCGATACCTTCCCCGTCAATTTTTTGCATGGCATCAAGTAACATGGATGTCTTCCCAGTGCCTTTTTCGCCGATGAGGAGGTGATAATGGCCTTTCTCGGTTCCGTTTACTATCGCGTCGATTTTATCCTGCTCATCTCTGCGGATCCAATGATTCTCATTATCGCTCTTTTCCTTCTCTGCCTTAGTAACTGGCTCTTCCGCTTCAGGAATTTGCTTCCCCATTGCGGCCAAGACCAGGGCTGGGTCCCCTGGCTCGAAAGCCTTGCGCATCTTGCGGAGCACATGCCACTTGTAGAACTTGTGGTAGCAGAAACCTCCAAAAGCAAAACCGGCGCCTAAAACGACTATGCTTGCAAATGCAGTTGCTGCAGCTTCTATCATTTTAGAGCCAAGAGATTGCGGTGCTTCATCTTCCTCGTGCCGTGGGCGCCGACCATGTTTGGATGGGCCTCTACGAGGGTCATGAAGCTGTCTGGCTCCTGGACAAAGTTAACATTATGCATAGCTGCAGCCTCGAAACAGCCAAACTGGGCCATTTCATGTCATGTAGCAAAGATTTCCATTGTAATCAAATCCCGAGAGATCTAAATAGAAATGCACTACCCCAGAAAGCTTGACCATCGCCAGTGAACGCATGAAAGCGAATCTTACCTTCTGCAGCCGAATTGCTGTCGCCAAGACCACTCGATGTTTCCCATCTCCTCTGAGATCGAGATACAGGAGAAAGAGCAAGTTGTGGTAGACGGCACTGTATTCCTACGCGTCCCGTCCGTAAGAGGCAAGGCGGCTGGCGACTGATGGATCGCCAATACCGCGGAGCTGGGTTCATGGTGCCTTGGGTCGCGTGTATCGCGGTTGCGCCTGGCGATGCGAGTAATGCCTTAAGAGAAGCTCGTCATAGTCACGTAAACACCAATTTCAATGCCAGAATGAAGGTCTACTAAGGGGTAATGAAAAAAAGGGAATTGTGGCTGAGCAAGATGAGCTTTTGTGGACTTGTTATAGTGCTAAAGCTCTCCCGCGATTTGGGAAACTTGGCATTGCCAGCACACTGGGATTTGCCAAATGTACCAATTACGATGTACATCATCTCTCTACCCGGAATTGATCATCACCCCACGTGCTTGCTTTTACAAAGACAGGTACGGAAACTTTGAGACAGTTGTCAGTTGTTGATTTTTGAGGGTGACAATTATATTTACATTGTAAATCTGATGTGAAAGTACGCCACTACGCTCCTTCGCCCGTTTTTAAGCTTTATCTTGTCACTGTGATGCGTGAGAAAGACGCACCAATGCAGGGATATCCCCATTCAGCGGTACATCAATTGTTTGCTACCAACACCTCATATTGTTTTTTGATATGTACATATAAATTAAAAGCATTGCCTATAGTCATTAGGGCTATGTTTTAATTAGCACTGATATGCATATGACAATAATAAAAACACTTGCAATGTGAAGTCAAAGTGAGGTTGATTTTGGCATTTGGTGGGCCACACCACCACAGAAGGCCAGAACGCGCTAAGCAAGTTGATGAGTGGTCCACCCCAGAAATACTCCCGCATGGACGATGAAACCCCTGTTATCGCGAACTTTTAGTTTTAGTAGCTGAGCTTTCCACTACCGCTACTTGCGCCACAAACTTCACCTCAGCCTCTGTCTGTCTGCACACTTGCTGCCAAACAGCATCAAACATTGATGGGGCAGGAGTCAAGTCAGGTCCAACAAATCGAAGAGGACGCCTCAAGCATGGACGGCAATTCGAGCACTCGCGGCGGGGTGGAGGGTGATTACCCTCTCCCCGCGCTGCCACCGAGCCGCGAGGCGCGTGAGAGCAGCAGCGGTTCATCGCAGCTGAGGCGGAAGATGAGCAATGGCATATCAGAGGACGGCGCTGGAGATCAGGGCGATAGCGTGCGACGCACCGACAAGAAACTCAGAAAACTGCTGAAGAAGAAAAGCAAGGACAGGAACTTGGGGAATTCTGAAGGGAAGGACACCGAAATCACATCATCTGCGAAACAGAAGAAGAAGAAGAATCGAACCAGCGGCGGAGTCGCGCGACTCTCTGAAGCTTCATCTCAGCCTGCGCCATTGCGATCGGCGGCGGCCGTTTTGCTACCACGTTCAGACACTGTGGAGAGAGTCCCGGAGTCTTCACACCCGACTGCAGATGCGCCTTCAAGCTCTACGGCAGCGAAAAAGAAGAAGAAGAAGAAGTCAAAAGCCAACCGTCAGAGTCTACAAGGCGCTGCCGCTGAAGATGAGGGTGCGGCTGGTGACGGTAGCGCTGGGCCCAAACCGGCTGATGCTGAGCCCGAGTCGCTTGCGAAGGACAGGTTTCCTCCAACCCCTACGAGCTCGTGGGTAGCAGTCAATTTGCCGCCTAGTGCCACTAAAGCTGTCATTGCCAATCACGATGATATCAATATGACAAACGGTCAAAACAAACACAAGGACGCGGAGGAGGAAACCCCAGAGGAAACCGAATCAAACTCCCCCAAGGAACAAACGGATGTCAATGCTACCGCACCTAAGAACTCGCAAGCTCGCCCCGCTGCCGCCGACGAAATGGATCTTGACCCAACTCAATCCCAGAATACGCCTGCGAACCTTGTCCAAGACCAAATGGACTTGGTCATAGACGAACCTGAAAATGTTGAGGCAAGCCGTGCAGATGATTCCGAAAATGTCGTTCAGAAGAGCCCCGAGGGCGCCAGTAAAGAAGTGCCGCAAATTGGCGTTTATGCCGCAGGCGAAGAGCCAGCCAGCACGACACGCAGACGCAAGCGCCGCCTTCCTGTCGACGACGACCCCATTGAGACGCCTTTTAAGAAATCCAAAAAGACACTCAAGGCCAAATCTCCCGTTGCCAAGGGCCAAAAGTCAAAAACCGTAGTAAAGGCATCTGGAGACTCCAGCGCGCCTCAAACCCCGAAACGTAAAGCGGCCGCAGAAGTTGGACAACAGCTCCCTAGGTTGAATGATGCCGATCTCGCTGTTATCAAGAACCAGCTGCTCAAGCATCGCGAAATGAATGACATTACGGAAGAAGAGCAGAACCGCTTGATTCAAGGCAAAGCAGACGGACATCACGACTTATTTAACCTGGTGTGCGAGGAATTTCCGGACCGGCCCCGTTGGTCCATCATCAAGTTTTGTCGCCGAAAATTCCACAATTTCGCAGCACGCGGAAAGTGGTCGCCGGAAGACGATGAGGATCTCAAGGAAGCACACAGGAAGACGCCGAATCGCTGGACGCAGATAGGTGAAGTGCTCAATAGGCATCCAGAAGATTGCCGTGATCGATGGAGAAACTACCTTATTTGCGGTGATAACATGATTACTGTATACTGGAATGATGACGAGGAGCAGAAACTGCGTGATGTGGTGGCTGAATGCGTATCACACCTCCAGGAGATGAGGCAGCTGGGCTTGATCGAGACCAACCCCGGCGAGGACGAGCAAGATGACATTGAACTCGTAGACTGGCAGAGCGTCAGCGAGAAGATGGGCCGCACGAGGAGTCGCCTGCAGTGTCGCCAGAAATGGAAACGCATGCATGACCGCGAGGATTCGGGCAAGATTGACAGCACGCCGCTCAAAGTGGGTGTGGCGTGGCGCGAGAAGATTGCACGCAAGGTGACGCGGAATATGAATTTAGATGAAAAGTTGATGGTTCTGCGCAGTATTAAGGAGTCGCAGGTGGGAAGGGAGGGGAAGATTCAGTGGAGGAAGATTGGGGATGAGAATTTACGAAGTCGCTTTGATACCAAGGCCCTTAAGGTGGCGTTTATGAAGCTCAGGGACACGGTTCCAGACGCAAAGAGTCATAAGCTGCAAGATATCGTTGGGATACTCTTGGAGAAGCTGGGAAATGCAAATGGCCAGGATCCCACCGAGGAATCATTCAGGGAAATTACACCGGTTAAGAAGACGAGGAATCAGAATATCAGCAAAGAAACTGTTAGGTCCGACGATGAAGAGTCTGACGGAGATGCTGAGGACCAGACGCAGGAGCTGCCGAAGCTGAAGGACACGAATCGCTCTCCGGAGAAGAAGAAGCTCAGCGATCGCATGGCGCGCAGATCCGAGAGCGTGGACTCGCTTGGAAATGCCATTCCTTCTGGTGGCCCTGAGGTTCCGGAGAGCGAGTATGATGAGCCGACTGCGCCGAAGACAAATGGAGCTCGTAAATCTGCAAAGTCAAACTCGGACTCGGACTCGGATTCTGATTCTGATTTGGATGAGGAGATCCCTGCTCGACGGACCTCGATCTCCCTCTGATGGAGATTGCAGTTGTATCAATCAATGTTGTCCGCCTCTCAATACTATAGACCCGAATACTCGAAAAGTCGTCTGGTCTTCAATCATTGTATGATAGCAGATAGACGTGGGTGGGTGTGGCGAACAGGTATGGGGATGGACTGTACGATTTCATGTCTTTGTTTTTACTTTCGACGAACTGCTTTAATGGAGTGATGCGTTTGTAGGCGTCTTTGGGGGCACGATATGTCTTGTTAGCTGGTTCCGTATGGGGAAGCTGGGGAAGGAGAGAATCAGATTCGGGTTCAGATGTAGGGTGTTAGTTGCAGAGATAGATTATTAGGCGGAGATAACCAAGACCTTTATGATGAATCATCAGGCTGTGTGAGATGTGATTGTGGTAGGTTGATGACTAGTTGTTAGCTCTGAACGCACTGTCGTCCGAAGATATCCGGAATCTGGGTGACCAAAACTGTGCTCTGTCAATTTGACATATACCAATAATTGGACAGTAGGGCTCTATAGAGTCGACATTGAGCAATTTTCACGTTCAATGTTGGCATTTAAGATAAAATTGTTTGAAGCCATTCACCAGTAACAAATGAACTCTACTACATTCGATATGTAATTCCTTCCTCAGCGGCCACCATTTATATACAAGCAACGCCCATTCTCCATCCTCAGCACCCAATTCGCTACAAATCTCTTTTTCTTCTCCGTTGTTTATCTGTAAGGTGCATCCGCCCGTGCTGCAGCCGCCATCTCGGTCTCCCACTTATCTCCATTCGCCAACAGCTTCTCCTTGTTGTACAACAGCTCCTCCCTCGTCTCTGTGGCGTACTCGGCGTTCGGTGATTCGACAATGGCGTCGACGGGGCACGACTCCTGGCAGAAGCCGCAGTAGATGCACTTGGTCATGTCGATATCGTAGCGGGTGGTACGGCGCGAGCCATCCTCACGCTCCTCGGCTTCGATGGTAATAGCTTGGGCAGGGCAGATCTGAGAGAACTCAGTCAGTATAGTTCATATAGATATGTATGAGACAGAGGGACATACAGCTTCGCACAGCTTGCATGCGATACATCTCTCCTCACCACTCGGGTAACGTCTCAGGGCGTGCTCTCCGCGGAACCGCGGCGAGATCGGTCCCTTCTCGAAAGGGTAGTAAATCGTATATCTGCACCCCAAATCATCAGTATTCGTACTCTTAATCCATCTCATCTTTATCTGCCGCCCCAATGGCAGCCGAGGGTATCCAACTTACGGCGGTCTGAAAAACTGCTCCAGCACAACGTACATGCCCCGCGCCATCTCGGTGAGCAGGAAGAACTGACCCGCCTGGTCGAGCGCGGAGGTCTTGCTCTCGTTCCATCTCTCTGGACGCGCGAGTCTGAATTTCGACGGCGGAGGGCCGGTGGGGGTAGCGAAGCGGGCTTGGGCGGTTGAGAAGGCCGCGGCGGCTTGGATCCAGGGCGAGGAGGCAGAGGTGCGCGAGGCGCGGAGGAGCTGCGTGGATGGCCGGCAAAGCATTGCGAGGGGCTTTGTGGATGCCATTGTGCTTGCGGGGGGAGGGGAGAGGGATGGGGGCGTGGACGTGGAGCTGTGTCTGTGAGGTTCGTCAAATTCGCGAAGTTGGATGCTGGTGATGTCTAATCCCAGAACGGGTGTGATTTGATTGGTTGAATTGGCTGGTGGGTTGAGCATCACGTGGTTCTATGTTATGGGTGCACCATTTTCTCTACCCTTAACCCCTAAAATCAACGAGACATCGAGATATTTGTATAGATTTCTTGTTTAATACTTAATACGTAGATTAATTATACTGTAACTACAATAATTGACGTTTGTTAAACGACATCTGCAATTATTATCGAGACAATCAAGCCAACACATCCGGTGTCAAATCTTAAGGAGACAATCAAAGTAACACGTGATCTCCCGCTAGCGCATGCTAGTGACAGAGCCCATTGAAGCTCGTCGAACATTCCGAGCCGACACCATTGACAAACTTAAGATCTCCATCTCCGGCATCTACATCCTCCAAAATGTTCCGCACAGTTCTCCTCAAATCCGCACGCAGTGCTGCCAGCCAAGCTGTCCGTAGAGCCGGCCCAATTACCCGTCCTGCGTCGGTTATCCCATCTTTCCAGTACGCCCCGTCGGTATTCAACTCCGCGAGATGCTACTCCGCTGCCGCCGGGCTTGCAAAGCCAGAGGTTGAGGGAAGAATTGTTGATCTGTTAAAGAACTTCGACAAAGTGAGTGCTTATGAGCTTGGGTTTATCCTCGTGAGGTTGTTGTTTGTTGCTAACCAGTTCTTCAAGGTCACCGACCCAACTAAGGTATACTCGATATGCAAACCGTGCCTTCTTCTGCGCATCAACTCACAATATATAGCTCACCCCTACTTCCCACTTCAACAACGACCTTGGTTTGGACAGCTTGGACACGGTTGAGGTTGTGATGGCAATTGAGGAGGTAGGCAAATTTTGATGGAACCCGAGGCAGGTCCGATATTAACGGAAACTAGGAGTTCAGCATCGAGATCCCAGACAAGGACGCGGATGCCATCCACAGCGGTACGTGAACGAAGAGAGGGCGCGATTGACGATGCAGGACTGACAACATAATAGTGGACAAGGCCGTTGAGTACATCCTTGCGCAGCCAGATGGTTAGTCAAACTTCACGATGCTCTACTCCTACATCAACTAACTTATATTATAGCTCACTGATCGATGAATCTCCCTGGTGGACGAGATAATGTTGGGGAACGGGGAGGGGTGTCCGATGCGCCTTCACGGCTCGTCGCTGTATATTTTTGACATGCCCATAATAGCATGTTGAATGATACTTTGTAAAACTGTTCTTTAGAAGAAATCCTGCTCAAACTGCTACCCGTGCTCTCTACTATCAATATGTGATTCCTGTCGTGATTGTAAACAATGATCACCGGGGAATATTTTTTGGGCCTGTTGATGGCGCCGAAAGTGGTTAAGCGAACATGGGCTGTATCAATGAACCTTTCTTGAAAGTGTTACCTAGGGTCCTGCATTTCAAGGTCACCGAATATTATTGCCCCCCACCGCTCTCGCCATTGGAGTCCAATCCATCTCTACAACCCCAAGCATTGGTCATTGAAGTCGTACATACTCGGATACTGCGGTCTGGCCTGGTTTAACACCTACATCGTCGTGTACGGGAGCTAGAGTCGGGCAACTTCCGCATATGACAGCAGCTCTCCTCCTGCCCCTGTCCTCCTCGACCGCAACTCCTCGATAATTTTCACTCCAACACACACACAACAATGTCATCCGGTTTGACGCGACGGAGGGGCGGCGGCGGAGGCGCGGCAAGCGGCGATAATGACGAGAACAGCTCGAGCCGCGTTGCGTCGCCGGTGCCCAAGGCAGGATCCTCAAGGGACCAGCCAGAAACGTCGTACGAGAGCGGCGAGAACGGGCACAAGATTGCATTTGACCCGCGGGACATGAACGAGAGCGCGGAGAGGAGTAAACAACCGAAGCTGACTATGATGGAAGAGGTTCTCCTGTTGGGCCTCAAGGATAAGCAGGTATTGCGACGCACCGATATCACCCGTCTACCGAATACCTACTGACAATTTTTGGGTTACAGGGCTATTTGTCCTTCTGGAACGATAACATATCATATGCGCTTAGAGGATGTATCGTCATCGAGCTGGCTTTCAGAGGTCGTGTGAGCATGCAGAAGGACTCCTCGAGGAGAAGATTTCCTCTCGCAGACCGGATTATCGAGGTTATAGACGACACACTTACTGGCGAAGTCTTGCTGGACGAGGCGCTGAAGATGATGAAAGCGAGCGAAAAGATGAGCGTCAGCTCGTGGATTGACCTGATGAGTGGTATGTTCTACCAGCGCCACGAACGTTTGACTATTTTTTGCTAAGACAAAGGCCTCTACAGGCGAAACCTGGAATTTGATGAAGATCGGCTACCAGCTGAAGCAAGTCCGCGAGAGGTTGTTGAAGGGTCTTGTCGACAAGGGAATCCTACGAACCGAAAAAAAGAACTTTCTCCTCTTCGATATGGCCACACACCCCGTCGCCGATGGCGGACCGAAAGAAGAGATAAGGCGACGCGTCCGAAACGTCCTCACACAGCGAACCGTGGTGTTACCGGCGAGCCAATGGCTCCCAGAGAACCTCGAGTTCAGAAATATCCGCACCATCTCCATGGTGTGTGCCGCCTACGCTGCCAACGTCCTCGAGAATGCCTTGGCGTCCCTTGGCCACGAGGCCAGGGAACGCGCCTTCGCGCAAGTGGATGAGCTCTTGGCGGAATACAGCCAGTGGCCATTCGGAAAGCGCGCAGGAGCTACAAATGGAGGCGTGGGAGCCAACTTGAACCAAGTTGTACAGGATGTAAGTTTTTGTCTCATGCCTAATTTTTAACTCTACAAGGATCCCCTCTAACAACCCGTGGCAGGAAATCAACGAAGGGAAAGATAAGGAGCTCCAGCTCGAGGTTGTCGCCGCCTGTCTCAGCGTCTTCACCAGGCTCGATTCGCTCCTCTAGACCCGGACCGATAGTCCTTTTTGTGGCAGACATATCCCCCACGCTCACTCCTCGGCTCGGTCCAACGACTAATGGAAAGTTTCTTGTCTCTCGCAGCGATTTTTTGTTTGTCGGAAATAGTTTGGAGAAAATCATTTTAGGTTTCGGTACGCATTGGGCAGCGGGGGGGTAGGTTGAAGCGGCGGTCCACCCTCCTGACCACGACTGGGAGGGAGAAGAAGTACTATTTTCCTTTTCGATGTGTATACCTAGGTAGCCAGCTTGAGTGTTGCTTTCTGCGACCTGGCGTTAGACAACTATTATGATGACCTTATGTGGTTTGCCAGTTTTTTTACAGTGAGTGACTAGATGGAAATGGGCTTTAATTACTGCACGGTGTTGCAGATAACCACTCAATCACAGAAACTAATTTGACGATTCACACTTTGTTGATTGTGACTATGCCTATAAACTCCGATAATATCCCTTCCGGTATCCCATCGCCTACTTACAAAACCACATCACCTCTTCTTCGTGGTAAAGCTCCCCTCAAACCCAGGTCTCGACTTCGGCTTCGCACCTCCCTTCTTCGCCCCGGGCTTCCCGCCCTTCTTCCCCTTCACACCCTTAGAATCCTTCCGTTTCTGCAGATTCTCCTCCCTCTTCTTTTGCCTGATCGCCTGGCTCTTGGCAATCCCCTCCTTCCTCTCGCCCCACTCCTTCTCACTCTTCTTCTTCGCCTTCTCCTTGCGCTTCAAAGTCTTCTTGAGCAGGCTTCCATCATCGCGTACCTTCTCACCGTGTGCACGCCTCTTCGCTGCGAGCCAAACATCCTTCTCCTCGATGTCGGCGCGTTTGCCCTCGTCGAGCCCCGCCAGGCGGAGGCGTTTGTTCTCTGCCGCCTGTAGTGCGGTCGCCGGGTCCTGAGGTCCGCGCTTCTTTGGTGCGTTCAGCAGCGTCGACAGATCGTCAGTCAGCTGCTGTCCGTCCGCAAAGGCCACGCGACCGAACGAGAAGTTGTTCACCTCAGCGGTGTGGATAGCCGGGCTCATGATGCCGCTAGCAGGGGAGTCACGGACGGAGGCAAGGGCCTCCTCGCGGCGGGCGTCTTCTTCGGCACGGGCTTGGTTGCGCAGCTCTTTCTTGTGTGCGCGCCGTTGCTCCTCCTTCTTGCGGCGGGACTCCATGAGTTCTTGTCTATTGCGGGCTGGGGCGCCATTGGGGCCGTCGGCTTTGCGGGCCGCGCGGAGGGCTTCGATGCGTGCGGCGAGGCGGGCTTTGAGGAGATCGGGGTCCGTGGGGAGTTTGATGTGTTTCGGGGCTTTGGTGGGGGGGACGACGGAGGAGGTGGAGGTGGAGGTGGAGTTGGTGGATGGCTTGTCGGTGGTGTCGAAGGTGGGTGATTGAGGGGTTGAGGTTGAGGAAACGGTGGGTTGTGGCGAGGTGTCTTTCTCTGCGTCAGCTTCATCGGCGATCCCGTCCATCTCGATATCTTGCATTTCGTCTCCTCCTGTGGTAGTCTCGTCTCCCTCCACAGTCTCGTCGGCGACCTCGTCCTCCGCTACAATCCCTTCGGCGTCTATCTCAGCATCATCGTCTCTGAGGTCGACTTTTTGTTCAGCTACCTTTGCTTTCTTCGCCTTTTGCTTCTCAGCCTTCTTGGTGGCCTTCTCTTTCTTCAGCTGCACCTTAAGCTTCTTCGCCTCTATCCTTGCCTGCTTCGCTGCTTCGGCATCATCTGCTGGTACCTTTGCTGTGCCATTAGGTATATCTTCCTTGTCCTGCACTTTTTGTTTCTTGTTCTTGGCATCGCCTTGTTTGAGACCCTGCCTTGGCAACTCTTTCTCGACACCTTCGATATCTGAGCCTTCCTCCTCGAGTTGTTCGAGCTTCCGCTTCTTCGCTCGCTCGTCCATGACGTCCTTTGCGCTCTTTGCAGAATCTGGATCTAACTTTGCGCGCCTGGCTGCGGCGGCCTCTTCTTTAGTCTGCTTCTTCTTCTTCCATTGGTCCTATAGTTTGGTCTTAGACGAGCTCCAGGATTGCGAGAAAGTTTGCGAAGAATTTCACATACGCTATTATCTTCCCCGTAGTAGTACTTTGCAGGAATCAGAGAGAGCAATCCATCGAATGCTTTGGCGTGGTCACGCAGGCGGTCCTGTTTTGCGACACAATCTCAAATCAGAACCCCGAAACTTTTTGGTTTGTAAAAAATGGCGGGGAAAGCGAGTACAAACCTGCAATGAGCTTTCTGCCATATCAAAAACTGTGAAATCGCTATTGCAAATCAAAAGGATTGTCAGTCCCAGTAAGGTCTTCCTCGATTAACAAAGTTCGAGTAAGGTTGCAGTTAGGTGATGTCGTTTCCGTCCGCTCGTGCAGCGTTCTTCACCGATAAACTAAACTGATCTCGAATTTCGTTAGTGCGCCCGCCAAAATACTTCTCTCCATAAATTTGTGGCCCAATATTTAAGGCATCAACAAACGTAACAGGTCCCCAAACCTGCTGTTGGTTGGTTTATGCTCAGCCTCAAGTTGTGCGTCGACCTTGTCCAACTATAGATCTGGCATACTTTGTAAAAAAAATATATTTGTTCTCTTTACTCCTTTCGTTGCATTTGTATGTCATTTTTATCTCAGCGTCAAGTCTTCAATTTTACAATCACAAATTAGGGCATTTTTTTAATAGCGGTTTGTTTATTTATTTATTTATCACAAAACTGAACCGAAAACTGGCGACTGGCAGGACGACTTCAGGTATCTTCACCAAACCCCCCCGACAACGATCATATATAGCAAACCCCAGGATGCATCCGCCAGTAGAGGCACAGTCCCTCTCTTCTCTTCTCCAAATCGCCTCCAACCCGCCCCGCTATCCTCGAAATCCCTCGGAGCCAAAACGTGACCCTCTGGTCTTATACATAGCACGTGTCCCTGGCAGTCAAGGTAACCCCCCTCGCCCTTCTTCTATAAATTCCTACTAATACCCTCCCAGACATTATTCTCACGCCCCTCAAACCAGATCTTAAGAATCTTAAGGAGCTCGATGTCGCTTCATGCTTGTACTACCTTCACCGCAATGTTCCCTCGGACGCCACCCTGGTCGACGAGATCTCGGCCACTTCCCCCACGCACCCGCCTACGCCGCACATCGCGCGGAAACCACTTCCCACGCCTTCCGCACCCATCAATACCGACGCCGTAGCACCACCGCCACCTCCACCAAAAGCCTCGCCCCCCACCATCACCCCTCCTGAGCCAGCACGCTCCCCCTCCCCTCCCCTGAAACTTCTCCGCCGCCCCATCAATGACCCAATCTCTGTTCTTCCACTCAAACCTCCGCCATTAGCGCCTCCTCGCCGCCCTCTTGGTCCGCGCCCTCTCTCGATAGCTACTCCTGCCGTCACCCTGGCCACGGAGGGGAAGGAAAATGCGCCTGTCCTTCCGCCGCGGCCATACCCAGCTGTCACCACCCCAGCGGCAACAGCTACATTTCAAGCTCGCAGTCGGGCAGACGCCATTTTCCCAACCTTCTCTCCCTCACCCAGCAGCCACTCCCCCACGCACCCTGTGGCAGTAGAACCATACACCATAACCCTCATCCGGCGCGACCCTCCAACTGGAGCACAATGGACCATCGGGTCCCTCCTGATCTCTCCTCGCGCTACTCCTTCAGTAGTAGTCAACCTCACCACACCTGGCTACACTGTCTTCAGCAACCCCCCCGGTGAATTTAGACGGGAGATTAACACCCATAAACCCGTCACGGCTATACGACGCCGCGGGCACCGGAGGGGTCATTCGGCCTTTTCCACCCACTCCTCCGATCAGAACCCACTACCATACCCACAGGCCAAAGAACCACAGGCCTACACATTCCCCTCCCCCTGGTCAACACCCTGCACCTTTGCTACTGCGCCGTCGGGTCGCTCGCTGAGGTGCACACATGAGCTCCCCACTGTGGACGCAGAGGGAGAGCCGACGGTGGAGGGGATTGTGGTTAGTGAATTACGGTATAACACGCCTAGTACCTCGCTATTTGGGCTTGCGAGGCCGAAACATAGACATGGAGACCGGCATGGAGAGACGAGGAGGATACCCGGTGCGCTGCCAGGGTCGCTGCCAAGACCACCGTCACGCACCCGGCCGAAGAGTGCCCCCTCATCACCACTGCATGCGCCGTCGAGTTATCTGGCTCACGAGAGCTCGTGGACGGGGGACGAGGATGGTGGCGATAGGGACGGGACCGGAAGCGGGAGTGGGGCGGATTTGTCGTTGGGGAGGGAGAAGGCAGGGGGTGGCAGGGCGGGGGGAAGGGCGAAATTGGGGAAGTTGATTGTGTTTGGGGAGGGGATTAAGATGTTGGATCTTGTGGTGTCGGCGAATATGGGGGTTTGGTGGGAGGGGTGGGGTGAGAAGAGTGCTGGTGGGGGAGGTGAATTGAGATGGGCTGGTGGAGTGGGAAGTGCATAGAGTGGTGATATGGATGATCAAGGTGACTATGTGTATGTATATCAGCGAGAAATACAGAGGCATTCCCATACTCACACACCACATTATAAAGCTATTTCAAGCATCTTTCGTTCTTTACGCAGTTATACCGAAACATAATACCGACAATTCCCACCAATCTCAGGTATATGAGAGGTATTGCATGCATTTGGTAGGAGATACACAGCAAATAACAATCGTATGGACAGGGCCCTGATGGCATTCAGTTTAGATGTGCCTTCGTGGTACAACAAAAGATGCTCGACTCACCGAAGAATTTACGGGCGAGGATGGCAGTTGAGGATGAGGATCGCACCCGGTAGACCTTCCCAAACAGAAATAACTTGATGTGCCCGTACAGAGAGGGTGCTGTACGCTTTCCACCACCGCCGTACCTACCCCTGCCACCAACCTTCCATCACCGTCTCGTTTTCGCTGCCACGACACTGACCGCACTACTTCAGAAATTCCCGTCACCGCCTGGGGTGTCGCTCATTCACAGCCGCCGCGAAAATGGAACCCAACTCTCCGCCGAACGAAATAATCGTGCAAATATGTTCTCACCTTTGCTTCCACTGCCAAAACCCCGGAATATTCCCAATATCAAACACCAAGGAGTCACGCATGGACAAGGTCACACTGGCGCACATGTGCGGCGCGTTAAGTGCGCTACGCTCCATCGACAAGCCGATCCTTTTCCACTACTATGCGTCTGCAATCTCGCCTGGTCGGTCAACACTGATTTCTAGGTGGACTCTTGCAACAGGAATGTCTAAGGGTGGAACCTGGAAGATGACAAGCTCCAGGCATTTCTTCTCACTCTCATCACCCGCCACGGCCTGGCGCTTTGCGTTGAATTACTACACTTCCAGGGCTCGGAGGTCCAGGACATACGCAGCCCTGAGCTCATGAAACTTCTCGGTGATGCTAGTAGCGCCCTTAATTTTAAACTCCTAGTTGGCTAGCGCTGGGAGGGTTGGGTTAGAGACTTCTCTACCGATGACTGGTCTGATGACGAGTGGCAGTGGTCCCGCGACCCTACCCCTTTCTTGTCTAATGACAATGTCAACCCGAACCACCTCGCTTTCTACTATTGGCTGATGGGACTCGCGATTGCCTTCACGCCACATACTGGAATGCTAATGTATATGTGCGAAGGCCTCGACGAGCTGCACAAGTTCCACGAGTCTAAAACGGTACTGCCGGCGCTCACGACGCTCGCGCTGAGGGGTGCCCGGGATGATGACTATTTTCCATTCGACATCCACCCGTCCCTCTCTGCTGCATCGAACCTAGAGACGCTATATGTGCTGGATTGTGACAGTATGAAATGTGAAGTGGGGTGATTTTCCTAAATAGACAAGCCGGATAGGTGGGAAAACCTGGCCGTGAGCAAGTTGCACAAACTGGTGCTAGACGTCCTTCGACCAGAGTACTTTGAGGAGTTGACTTGGCGGTGTTCTCAGCTGGAAGGCCCCGAATACTACATCCACTACCGGAGTAACCATCCTGATATCATGCGGGCTATTTCCCCGAGGAAGGAGAGGCTTAGGAGGCTCTGCCTTGGACACTTGCCACCGCCCGTGCCCGGTAGCTACGAGAGCAGGTTGCCAGATGGCGGCTATGTAACCATCTCATCACTGCGGCAGTTTACCCAGCTCGAGGAACTCATCATTAACCAGGCCTTACTCTACTGCAAGTCAGATAGTTTTATAACAAGCACAAGACTAGTAGCACTGCTGCCGCCCTCTATACGAAGGGTCCATTTCACATATGTCTACAGGAGCATGTATGAGGACCTACTGCGCCTCGCCCTGGAAGCATCAGCGGCCTTCCCCAGCCTCCCCAGCGTGAAAATCGGCCTCTCGAGCCTAATACCGCCCGAGAGAGCAGTGGAAATAGAGCACATGAAGACGGTAGAGTCTGGCTTTGCCAGCAGGGGAGTGCGTGTGTCATGGGCCAAAGATATCATGGACCCGTTCTTGTACACTGCGATTCCGGGTGGGGCGCCAGGCGTGACGGTTTCCTATGTGCTGGCCTCATCCTGGGCGTGAAGGGAAAGGGTGATCCGGATTGTTCAAATTAGATGACAATCATCTCACGAGAGAGGCTGTGAAGTAGCGGTATGCGTGATAATAGTATTAGAAAGAGGAAGATATAATTGTCTGTGTAAAATGTCATGGTCGTCGTGCTAGAGGACCTGAGCTACCTTATATGAATATGCAGACCTCGTTCGAACCATTGCGATCTACGGAAGCATAGAACAGATGTTGAACCTGTAGCTAGTTCTAAAATATTTAACATCAACTATTCTTAGTCTAAGCATATAGTACATTGTAATAGAACAGGAATCGCTTAGAGTTAAGAGACGTGAGAGGAGTTCAACACTAAGTAAAACAAGATTAGAAGAGGATCTCCTCGCATTCCTCGACTGGTCTGAGCCCAAAGCCCCTTATACCACCTTGCCAGCTTAATCCGATTGCCGTTTTGGCTAAATCACGTAACTCCGATTCATAGTCCCTGATGACCTCTCGTCCGAGGCTTTGCGAGCTCACAGCAGCCGAAAGTCTGCGAGCTAGATCTGCTGCATCACGCAAGGCAGTGTTAGCCCCCATCGCCCCAGTTGGGGGCATGGGATGAATCGCATCGCCGAGTAAAGTCACCTCAGGCGAGGGCTCCCAGGCAGCCAAATCTGGTGAGGCAGAAAGCATCCATCGAGTTGACGTTTGAGCCTCATCTTGCATCTCAAATAGGACCTGCAAGTCAGGATGCCATGACTTGGTAAGATGTCGGGCAAGTTCAGCTGACTTCTCCGGGCTTAATTGCCAGGACGTGCCGTTTGACGATGGGATATTCGAGTAATGAGTGACAAGCACCCAATACACGTATGGGTCGGGAAGCTGAGGTTTCGAGACTGTTTCTGTGTGTGGAAAACGGATGGGTTCAAATAGTAGGGTAGTCGGAGACTGATCGTCCGGGTTTGTGACAAGAGACATTCCACTGTGGTACGCCCTGGGAAACTTGGCTAGAAATTTGGGGCTCAAGGGTGTCTTCCCAAAGATGATGCGCATGCCGGTGTCGATGCCCTTGAAATCTGGGATGTATTGCCTGCGAACCCTAGATCGAACTCCATCTGCACCGACAAGGAAAGCTCCACTTTCCTTTGAGCCATCCGTAAAGAATGCAATCGTTTCTCCATCGCTCACAGTATAATGGTCGAAGCTCTTGCCGAAAAACACATGGTCATCCAAGCCCGTCAGAAGGACTTCACGTAAAGTGCTCCGATCGACCGTCTGGGGCTCGAGGAAAGGACCCGATCCAAAGGGCCTAGGAGGGCCAGTGCCGCCTAGCGGCGTACCATCGGGTTTAATTCTGACGCCCCCCATGATCGTCTCGGCGCAGGTATTCTCGAACAGAGCATACAGCTCAGGCGACAGGGCATTTCGGAGGGCGTAGATGCCCTCACTGCTCACTCTCAATCTATACCCTTGAGTCCGAAAATTATGTCTTTCGTCCCTTTCAAAAAGTTTAAAAGGGATGTTTCGGTTTTTCAGTCCTTGGGCCAAACAGAGGCCACCAAGCCCAGCACCAATAATCAAGATAGGACAAGACATGGGAGTTGTGCAATAAGAAAGGGACAGGCCAAGATTAGAATCAAGGGCAGGAAATGTATGGCTTTGAAAAGAAAAAAATTATATAGACTTTTTGTTTGGCACATCGCCAGATTTATACAACATCGCATCAGCATGTATGCTCTGTGAGAGAAAGGTGGGACTGTAAGCCGGACCCGATCGAGAAGCCGGACCCGATCGATTTTCCGCGACGGCTAGCACCTGTCCACCGATTGGACGTCGGAGTTTAAAGTCCCAAGAGGCCTGTAAGATATCCCCGCCACGCGTTCAATCCGGCCCTTTTCATGCAGTCATGCAATAAATAGTAAAGGCTTCCTCAACGTAGGCAACACAGTCGCCTGCAGTTGTAGAGTCTCGTCCTACATTCTATTGTTCCAGAACTGTCTGCTTTCCCTGTACCGACAAAGAATTATAGACTTCAGGAATAGGAGAAATTCCATCTTTTGCTTGCAATCCATGGGACAAACCTAGTCCGGTGCAATGATAGAGGCAATGAAGCGTTAGCTAATAACACGAGAAGGCGAGAAGCAAGAGCAAGGAGCGAGGGGCGACCCTGAAATTGCAGAGCTGGCTATCTACTCCAGACCTAACCGATGGGTTAATTCCAGCGATTATTGTTGAATCGTTTCTTTCGCTATCACACTCAATTTTTGTGAACACAACTTCCACCTTCAGCATGTTCTCTCGTGATGAAACTGTCAATTCTTTCCTGAGGTCCTATCAAATAATTATCCGCCACCCGTATATAAATAACGCCATACTCATTGTTCCGCCTGTTAACGGGTGGAACTCGATCGAAATAGAAGGCAAAAACGGAGCAGTCCTTGACTTGCTTTGCCATCTCCCATACCTCCGCTCAGAGAATGCTTCTGAAGAACAAACCATTCCAATCTGTTACTTGGACAACCAAGATAGACTCCTATTCTTCGATTCCCTGCCCACTGCATCTACCTCGCCCGTGCCGAAAAGGCACGAACGAAGGCACCATAACTGAATTCTGCCAAACAGAATCCCATATTATAATACGTTACGAAGACTACGAGGCTCTACCTAAAGCAGAGAAATGGAAAGCTCACCGTATAACACCTATCATGGAATTGTTAGACATTTGGACAAAGAGATATGAGGAATTAGTGTGGATGTTAGTAAATTAGTCAACCAATGACAGGGAGGTTTTATAGTAGTGCTATATCAAGTACTGAGGAGGAACTTATGCGACAAGGGCAAATAGAGCTATGGCATATATCAGATATAACAACTGCACAGCTGTATGAATGTTCTATATTAGGGGCAAGTGGAGAAAACTGTTCACTGGATTTCCAACTTGGTATAGGATATTGCATGTCTATCTCATCTTAAGTAGAACCTGGCGCAGGATAAAAGTGCCATATTTAATTTAATATAACGTATCTCACACGCGAGCGCATCACCTGGCCGAGCGCATCACAAACCGCGTTAATGCGACATTCAATCATTAACAGCAAATTTCTCCACAATCCAATATGCAATCTACTAGTAACGGAAGTCAAATACTCCTTGCTATCCAAGCAATTAAAAATGATGCATCATTAAGCATCCGAGCTGCCGCAAAGATCTACTCTATCCACTATACAACACTAGGTCAAAGACTCAAAGGCAGACCATCACGACGCGACACTATAGCCAACTCACGGAAACTCACAGACCTAGAGGAGGAGAGCCTTATTCGACATATACTCGATCTAGATTCCCGAGGGTTCCCGCCTAGAATGTCTAGTGTAGAAGAAATGGCTAATCTTCTACTTGCCAACTGTAGCGCAGGCAAGGTTGGCAAGAACTGGACTTCAACCTTTGTTAAGCGCCACCAAGAGGTAAAGACAAAGTATAGTCGGAAGTATGACTACCAAAGGGCATTATACGAAAACCCAGCACTTATTCGAAGTTGGTTTACACTTGTTCAGAATACAATTGCTAAATATGGCATTATGCAAGAAGACATTAATAATTTTGATAAGACGGGCTTCCTTATAGGTGTTATCGCGCCTGGTATGGTAGTCGCAAGCTCTGGAAATAATGGCCGAGCAAAATTAGCCCAGTAAGGAAATCGAGAATGGGTTATAGTAATATAGGGAGTTAATTCCCAAGGTTGGGCAATCCCGCTATATGTTATACTTGCGGGGCAGTATCACCTCTCTGCTTGGTATGAAGAAAGTACTTTTCCACTAGATTAGGTTATTGCTGTGAGTAGTAATGGCTAGACGACAAATGATATTGGTCTTGATTGGATCCAGCACTTTGATAATCATACTAAAGGCCGTTCTACTGGGAAATATCGACAGCTAATTGTTGATGGCCATACGAGCTATCAATCAGCAGAATTCCAACAATTCTGCAAAGCAAATAATATTATTATGCTTTACATGCCTATACATTCCTCTCACCTCCTCCAACCACTTGACGTTGGCTGTTTTAGCCCGCTTAAACAAGCATACGGCTGAGAAATTGAGAAGATGATGCGGGCCCATATCACTCATATTTCTAAGACTGACTTCCTTCCTGCCTTTAAAGCAGCTCATGTCCTTACTATAACAGAATCAAACATCTATAGAGGGTTTCGAGGGTCAGGACTTGTTCCATTAAACCCAGAAGCTGTAATATCTAAGCTAGATATTAAGCTAGTGAGTACAGACACATTGTCCCTTCATCCTCATGACAAGTTTCAAATAGATTCTCTGGGCAAGAACGGCCACGGACATAGTAGAAGAAGCTCTGGCCAGGAGCCTCTTCACATGCTGCCTGAAAAAATTGCTTTAGAGTTGGTGACAAGCGAGCTGACCATTCTGCCTCAAGAGCTGAATCTGTAATATGTGTTTGCCACCACGTTTCCCTTGGCATTTCCGACTCTGGTTTGCCTCCTGAAGCCCACCCATGCCTCGGAATGAGATTATGTAGAGCAGCACACCGCTCCCAGTCCATGCCATTCACTTCACGGACGGGGTTTTCTGGAGTAACTCTCCATGTAGTTTCATTGTTAATGGAGAAGACCATGGCTGAATTAGAGGTCAGGGTTCAAATGTTAGAGTAGTGATAGTAATGCAAAAACCATCATTGTGCTGTGTGCACTGATCAGGTACTCGGTGGGGTGGATGATCCGTCACCGACCAGACAAAGGCTGATTAATCCCGAATCTCCGATCACCTAATAAGTCACGAAAGAAGCACTTTTTGGGCATCAGAGCACGCGATCGACGCGTCATTCCAACTGTATAAATGTCTGCCCTGGATTCAATATCATCAGGGAACTCGTAAGACCTGGACCCGCCCTCACCCTCACACCCAAATACAGTTGCTTATCAAGTCAATGAGTGTCTGGCTTTATAGCCACATCGCATACACGTCGACCGATGAAAGTTTGCCCGAGTTAGACATTTCAGGATGTCGTTAACAGAGCTTTCCCAGGCCATTATTTGGCTATCTATTAGCAACACTATGTTATTCTTGCTCTATCTGCCTATCAAGACGAGGGGACTCCGGACACGGCCTCACACGAGCACACGATTTCACTTGCTATACTACTTCAAGATTGTAAGAGACAGTTTACTTCCTTGGCGTGGACATGTTGAGTATTCACTAAATAAAATAGATCATCGGGCTTATCGTTGCCGTCGCCCTAATTGTATCATTGGCACGACTCCCCCAGCCTGCCCATATTAAGGGTCCATACTTAGCATCAATCTTTCTTTCTGGCCTCGCTGCTATGTGTCTAAATCTTCTTTTTTACCTAGAACAACGAATCTCCCTCGCTACAAGTTCCGATCTCACCACTGTGTATCTCATCGGATCCATAGTTTGCGACATGGTTATACTAACAATCCCACATACAGAGCCAACAACATGGGACGTATCACTACTACCAGTGCTGACTCGATGTGTTGCGCACACCTTGCTCCTCATCCTCGAATGCTGTAACGGTGGCATTTCTCCAACTGAAGCTGCGACAAACCATATCTCGACTGAAGAGGTCAAAGGAATCTTGAGCCGCATCTTCTTCTTGTGGATCAACCCTATCTTAGTTCAAGGATATAGACATGTCCTCACTAAAGATAGGATCCCGTACCTCGGCCATGACCTCAAGCCACGACATATAAGGCGATCTATGTCAGAGGCATGGTACCAGAGGGGTTCGTTGTTACGATCACTCTATAGTTATAGGCTGACAATAAATTACAATAGCAAGACCCGAGACAAAAATGGCACTACCCTTAGCCCTGTTCCGCTGCCTTAAGAAACCCTTTCTCGCGGCAATTATTCCCCGTTTATTTCTGATTTTCTTCAGATACTCGCAGCCCATCTTGATCAGATGTTCCATCCATTACGTATCTTCTTCAGTGTATGGCGACTGGGAGTCGACGGGCTATATGATCATTATCGTGTCCATCATAGTAAACGTAGGCTTAGTAGTGAGTTCTAAACTAAATCACATTGGTTAGCCACACTCAACTGACCTGCCGAATTATCTCAGATCTCCACGGCTACATATCAACATCGTCTTAACCGGCTCAAACTAAGCACCAAGAGCGCTCTCATCGGGCTTGTCCATGACAAGATGATGACTCTTCCTAGCACGATAAATGAGGACGGAGAAGCCATTACGCTTATGAACACAGATGCCGAGAGCCTCGAGGGTATTACTGAGATGTTACATGAGATTTGGGCACAGGTGTTGGAAGTTGCTATTGGCATGACGTTGCTAGCAAGAGAAGTTGGCTCACTATGGTTGCTTTTAGTATTTCTCATCTTTTGTAAGTCTTCAAATAACCTGACATATTTACGCAGACACACTAAAGCTACTAATCTGTTTGATTTGTCTAAATTACAGTGTGCTCCCGCGTGAGCAGTTATATAGCTCGAAATCTGAAATCATGCCAAAGAGATTGGAATATAGCGACGCAAACCCGAATTGCTGCTACCACCACCATGCTCAACTCAATGAAATTGGTGAAGATGCTCGGCATGCAAAATCGCCTTGCCGAAAGAATCCAATGGCTTCGAATTAGGGAGCTGTTGGTTGCTTCCCAGGTCAGATGGATGATGGTATATACAAATGTAGTAGCTAACGCTCTTGGGATATTATCACCAGCTATCATAATTTCCCTCTTTGCTACATGGCTCAGGTATGTCAAGGGAGTCAATCTGGATGCCGAGACGGGATTCACAACTGTAGCTGTTTTAGGCAGGGTTACACACCCAGCCAACATGGTGATGACAATAATTCCGCGAGCTCTTGCAGCTTTTGCGGGATTTGAGCGGATCCAAGAATATCTGATGACGCCAGCCCTAGATGACAGGCGGTTAGTCATCTTGACAGCGCCGCAGTCTCATTCTAATGGCGATCCAGAAGCAGCCCTACGTACTAAACACCTGACAGTAGGCTACATGCATGTGCAACGGGCAATTCTTGACGATATTAGCATCGACGTCGCTCCGGCGTCTTTCGTTATTGTGTCCGGGCCTGTTAGTTGTGGTAAGTCGACGTTCCTGCGCGCCATCCTCGGCGAGGTGCCAGCATCTAAGGGATCTGTCGCTGTTTCTACAAAACTGATTGCATACTGTGCCCAAAAGTCGTGGCTGCCTGCAGGCAGTATCCGGGAAATAATCACAGGTTTTGTAAACCAGTACGACCTACGGTGGTACCATGAGGTTGTTGATGCGTGTTGTCTGACGCACGACTTGGATGCTCTCCCGAAGATGGATGAAACGCAAGTAGGAAGTCGCGGCCATAATCTATCAGGGGGGCAAAGGCAACGCGTGGTAAGTAGCCGATGTGTACACACACACAGTATTAAAGAGCAAATTGGCTGAAACATTTCATAAGGCGTTAGCAAGGGCAATATTTGCCAGGAATGAGATTGTTCTTTTAGACGATTCACTTAGCGCCCTTGATGGTGAGACAGAGGACCGAGTCTTTGATAATCTTTTCGGGCCTTCTGGCCTGTTCAAGAAATTACGTGCTACAGTAGTGCTTGTGTCTAACAATAGTGAGTGTAGCAATTGGTTCATTTATATATGTTATAGCATACAAAGCTAAAACTATCATAGCTCAGCATTACATTTCAGCAGACAATGTCATCATCTTAGGCGACAATGGACGCATCAAGGAGCAGGGGCCGTGGCATATGATTCAAGCCAATAAAACAGCAGTGAACAAGTTTAGGATAACCACCGCCTCTAATAGTATCGGTATAGCACCTGTGGTGACAAAGAATCTTGGCCAACTTGGTACCAAACTGAGAGCTGTCGATGAGGCAGGTGCTGACATCCCCAGACAGACTGGAGATTCCGCACTTTATCGTAGGTGATGCTATTAAATTCCTTCGAAGTATCCTGACTAGGCTGATTCTTGCGGTAGACTACTTCTTTAGCTTTGCTGGCTTCCGAAACCTAGCCCTGGTATCTGGATGCACCGCTTCATACGCCCTATTTGTCACCTTGCCACAGTATTGGCTTAAGTTATGGACCGAATCAGACTCGGACAGTACTGCGTATTATATCACGGGATCACTGGCTATCGCGTTTGTTGCATGGGCTTCCACGAGTGGGACCTTATGGTATGTGTCAGATTTGATGAGTGTTGATAATGGATAACCAACTGTTCATAATAGGGGTACCATGGTCCGCCTTGCACCGCAGGCAGGCCTCACAATGCACCGGCACTTGTTAGGGATAGTGACACGGTAAGTTGTATCGTAATTTAGGGAGAGTAGATGTCGCTAATACAAAAATTGTAGCGCGCCTTTGATCTTTTTCTCCATGACTGATATTGGTTCTATATTGAACAGGTGAGGCGAGATCTAACAATTTCCATTATAAGCTGGACTAATAAATATTGTCCAGGTTCAGCCAAGATACGCAGCTTATTGATAAACAACTGCCTACGGCCGTGGCTAATATCTCTAATCGTAAGTCTTTCAGCCCCCTGCAATTAAACTTTATTTCACCTCTTTGGGGTGAAGGTATACTCCAAACTAAAATCGTTGGGCTTTAGAAACCTTTAAGCTACTAGTCCAGGCTGTGCTCCTCTTCCTTGCACAGAAGTGGCTCCTCCTATGTCTACCCGCGGTCTTAGCCGTTGTCTATATCGTACAAAAGGTGTACCTACGGACATCGCGCCAACTCCAGTTCCTAGAACTTGAGTCAAGAGCAGTTATCTTTTCAAGCTTCTTAGAGTCAGTGAGTATTATGGACATGCTTCTTTCCTCCCTCTTATAAGTGCCTACTTTCCCTCTCATTTCTGAAACTGACAGAAACTTCAGATAGAGGGCCTCGAAACTTTCCGTGCCTTTTCTTGGCATCGTTACGCCATCCATTTAAATGATCGTAGTGTCGAGAATGCCCAAAGGCCTGAGTTTCTACTGTTAGCTCTCCAACGGTGGCTAAACTTAGTGCTAGATCTGATGGCAGCCACCCTAAGCATTATTATCATTGGCATAGTAGTGGCTCGGCGTGAGGATGTAAGTGTCGGCCAGGTCGGCGTCGCACTTAATGTTGTGCTTGCGACCAACGTGACCCTACTGCGGCTAGTAGAGTCGTGGACTGCGCTCGAGGTTTCACTTGGGGCGGCTGCGAGACTGAAATTGTTGGAAGAACACACGCCGTCTGAAACGGAAACAGTGCCGTGGTCCGTTGCTGGCGTTCCATTGCAGAACTGGCAGATAGAGGGAAAAATTGAGATGAAGGGCGTTACAGCATCGTATCAGTGAGTCTAAGGCAGTAGTTGAGTTGAATGACATGGAATAGTTGACCGCCAAAACATTCCAGATCTGAAGCACTCGCTATTCGCAAGGTCACTCTAGTCATTGAGGCTGGGCAGAAAGTCCTCATTTGCGGCCGTACTGGCAGGTATGTTCCCACCACAATATGAAGTAAATGTACCCCGTACAGTCTGACAGGCTTGCCTCCCTTATCTAGTGGCAAGAGCTCTCTTATTCTAATCCTGCTCCGCATGATTCATCTCCAATCAGGCCTCATCGAGCTTGACGGCATTGATATTAGCCAGATCCCACCTACGGAGATTCGCCAGCGCTATTTCGTCACTGTATCGCAGGACCTTCTCATACTACCGCAAGAGGACCTGCGCTTTAATCTAGAGACGGAAGAGTCAGCTTCTAACGCTATGCTCATCCAGGCCCTTACGATAGTCGGCCTCTGGTCAACCTTTCAACGCAATAATACTAGGCAGGATGCGCTAGAACCGAATGATAATGCTTTGATTCTTGACGAAAAACTTTCACAATTCCCCACACTCTCCGCAGGGCAGTGCCAACTCTTTGCTCTAGCACGTGCTATTGTAAAAGTCAACGGTTTGCGCGCAGCCGGGGCGCGGCCAATTATAGTTCTAGACGAGATCACGTCGTCGGTAGATGCAGAAACGGAAGCAAAGATACAGAGTATTATCGACAGCGAATTTAGCAGCTACGGCCATACTGTCATTATTATCACGCACCGGGTGGGCGCATTAGCTGATTACGTGAGAGCTGGGAGGGACGTACTAGTACGGATGGCAGATGGGGAGGTAAAAGAAGTAGTCAAGGATATTACGCCAGCTATGTTACGGCGGAATGAGGGCTCAGACTAGTAATTATTGTTATATTTTTGCGGGAGACAATAGTAAGCAGCGCCTAGGGATTCATACATGTGCACTTCCTTCCTTGGCTTACAGCCCACTTCCAGCACCCGACTTAACTTCCCCTTCAACAAACTCCACTACCCACCTATCTTAGATTATTGACGAAGCAACCAAGCAATCACCACTGAACTACTAAATTGACGCATAATGCACTTGTTAACCCCAGAGCAGTGTACAGGTGGATGGTTTTCGAGTTTGAGATCCTGTTTCCTGGGTGCGGAGGGGGATTGTTGTCAACGTGGTGCTGTCAGCGTCTCCCCTTCTCAATCCCCAAATTTCTCACCAGCCCTTTTTCTCATCACTCTACCCCCCGGCCTCACATCAGCCGCCGCTACCCCCATACTCATCCATCCGACTACTAATTTACTACAATTACCTCTAACCCTACTCCCTGGTATTTGTAAACGCCTGTACCTTTCTAATTTTTTGAGGATAACTCTCTGCGTCGAGATTGGAGGGTGGTGTTTATCTGCAGTCCTGCATAAGGGCGGAAGGGGTGCGGGTATGAGGAGGTGAATATTCCCAGGGGCTCCTGAGGATTTACGAGGGACTTCCAGGCGTTATTTTATATCATGTCCCCATCCGCCGCTTTTACACATGCTCAACCCATAATCAACCCCCCTCAAATCTTATATAAGGCCTCGGCGGACGACTGATCAAACATGAGGAGACAGTACCAGAAAGTCGACTCCCACAGAGTGATCGGGGTTAAGAATGGATTATCTATGATTTATGGGTTTGGGTTCGGGTTGTGAGGGAGTACTGTTGTGCTGTTTCCACTGCCAGCCTGCCACCGCCCTTTCTCATCACTGCACCTGACACCTACTGTTGCCACACCTTCTACCATTCTTCTAAACTGCCATCTACACACCCCAAGTATTTTAAGAAACCCCTCCCTCATGTACCACGGCGCAGACAGCACCACGAGAGCGTTGTTGGTAGTTGGAATTTTCTAATTTTAGATCCTCTTACGCCTAGCAAAGAGGGAGTTTATATACTCTTGGATGTAGAGGAGGGGAGGAGATGAGAAAATATTCCGCCACATCCTCTTAGACCCTTCGGACCACATTACCAGCACCGCCTGCCTGTGTATTATACTACACCCCCCTCGATTTGAAAACCTATAATCCCTTCCCACTTTCTATATACCCCACCCCCCGCGGCCTTAAGGCTGACGATATCTAGGAATCTACAAGGTGCAGAAACAACGAGACAGATTTCCGATACATAATTAAAGGTACCGCTAATACCCTACACGTCGACGTAAACTTAGCAACTCCGATATATAGCAATTCGACGCTGAGTAAGACCCTGAACCTTAGACCCATACCACCTATGAACTCATCGTCCACTGATCTCAAGCTTTCAGTAGATTAAAACTCAGGATGATGCCATTTGGACTAGCGGGCGAGCGTTCCACCCTTAAAATTTTGATACCCTCATAAAGATCTAACGTACGTGTATAGCGAAAGTGCCAAACAAGCGAAAGTGCCAAAATTATGTGGTGACCAAACCCCTCAACTAAATATTAAATTCCTCCACAACAAAACATGCGCCATAAAAATGATGAAAGAGAATTAAGGTCAGCTATCCAAGCTATGCAAAGCGACCCAAAGTTACGCCTTCGAGTTGCAAGTAGGATCTATTCTATAGACCACTGTAAGCTATATCACCATTTATAAGGTGTACCTTCACGATGTGATATCCAAGCCAACTCACGGAAATTAAGTAACCTAGAGGAATCAGTCCTTATTTAATATATACTCAATCTAGCTGCCAAAGGGTTTCCTCCTCGGCTCTCTATTATTGAAGATATAGCAAATCGACTACTTGCGATATATAACGCATTATACATCAGGTCGCATTAGGCTTCAAACTTTGTTAAGCGCTATAAAGAGCTCCGGACACACTTTCAGCGCAAATATGACTACCGGAGGGCTAAGTATGAAGACCCAGAAGTTATCTATAGTTGGTTTGAGCTTGTATAGAATACAAATGCAAAGTATAGAATCAATAATGCAGATATCTGCAACTTTGATGAGATTGGGTTTATAATGGGTGTTATCTCAACTGCTATAGTTGTAACAAGCTCAGATAGGCGGGCAAAAGCAAAAAAGGTATAGCCTGGCAATCGGGAATGGGTTATAGT
Organism: Pseudogymnoascus pannorum; assembly: GCA_001630605.1. NCBI lineage: Eukaryota > Fungi > Ascomycota > Leotiomycetes > Thelebolales > Thelebolaceae > Pseudogymnoascus > Pseudogymnoascus pannorum. The sequence continues at coordinate 21,750 of LNAS01000297.1, read as the reverse complement.
AATCCAAGGGGTTAGTTCCTAAAGTTAGGTAGTACTGCCATTTGTCATTATTATAGACAAAAACCACCCTGTATCTTGGTATAAGAACAGTGGATTTCCAAGCGATTAAGTAATTACTATTACTGAAAATGGCTGGATTATAAACGAGAAAGGTATAGATTGGATTCAGCATTTTGAGAAGTATATAGAGACCCGGAGTATTAGTGGTTATTGTCTCTTAGTCCTTGATAGTCATAAGAGCCACCACTCTGAGGAGTTTAAGGAGTACTATAAAGAATACAATATTATAACTCTCTGCATACTTGCTCATTTTTCCTATATACTCCAACCGCTTGATATTAGCTGTTTTGGCCCTTAAAAAAAGGCTTATGGTCGGCAAACTGAAGATATAATATAAGCTTATATTTCTTATATTACTAAGGACGACTTCTTTCCTGCTTTCTATACTGCATTTAACATTATAATGACAGAAAGTAATATTCAAGGAGACTTCCGAGGTACTAGAGTTCTTCTATTCGACCCAAAAAGAGTGATCTCTACACTTGATCTTAAGTTAAGGATACTAATACCTCTAAGCTCCCGCCTAGGTATTACTCAGCCTTAGGTTTCCCAAATACCAAATAACCCAATTGAAGCCTCATTATAGTCTACCTTTATTAAAAACCGAATTGTATATTATCAAAATAGCTCTCCAACTTCAATCTATACAGCTATTGATCAGTTTACAAAGGGTATATCGCAAATAATATATCAATTAGCACTACTAAAGGCAGAGAACCAATACCTGCGATAGGCAAATGAAGTGCTAAACAAGTGTTAGAGAGCTAGAAAAACACAACTATAGTAAGGAGGATCACTTAGTCAACAACAGGCGCAGAAGCTACAAGATGAGAGGGATATTGTGGAGCAGGTAGAGCAGGAAATAAGGGCGAGTAGTGGTCGGAAGCCAAGGGAAGAAACCCGTGCCCGTTGCTGTGGCAAGTATAGTAAGACTGGACATAATGTGTGCACTTGTCAGATTGCGATAGACACATCTGAGGAAGAGTATTCTGAGTAGTTATAATTGATTTCTCTTGTTGTGGTATATTTGTCGCAATTCTTGTGTGGTGGTCGTGGAATTTTGGCACTTTCGCTATATACGTACGTTAGTTGTCTCCTTTAATTAAGTGATGGGGCCACCTCGACAAGCACAATAGTAGGCCTTCTATCAAGATACAATGTACACGATGCACTGGACATAAAGTCTTTATAAAGTAGAGCGCATGAGATACCATATTCTCTCGAGTCATATGTGGAAGTTACTCTTATATGACAGCATACTGCCTGTTGCCTGTTGCGAACGACGAAGATGCAGGTGATAAGGAAACACACTTATAAAAGTAGAGGTACATAACTACATTGTTGCATAGCATTCTAATGTATGGAATCCGTGCTATTCAGTACCGGGGACAAATCCTGCTGCGATGCAAAAGTCTGCGGAGACTTCGACTGCATCCTTATTAATAGGTGATCGAGCCTCGAATCTCAAAGTCCGCCCTTCAATGATAAGCCACATATCATACTGAACTTCATAATATGAGCACAGCTTCCCCGCCGTATTTATCTCCGTGATTGGTTCGATTTGCCCAGTTGTCTTAAGAAAAGTAAGATCGACTATGATTCTGCCCGCCTCTTCAGCTCCTTATTATATATTAGCATTTGCTAATTAGCATGGCTAAACCTCATTGCATCTTACCTTCGTTATTTTTATGCTTAACCTTGTAACCAGACTCATGTTTATTCGATGAAACATACAGGACCTCTTCGCACAAGAAATCTTCGTGTATTTGAAAGATATGCCTAGACTTAACTGGCACCTCATGCTTGGTTTCCACACGAGTCTCCTAGTCGCCAGTTAGACTGAATGAGAACCCCTTTTTAGATGATGCTAACGTACCTTGTCGATAACCCAGTGGATAGTGTCCATAATATAGAGTTCTCCATCAGCCCGGTCGCGAGAAACCGCAAGCCTCCTATGCCTCGCATTATTCTTGTCATATAGTTCTGATCGGAGGACTCCGTAGCTTGACCTTGTAATTCTAGCAGGTCCAAATTCCTTCCTCAATGCACGCAGAACAGCACCGCGAGCGACAGCGGACTGAACGTATCGAGACGGCTCTAAATCTATTGCTTGATTAAGTAGATTTCGCTCCTTTCGAAGTATCTTCCTGAGATGGTTCCTTAGTGATGGCGATTCACCAAAGCCCCCAGTTAGGATAACTGCTTGGACGTCGACGCCATTCATTTTGGCCTTTCCCAATTGCTTTAGCATCAGATCTGCAATGCCGCGCAAGCAGTCTCTAAATACTTCATACATCTCCTTCCAGCTGAGATCTAGCTTATTCTTCCTAATTCGAAGTTCTCCATCTGTTTCCGCTTGAAGACCAGGAATATAGACTGCGTCGATGTGAGCCTTCTTGTCAAGTATATTTATACTCCTCTTCTCATTTTCAAACTTTTGGACTTCAATAGTGATAATCCTCTCAAGAGGTAAGTCATTCCCGATTATAGTAGCGTGTTTGAGCCGGTGTTGCAATAGCTTCTTGTAGTTTCCATTTAAGAAGCTTGAACCACAAGAAACTCCGTCGGGGTCAACTACCTCCCGCATCCGAGTTGGAGCTGAGCGAGTCAACGTGTAGGTGATTGCATCCACAGTGCCACCACCACAGTCTAAGAGCAAGAATGACTCATGGGTTACCATCTTAGATAGAGCCTTGCGATCTTCTAGCGCGTAGGTTGCTGCCGCCTCGGATTCTGCCACGATAAACAAGTTATTAATTATACCTTGCGTAATGTTTGTAAGCTGGGATATTTTGATAGCAGTAGTTAAGGCACTTTGCATGGTGCGGCAGGCCTTGTCGGTCCATGAGGTCGGTACGCATAAAACAAATTCCACATTACTATCCTCTTGAAGGCCATGAAACGCAGCTAGCCTTGTTTTTGTGTGCTTAAGCAGGTGTCCAAGGTATTCTGCGATGACGTCTACCACCTTAGCGGGCTTCAACTTTTTTAGCTCTTGGGCGCCTTTATTGCGAAGGTCCCTTGTGTTAATCCCTTCGTCTAACTGCAGCTTGAAGTTTGTTAAATGCCTTAGCTCGGGTGGTATGGTATTGGGCTTGACTAGTCTGGAATGAACCCCCCATCCCCAAACTGAGTTTTTGACTCCGTCTTTTATAGCTCTCGAAGATATCCTGGCTTGTGTATCTTCTTGATCGGAATCCCCTTCCACTGAGGATGCCCAGTCATCATCCAAAGAACATTGGGATTCGTGATCCGACGAGTCTAGATCCGCTGGATGTTCAAGCCCCACCTTCTCTTTTTGAGCATAGCACATAAGCTCAGTTGGAACAGACTGATGGCTTGTGAAAACATCAGCTGACATACCCGGTGGCATATCGGGAAAGTTATCGATACATTTCACAGATTCCGCGCCGATCTCGTGAGTCTTGGAGTTGGGATCAAGGCGTACGAATGCCACGGACGAGAATGTGGTGCCGAAATCGATAGCGATAATAAATTTTAAACGTCTTGACAGCTCAGAATCCTGCTCGATACTTTGGTGGGGTTCAAGTTCAGAGTTATGCGCCGTCACATCGTTCTCGCAAGGCTGGTCTGTTCCAACGAAGGATGGTATAGCATCAGCCATTTCGACATCGGAATGTTCTTCCGAATGTACCCTTGCAAATTCTGTCTCAGAATAGTCATCGTCCATGGTAAAGATCTTACACCTCGCAGTGCGTAGCTTATAGAAAAGAGACGACTTTACGAGTGCGATATATCCCATAGATGCATTATATAAACAATTCTAGCTGCACCTGCGAGGCAGATTTCACCCAGCCTTATCGTCTCTTATCACACCACACCCTCTGTAATGTTACAACATCTTGTACAGTATACTAAGGCTGAGTGCATACTTACAAACACTATTGAGGCAAGTACAGGGAACAAGCGGGTCTTTTACAACGGATGTCTGCATTTCTTACCCAATAGATTGCGAGGCCACCGGTGGACCAAATGAACAAGGTACCAATTGGTTCCTGAGAGATAATGTTGCCTTCGTATAGCTAGGGTACGATTATTCTATGTAATGTACTGTACCATTGGGGACTGTTGGTTGTTGGGTGGCTTAGGTCACATGGATAGATTACGCCTTGTTAAGCTCAGCCTCGTAGGATCACTGGAAGTATTATTTTTTGGGACTGCCAGCCATCTGCTCTTGCCATCTGGCCAAAGGAAGTTGCGAAAAGAGGTTGACAGCATTGTGATATCTGCAAGTAAAAGTCCCACATCTCATTTGACGACTTAACGTTGTCTTTAGACTATGCGCTGCCATGGACCGACAACGACAACGACACCGCAAGCAACGATCCGATATTCAGGGGCCGTTGGTCGACAGCTTCCTCTATAATGAAGCTGGCCTTCTGATTCTAGCGTATCTTGAGCGCACTATCAAGTATAACATGTGTATAGAATACTTTGAGCCAGACGTTATTTTCCACTACAAAGAGCAGCTTCAAAGAGGTATTTCTGCTGCTGAGATCGAAGCCAAGCTATCGCTTTTCTGGTCCCATTGGCACTCCGCGGATGACAAGCCACAAGAATGGACAAAAATTTACAAATTAGGACTTAGTGGGCTACCACGACTCAAAGAAGAATGGAGGGAATGGGTGAGGAAAAAAGCAGTTATGTTGAAAAACGTTACTGAAGGAACTCCACGGCGGTTGAGAAGTCGCTCGGCGCTTCCTCGAAGCCTCCTTAATCCAGCCAAACGGCCATCGAACAGTCCAATTAGAGATCCCAGTGGCAGCCAAGTCCAAAATAGTCAGAATAATAGAGAATCTCCCAGCCAAAGAAAGCGAGCGCGGAAGTCTATTTCAGCAGTAAGTCACTAGCCACATTTCTTGACTGTTTCTTTTCTGACAAGCAAATTTCATGCAGAATGCTCGAAGATCCCTAAATTCTCCAACTACCCAACGCAGTTTATCAAAACGAAAGCTTCACGAGAGCGCGATGCACCACTGCGATGATGACGCCGATATAAAAAGCGAAGTAGCGTCAAGTAGCCGCTCATCCCCATCAGAACAGCTCCGCTATAACATCGGGCAGAGTCACCTCTCCCAGGTGATATCAGAACTCAGCGACTTAAAAGCTGAAAAATCCCAGATTATGTCGATGTTAGATGAAGCAACAGATGAGAAGGCCGAGTTAATTTTACGGTTGGACAATTTGCGGGATCAAAAGGCAGAAGATACTCGGTATTGGGAAAGGCTGTACCAAAGGACCCAGAAGCGCCGAAATGCTCTCAAGCGACAAAACAAACAGATGCAAGCCGAATACAGTATCGGCCAGAGCGATATAAGTGAAATGAACTTAAAGCTCCGTGCCGAGAACGATATCCTCATGGAAAAGCTAGACAGCTACAAGGCCATATTCCAATTTACTGAAAAGCGGTTTGCGGAGGGCTTTCAAGCACAGAATCTGCAACACGTCGTTGGGCATATAGATTTGGCCTTACTGAAACTCTACAAGGTCTTACAAGGACAAGATGCGTTATTTTCTATTGATAAAATACCTACAATTGAGAGCTTAGGTATTTCAGCTCTGTTTGAAAGGGGCTTTAGTCTCGACTGCAGTATGGAGAGTTCTAACGGAAGCACTATTTCTACTATTGAGATATGTGGGACTAAGATACGGTCAGTTGTCTTAGGTTTGATTTCCACAGCACTGTGCATATGGGTATTCGAAGCTGAAGTAGGGGCGCTTTTCCAAGAGAGTAACCTTGTTTACTCAAAACTCCAAAGCCTGCTAGCTGCACAAGGTTAGTATACACACCTCCAAGTATAAATATTAGTTATATTAATAATATGGCAGATGAAAAACTCATGAACGGTTTTGAATTTGCGTCTCACGAAAAATGCATTACCGACCCTTTCTTCTCCAAAGTAGTGATTCCAAGGAGAGCAAAGCATCTCGCCGAGAAGATTATTAACTGCGTCAAGCCTCTACTTGAGGCTCATAGGAGTCTAAACGAGGACTACGCAGCTGTTGCAGATGAATGGCTTGAGGCTAACTATCAGATAACTGAGATCTTCAAAGAGGCTTTGCATGCAAAGGTCCGACTCCTGTTAAGTACTGACATGTATAAATGCGTACTTCATATGCCTGGAACACCCTTTGATAGCAAAAGCATGCAGTGGAGGACGGGAGGCTTTGCCCGTGATACCACAAATGAGCCAGATCACGTCGTAGATGTTACGATATTTCCAGGTTTTATTCGGTATGCTCGTAATGATGGACGCTTTAATTATAATCGCTTCTTGGCTAGAGAAGTAGTTCCTACACAGATGGGAGTAGAGGTTATGAGAAGGGCAGAAGTTTTAACTCGGTAAAATAACTCAAAGAAATACGGAAGCCTCGTTATCCTGTATAATAATGAAATAGTTGATACATTGACAGTAAACTTTATAGCCTTATCTAATATAGTAACCTGGTGAACTGAGTCGGACACACACTAAAATACCGGGGTAAGTCACTGTTGGGTGGCTGGGGAAGAAGTTGCGGTTCTCCTTGCGCTATCATCTTCAGGCAAGGTGGCTATGCTGTCGCATGTGCATATCTACTCATCAAGCGCTTTATAAACCGCAGAAATTCCCACACACCTATCCAAATAATTTTGCAAACATTCTGCAGACCGATTATATCAACTGTCAAAACTGTCCGTGTGATCTTAATTATCCATTACAGGCAATTTGCTGTGTAGTTACGCGCTCTGTTGAGCCATCCAACCGCTATGGATCAATCCGAAGTTGATTCCAAGGCAACAGCAAACCTTATGAAGGAATATGGTATCGAGTTTGAAGGACGTATTCTCCCAGAGAAATGGGGAGAGTATACTACAATCTTCGAAGACATACGGCGAATTGGCAAGCTTAGACCAGAGGAGTTTATCGGAATGTTCCACGCAGATGATAAATATGTCTATGACAAGAGGGTGAAGGCTGCTAAGCTAGTGGAAGAGGCATGGAATTGCCTTAAAATTATGGATAGCGAGTATGGGTGGAGGAAAGAAGTTGAATTTAGAGCATTTAGTCCTTTTGATTCTGAGATCATATGGTAAGTGACCGCCTAGCAGAGAGGTTATCATAGCTAACTCCAGTAGTCATATTTGTTTAAAGCGTCGTTGGATGCCAAAGTTTGAGGCGGAGCCGACTGACCCCGAAGAAGCTGAGAGGCTTCAAAGAAGGCGTAAAAGAAGGCGCATGTGCGATTGTACCCTTCTTCAGCAAGCGGGTCCAAATGTGTGAGTTGTATACGAGCTCCATAACCAGACAAACTACACATTTCTGATATGAATTATAGTGATGATCAATACTCTCGGATGTTTACTAGGGAGCTTGACAAACAAGTTGAGCACCAGGACATGCTAGAACAGTCTAAAAAATTGCTGAAACGACAGAGACCAGACGGAGTAATCGGCCTTGGAATAACTCGCACCTTACGCCACTGCCTCTCGTCTATTTCAAGAACTAAGTACTGCCCCTTTCGAAGGGCCAACCTTGTCTATCCCTTTATGGTGATCGAGACGAAAAAAGCTGAAAACAATGACGCAACCTTTGGAAGTATTTTACGCCAGACGGCTTTTGTCATTCGCACATGTCTACGTCTGCAGCAAAACCTTCAAGAAGATACTGGTATCCCACATCAGTGTATAGTGTGGTCATTTGCTATCATAGGGGAAGAGTGGCGTCTCCAGGCTGCTGTGCCCGATCGCTCAAAGACGGTTAGTTTCAAAAACATTTGCCCCTCGACTCTTTACTTTCTGCTCACTCTAAATTAGAAAATATTTGATCTCTGGCATGGATCAGTTCTATTTCCCGAGGGGTCGCTCCAACTACTGTTAATTATTGACTACCTCTGCGATTGGGCTAGCGACGTATATCGCATGAGCATTATTAATTGTCTAACTGGCGGCGGACAAAATCCCCTTAACACCAGACTTAGTCCAAGCGGCACCGATACATCCTCCCTAGCTGGTGATGTAGAACTTAGAGCACTCCGAGCAATGTCGCATCCTTCCAGGTCATCTTTAATTCGAGAGCTCTCGGGTAGCGAGATAGCTTACTACAGCCCCCCTGAGTTTCTACAAATTGAGCCTCTAGTTCAAATCGGGCCTACTGAATTGTTAGACAGAGGAGATATTTATGCCTGGCAGAGATGGACTACTGCCGAACAAAATCCGTGGCCCTGGGCGCGAAAAGCAACGATTCGGCACGCCAACCGGGTAGAGCTTAGCTCTGTCCAAGTGACGGTGCCCGAAGACCTCTATTTACTCAATGTCTGCTTGAACTCATTGCTTCCTACGCTTTCAACTAAAGACGCTGCGAGAAAAGTCCTGATTTCATTAGAAGACGACAACTTAGCGCTTACGACCTCAGTGAAGGCTTCTTCCTGGCAAGGATCTCAACTAAAAGAATCAATTCTAGAGATCCGAGCCTTGGTATTTTTCACATCTAGGCTGAGATCTCATGACTGGCAGATTATGCGACAAGTTCTGTGCTTATTATGCAGCGAGAAGGCAATACAAGTCATGGCTCAAATTGCGGAACTAAGGCCTACTATCCGCAGCAGCCCAAATGGTAGTGATGTTGCTCAGTATGAGCGATTTCTCCAGGCTATCAATTCTCTAAACCTTGTCGGCGGAACAAGATCTGTAGGGCTAGCTCTGACGCGATGCCAGCTATCCCTACGAGGTCTCACTGATAGGACTGAATCGCTGACCCTTGAGTGGAGGGAGTTCATTTCCCAAAAAGGCGATGGAGTCACTAGAGGGGAACTTCGTAGAATTCTATCTGATGCCCTAAATGGGCAAGAAGAATTTATACCAGACCTCCTAACACCATACGTCAAGAAGAAATCTTACCTATATAGTGTCCCGGTTGGCAGCGATCAACAAGGACCACCAGTCACGGCTTTCAAAATACCGAGCTTTAAAACACAGGGAATTGTGATCAAGAAGCCCATGGATAGCTCACTTGAGATGACGCAAGATTTCTGCTTCTTAATTATTGATGAGAATATCTGGTTTGATGATGAGGCTAAGCTGGGCCGGCTATTAGAGCAGTCGCACGGAGCAAAAGAATGGTTTTCGACGAGTAAAACAAATGCTACATATGACTGGGCTGAACGTGCGTTTATTCAAAAGTGGGTTCGGATTTTAAAGGGCCAGTTACCGCAAGATATATTCGTGGAGTAATTCAGCTTAATATGAGTACTTTCTGGAGGTGTTGGATACTAAAGTGTCAAATATCCAGATCATTTGGTACTGTTGTAAATTGCCTAGTATAACACATCCGTTAACTGTGTTATTAAGGTAATACAACGAGGTCATAGTTTGAAGGGTATCGAATCTCCAATGACTCTCTCTTTTTTTCTTCACAGGCATAATATTAAACCAGAAGTGTACAAACCTGCTTGACATATGTTCCCCTTGATCGACCAACAGCAACTTTCTTTCTTGCCGACTGTGAAGTAGTGGTGTTACAGTCGTAGTCTTCTGATGCGGCAAGGGCAGCAAAGGCAAGGCCTATACATTTATTTCTACCCTAGATTCTAGATAATATCTCCTATCTCACCGCATATCTTATTAGGTGCGTGATTTCAGTATGGTGATTAGTAATGTAGAAACTGACAGACATAATATAGATAGCTTCGAGATGAATAATATTTCCATACTACTAGGGATAATTCCGACTATCGAAAATGTTCATTTTAACCCATCCACCAACACCCGACTCCTTTCCTAGACCTCCAACTACTTCTTAAAACAGGAGTTAAATGTGTTGGCTGCCTTGTATGCCATAGCTTTTTTGGCTATGTTTCCTTCTAGGTCACTGTGGCCCTTGATAGCCTTGGCCGTGTTCTTATACAGGAGGCTATTTGGCGATGCTAGGTCCGGGTATGCATAGACGGTAGCCTTCCAGTCAATCGAATTCCATGGTTTGCTACGGTAGTCGCTCTCGCGCTCCACAATCTCCCATACGACCTCTTTGTATGATTCCAGGTGTTTGACCAAGCCGCCCTCGGGCAACGCCCGCTGGCTGATACGAAGCCCGCCCATAGCCTCCTCGAGATTTTTCAGATGCCGCCTAATGCCAACATTGCGTTTCTCGGCGCGCTGGTGGTTCCTATCGAGGATTGTGGCCAAATCATCGAAGATCCCAACAGGGCTACGTCGCCCTTTGACAACTCTGTTTTCTGCCTCCCCAGCTCCTAAGTTGTTTTTAATGAGAACTAGCGCGTCGATTATGGCTTTAACATCCGTGGCTATGAAGTAAAACCCAGACTCTAGTTGGTAGTGCTTCGGGAGTTCACTAGCCTTCTCGAGGAAAATGTAGTTGACAAATTCGTTGAATGTGCAGCGGTTATCGGTGGGATCCGCGCCCTTGCAACCTGGCGCTATGAAGCCCTTGCCTTGCCCATTGACTGTGACATCAAGATCGTAAGCGGCATAGTAATAAAGAACGCGCGCGGCCTCAACTTCCTCGAGAGCAAGGCATAACCTAAATAGGATAGTCATGCCCAGAAGAATTTGTAGGACCTTCATCTTCTCAGGTATTGAAAGCAATATATATGAAGCTTCTCTCAAGACTTCATGCCCCGAAATCCAGTGACGTAGTCTCAAAGATATCAGTTTGGGGATGATAGGAATAGTAATGTTAAGGGCCCTGAAAACCTTATACTTTGGTAGTGAATAATCCACGCGAATTGCCACAGCTGTACGAAACAAAATATAAAAGCTATAGATTGCTGTTGATATAATAAATAAACAGAGCTGACAGGAACCTAAACTCATCTTGAATATTAATTATGTAAATAGAGAACTCTTTCTAATGCTGTCAAGCTGATAGTTCAACCAATAATATGATATAATACGAGCGATGAACGAATGTTGCGTCAGGATCGGCGAAGGCTGAGAGGCGCTCAATCGGGTTTGTATAAGGTTTGTTGCCGATCGTTGTCTACTAGGTTGCGCACTAATTCCTTCAGTGCTGTTCTATGCTAAATGAAGTTGCCGGGCTGAATAGGACTTGGAACAATCCATGCTGATTTCGCATACTGTTGATCTCGCTGTCAGCTTCATGTAGCATTGTCTGAACGTACGTTGCACCAAGGGCCGCAAATCTTGTCTTCCCTAGAGGATCTTCCAGACGTTGCATTAATCTCACTTGGTGATCCTACGACAAAGAGTGTCAGATCGACACTGATTGTTCGTTTCTAAGCCACCTTCAGCCTCGTATCCTTCTGTAGGAAGACAGTGATTTACCGGACTTCTCGTTTAGTATATATGTCGCGATCTACGCATGTCATCTGCCTATGGTTGCAAATCCTGTCGGGCCATGACGGAAATGATACGGGACATGCATGGAATAGTATATTATCGGCTATTGTAGTTTCTTAATAAACATCAGACCCATTGTTAATAGGCATCAAAGTCTGGATTTAATGTTATTCCAGAGGACCAAATATGAAGGTTTCCATGCTCCCGCCCCTCCAGACCTTCGTTGTCTGGATGGTCTCGCTCTGCGCAATTATCCCTCCGATAAATGCCAAAGCCCTGCGAGACCTACGAATCTTACCTCTTGGGGACTCGATCACCAAAGGTAGTCTGTCTAGCGATGGGAATGGCTATCGAAATCACCTGGAGACAAAGCTCCTAAATTACAACCCCAACTCTGGGACAAAGGTGGATATGATAGGAACTCTACAGGATGGGTCAATGGCAGATAATAATCATGAGGGCCACAGTGGCGAGTTCGTTGAGAATATTATTACGTACTGGCAAAAGCCGTTCACCGCTGGACCTAACGTGGTGCTTATACACGTTGGTACAAACAATATGGATCTGAACCAACAGGTGCCAGAAGCGCCTGGCCGTTATGCAAACATGCTCGATGAGATGTACACAAGCCTACCCAATGCCTTACCCATCGTTTGCAAGGTCATCCATTCTAAAAACCCGGAGCTGAACGCTAGAGCTGCTACTTTTAATGCGGAGCTTGAAGTGATGGTCCAGGAGAGACGAGGAGCTGGGAGGCCCATTCTGTTGGTTGATATGGGTCTTGTAGACAAGCGGCCATGTTGAAAAATGGTATAGAAACCTTGGCTTCCGGCGACTTATACCTTGAACACAACTCTAGAAGTTGACAAAGAGGAAATGACTGCTACAGGACATCAGGACTCCAACCAAGGACTAACTAATAATTCTGCCGCAAAAATTCGGACCCCTTCTGCAACTGGATCTCTTGGCGATGCCACAAACAAATCACTTGTTAGACGGTTTAGTTCCACGGCCTCAGGGTCCCTGACTGCCAAAAGTGGGGATGGGTCACGTAGAGACAGCGAGGTTACAACTCAAATGCAGCGTGCGAAGAAGGCGAGAACTGGCTACCACCCAGCAGCGGATAATGTAATTGACCTAGCAGCGGATGATATAATTGTTATTGATTAGCGTCCTACAAAAGCTATACCTGACAAGTTGTTGCATTCTGCGACCAGTTCCAGTAGAGGTGGCCCAGCTGATGGCCCAATTCTCTTGAGTCGATGGTTGTATGTGATAGTTTTGTGTCTGCTAGGGATTAAGGGCTGATGCGCTCGGTGTATCCCGTGGCCAAACGGTTGGTGGGGGGAGGGAGGGATTTACTATATTTTCAGGGGCTAAGAACTCGGGATCTCAACCCGTTTCTCAACACCGCGGACAGCCGCAGAATACACGATAGAGTAAAGGGGACACATCAGGTCGTTGTTTGCAACTTCGCCGTAGTACCACAAGCATATCCAAGCTGGGAATGACCAGTTCCTATAAAACCACAACACCTCACCCCGACTCACCAGAAACACAGCACAAAACCATGGCATGAAGGCGGGGTTTACGATGGAGTTGCGTATGTTCAATGCGCGCGATGCGTGGTTTGTATTCCCTCCGCGTAAGAGTGTCGTCATGTCGATGGTCGTGGTGTTGTCGGTGATACAGTTGCTGTCGCCATCTCGCTCTCACCGTCACCCCCTATTCCTATCCCCACCGCCGCCCCTCCCCGCCAACGATACCACCACCCATCAGACTCACCACATACCCCCATCCCACACCCCGTCCCCGTCTGCCTCGACAGCCACATTACACCGACCAGCCCGCCCCAACCAAACCCCCTATATCTGCAAATGTCTAATATGTTTTCCTCACCCCAGTGCAGCAGCGGAGTCAGCGGGGGGAGGGGTTATTATATACCCCTCGCCATGATCCCCAAGAACAACCATCCCCACCACGAGTTTTTAATAAGTGCGTGTGTTCTGGGGGAGGGGGAAGTGCTGTTCTTCCACCCCGGTTTCTTCCCGTCCTTCCCAAGAGTCCTATCAAAAGATATAAAGGCTAGACATCCTACCCTTATTTCCTACGCTACAGCACTATACCTTCACCCCCTAACCGACAATTACCCTGAAGTAGAAACAAATTCATAGAGTATGAACCTAACCACATACAACAGGTACTATCACAACCACCTTTCCCTCCCCCCTCCGGCGCTTCCCCCCACAAGTCTCGCAACCTCGGTATGCAGAGTGACGGGATGTATCTGTCGTCATCGTCATCGTCGTCGTCGATACGCCCATCCCACCATCACCACCCCTTCCCAACTCTCAGCTCACACATACACCCAATATAGCCCCCCTCTCCCCAACGATCCCCCACACAAAACACGAATTCCAGTCGCAAGACTGCTCAAACTAACCTAGCTTAAACCCCACCGAGATGGCTACGGGATCGCGATCTACGGCACCATCTTTAGAAGGGGGGTGGATGGGTGGATGGATGTCATCACAGCACTCTTGTCGTTACGGCATTCTCGTCACCATCCACCCGTCTTCTCGTCACCGTCTCCACTTTCCCACCACCAACCCTCTCATCACCCCTCACATCACCCCCCTCATCACCCCCCTCCCCTCCTCCCCTATCACAACCAAAGACCCCACAAGAAGCAAGACCCACAAAGAGCGTCCCGTATACTGCATGTATAAACTGAAAGGAATGTGTCAACATGACATGACACGCGGGGAGTGGGGGTTTATATGGTTCATGCTCATCCGGTGTTCAGATACGGCATGGCTCGGTGGGTGGGGGATGCGAGGCGTTTGGGAGAGAGGGGTTTGTTAAGGTGTTTGTTCGCGGGCGCGGGGGTAGGGGGTTAGTTAGTGACGAGAGTAATTTATCACGCAGATATCAAAGACGTATCGGGATGTAGTGAGGTAGGTTTGACAGGTTCCATCATCTATTGATTTGTATGGTGGTTTGTTATGTACAGTTTTTACCCCACCCAGCTAATATACACATCCACAGCTTCGGGTTAATACCCCAGCTGGCCATCTTTCTCTCCGTCTCTCCACCATCTCAATCTCTGCATCTATCTTATCCCCCCTCCAGTTGAAGTCAAAAAAAGTAAACCCACAGCCACCACACTCTTGTTTTGTGTCCCGTGTAAAAATCCATACAATCCTCCCTCCATCCCACGTCCAAAAAAAAAAGGGAAACAGCCCATCGCAAGGGGAAAAACAAGAAGGAAAAAAGGGGTAAAATACTCCCACAACCTTCATGCGCCAAACACCTCCCTCCTATCCACCATCCGCACAATCCCTCAAAACTCTAGCCGAAAGTAAAATAATCCTCAAAACACCCGGCCTAAGCGAATACCAACACACACACAAACACACAACCAGGCCCTTACGCAGCACCAGTCTCAAAAACCATCGGCGTACCCCCCAAATGATGGCCTCCAGCATACCCCGCCGCGCCTCCCCTCGCAGCCAAAACCCCCATCCTCTCGCGCTCAACCTTCTCCGCATCCCTCCTCGCGCGATCCGCCTTCGTAACCCTTGGTTTCCTCGTCGCTCCCCCACCCCGGGAGCCAGGTCCCGTCTCCTTCCCCTCCTTCGCGCCAGCACCACCACCAGATCCAGAATGCGCGCCCCGAGTTCCAGATGCCACACGTGCGCCTCCGCGACCACCGCGGGAGCCGCGGGTGCGTTTTGCGCCTTCGCGCTCGAGGGTGGGTTTTTCGCCTTCGGGGACGAGGGGGCCGGAGTAGACGAAGAATCCGTCTACGGAGGCTGCGGCTTGCTCCTCCCAGAGTAGGTCAGAGTCATCGACAAACTCGTCATCCTTATCGTAATCATCCTCCTTCATCTTGCGCTTCTTCACAACCTTCTTGGCGCCCCCGGCATCAGTGCCAGTGCGGCCGTCACTCACACCGCCCATCTCGACGTTAGAGTTGTCACCTTCGGCGTCGGACATGTCGAGGGACATTTCGTCGCCGCTCTCCTTGTGTCCTGATTTCTCGAGGGCGGCACCGGCAGCCGCTACACGAGCCAGGCGCTCACGTTGTGCCGCTAACCTTGGGTGAAGGGCATCCCATCCGTACCGCTCCTCGGCGAGACGGGTGAAGTTGATGTACTTATTCGACCCTCCATTCAGTGGGATATGCAACACGATCGTCGGCGCGCGGCTCTCCGTTCCATCCTTCGGGGCATTGAAGAAGCCATTGCCTTGTCCTGGAAGAGGTGGTGGGGTGGCGTCGACGGGTTTACTGGGTTTGGCCGGTGCGGCGGCGGTGGGAGGCTTAGAAATTGAGGTGATTTGCGCGGGGTTTGCGGTGAATGATGGAGGAGGCGCAGGAGAGCGAACGTATGGTTTTGCTGGTGGACCCTCCTCTTGGCGAGACCGACTGGCGGATTGTACCCCCGAAGGTGAAGGGCCGCCGGAAGGATTGAGGGTTGGCGACGGGACAACGCGGTTGTGGGTTGGCGAGGGAGGAACTGAGTTATGCATCTTCATCTGGTGCTGGAAGAAGGATTGTGTAGCCATAGACGGTGAGGTCGACGCCTGGTGCGGTGGGTCGACGAGACTGGCAATGGATGGCGATGCGCTGGCGCGGTTTGATGGCGCAGGCTTGGGCGACATCTGCGTATATGGGTTATGACTTGGGACATTCTCGCGAACCGGGTCGTAGTTTGAGCGAATCGGGTCGTAATTCTGGCCACTCGACCTCACCGGCTGCGACTGTTGTGGTTGTTGCTGCGGCGGTGGTTGCGATTGTGGTTGCGATTGTGGTTGCGACTGTGGTTGCGACTGTGGCTGAGGTTGTGGCNGGGGGGGGGGGGGGGGCGGGGGCGGCGTTATACTGCTGCGGTGGCTGTGGTTGCGGCTGGAACGGCTCGTTTAGGATGCTGTACCCCGGCTCATTGGCCGGTCGAATGTTCATGTCGGTCAGTTTGGACTGCCGTGTCGCGGCATGTGCGGGTTTAGTGGTGGTGTTATTCTCCTCAGGCGCATCGGCATCATGTGTTGGTGTTGTATTTGAGGCAGTTACTCTCTTCTTACGCGGGACGGGAGCGATGTTGGGGTCCTTGGGCTCTCGCGCCTTCCGCGTGCGCTTTGGTTTGGCGTCGGTGCTAGTTGCCGAGGCCCCCTCGACAGCGACGGGAACCTTAGGCTTGCGACCGGGCTTCTTCCTGGCGGGTGGAGCGGATGGTGCGCGTTCTGTAAGGTGGGTAAACTAATTAGTTATTTTTTTCTTTGTACAGTTGTACCGCCGTAATTAAAATTAAAATTTGATTTGTGATAAAAAAGAGTGTTTGAAATGTTGATAATTGAAAAAGGCGGAAGTATCCCCGTCGAGGACGACGTTGTGGGAAATAAAAGTTGTGGTTGGGATGGGGGGTACAAAGTACAAAAACGGTAATGAGCGTTGTGTGGTTGTGAAATGAAATTAAATAAATCAAAAGTGGACAGATGTATGTTTTTAAGACTTACCGCGTTCGCCACCAGCACCACCCAAATTGACGACGATGGTTGAATCTTGGGCGTCGCGCTGATCCTTTAGGAGTTGGCGTGCGGCAGGTGACCCCGGGTCGGAAGGTGAGCACGGCGGACTCGACAGTTCCGGAGATGAGCTGTAACGAGATGTTCCGTTGTTGTTGGCAGCGGGACCATCAACACCAGACATGTTGGGAGAATGGATGGTGATGATGGTGATGATAGATGATGCGAAAAGGTAAAAAGTTGATGGCGGACGGTTGATTTGGAGATCTGGTTATGCAGGCATGTAGATCAGATCAAATAGAGACAAGGAGAAGATGCGGTGTTGTTGGCGTTGAATGTTGACGTCGGTGGTAAGAGAGGAGGATCCGTTGGAGCTTGAAATGGATATGGTATCTGGTATGGGTACAAGTAATATCCGTCGAAAAAGTACCTTCCCAATAAAGAACCTCTTCAAAAGTGAAAGGCGTCAAAAAAGGAGAATCACGAGCTCAGCGCGTCGAAAAGACCGAAAGGGGAAATAAGAAGAATTTCAAAATAGCTTCCTCCCCCCTTCAAAAAGCGTGTTTCGCTGTCGATGGCGTCGGTCGGTCTATTGCGTGTGTCGTGTCGTGTCTTGTCGTGTCGTTGGGGTAGATTGGGTGGCGGAAATACGGCGTGGGAGAAAGACCAGAACAAACGACCGTTTTGGGAACCCCCTTCAAACGAGAGAGTTGTGAATAGCTTCAAAGAAGCGACGGTCGGTCGGTCGACCACGAAAATCGGCGACGAAAACCAAGATGGCGCGTGAGTACGTGGGTAATTGACGTCTCTGTGGCGATGAACGGATAGAGGCGTAATGGACGGATTGAAGGGTGGTGGTTTGAAGTTGGTCTCGATGGATTATGATGATGTTTTTGATGGAATTAGGCGGTTATGGTGATGGTGTTGGAGGTGGAAAAAGAGGTTGTAGATGGAGAGTTGTGATGGGGGGGGTTGGAAGAAGGGTTGTTTGAGTTGAGTCGTGTTGCGTTGTTTTGGGTTTGGGGCGGGTACGGCGGAGAGGAAAGAGGGAAGAGGCGTTTATTAGGATTATGGATTGATTTGATTGAATTATTGGGCTAAGTATAGAGTAGAGTAAGAGGTCAGAGAGGTAAGAGAGGTAAGAAATGGACTAGTCGGGACGGGAGTTGGGAGTCTGGGAATGAATGAATGAGAGGGGACAACGGGTGGAACTGGGGGGAAATGGGATGAGGGAGGGAGGCGAGGGGATGGACGAAATGGGCGTAATGGGGTGTAAAAGGGAATTGAGAGGGAGGAGGGAGGAGGGAAGAGGGAGGAGGGAAGAGGGAAAAGAAAGAAGATTAGCGGGTACCCGGGGAGAAATGGGAAGTGAGTGAGTGGGAGAATGGGAGGTGGACGAAGAGAGAGGAGAGGGAATAGGGAATCAAGCCGTTCTGGGAGGCCGGGGGGGTGTTAGGTAGCAGGTAGAACGGAAGGGGGACTAATTGGGAGAGAAGGGAGGGAGAGAGAGGTAAGGCAGGTAAGGTATAAAGTCGAGTTTTTGGTGGTGGAAGTGCAAGTTTGGTGGTAGCAAAGCAAAGCAAATAATAAGAAGAATGGACAAAATGACCAAAAGGGGTTTAGTGTGATATGTGGGAGATGGGCGGGATATGGGGACATTAGTTGTCAACAAGTACCGACCGCCCATACACCAGTAAACATGCCGCAGTACCGGGAGAGAGGGGAGAGGGACGACTAAGGGTCAACAAAGAGAGGAACTGTACATATAGATAGGTGTCGGATGTATGGTAATGGGAGTATAGATGAGGTTAGTGATATGTAGTATATTGTATATTTGTTGTTGTTGTTGTCGATGGTGGCGGTGATGGCCAGGGCTGGACTGTGTAATTGTGTACTGTAGTCAGTCTGTATGTGCAAGTACTGTAAAAGTGCAGTATGTATATATATGTATGTATGTATGTACGTCTGTATGTATGTACCTGGTACTTTAGTATCTCATGATTGTCGTTGAGAAGAGGTGGTGGTGTGCACGCGGACTATAAAAGAAAAAGATACATGCTCAAAGTACTACATAATATGTAGTTCTGAGCTGTGATGGTAATAAGGGTAGAGAGGGTGGAGAGGCAGGGCAGAGAAAAGTAACAACGTCGTCTCTCCTGCACGTGATATATGGGTATTTGTCCACCACGGTGGATGGATGGGACATGAACGATAGATGGGATAGGCGAATATCCCGATGATGCATGTTCCCGCCGATGCACAGTAGAGTACGGAGAAGGTTGGGCTGGTAGAGTTGGTAGAGATAGGGGGGTACGTACCTTAGCTTTTTATTAGAGGGTGTGGGTTGCTGCAGGGGTCTAACAGTACTACACTGCACTACGACAGAAACACAAGCCACAAGGACAGAGCATGTACACCACAAGGTACGGGTGTGGGTGTGGGTGTGGGAAGGGTTTGATTATGTAAGCAGAGTGCTGATGGTGATGTGTGACCAGTTTGTGTGTGATCAGTGGTTTTGGCGGTGATGGATGGGTGATGGGTGTGCGACGGTGAAGCAGGAGACAGTTGAACTTGTAGTACACACATGTACACTATAACAATAATATACAGTAACACAGTACACTATACGCATACACATACACATATACTCCTCAGTACACACGATATGGGAACACCACTCTATATATACTCTCACCCATCCCCATCACCCTCATCCCAAATACTCGGACACACCAAGTCATCACCGCACTACCCCCCATTCCACCTAGTCCACCCTCTAGTCCATCTCTAACCCACTCCCAGCCTAGTGTAAACGGGTGGTGGCAGTCCCCCCCCCAGCTAGACCAAAAAAAAGCAAGTGTGCGAATTGCGTTGTTGCCACAACTTTAAAAAATCCAATCCCGTGCTGTGGTGGTGCTGTGTGGCTGAGGGAGGAGGATTGATGACTAATCACAAGTGAAAGAGATACGAGTTCCAGTATTCGGACACCGGTGTCCGAATACTGGAACTCACGGATAAGTGATATGGATGACTAATCACAGTATACCCCACTGACTAAACAATTACAGGTATCCAGAGGGGAGGGTGTGGCAAGGCTCGATAAATTTATTTATGTCCAGATAGATAGACAGCCTGATGCAAGAGGCTGAACCGTGGATTTGTAGGTGGGATTCACGACGACCACGACAGCGATAAGACTGGATTAACGACTTCTATCTCTTCACTTCTACGTCTGACAGGTCAAATATATCTCTACACCACATCTATACTCACTCCACACTCACCCTACACACACAACCACACCCGCACCCACCACAACAATGTCCGCCCGCGCCGAACGCTTCATCCTCGACCTCTCCGACGAAGAAGAAGGCGACGACTCTCCCAGCACCAACCTTCCCACCTCCGACACCTCCAACCCCTCATCCAACCCACTCAACCCTTCCACCATAACCCCACAACTCCCCTCCTTCATAGGCGACATCATCGAACGCCAACCCACCGCCCCGAAACCACCTACAGCCCCGATCTATAAGAAAACAGCTACGGGGTTCCCGGAACCGAAGAAGAGGACGAGGATTTCTGCGTTTAAAGCTGCGAGGGGTGGTGCGGGTGCATCTACATCTACTTCAGTGCCAGTTGCGAGGGGTGATGGAGGTGCGTCTGCGTCTGCGTCTCTGTCTGTGGCGGGTGTGGGGCTAGGAAGTACACCGGGGGAAGTGTTGGACAGAGAAGAAGAAGAGCGCCGCCAAATCGACGCCGAAAACAACCGCAAACTCGCCTCCATGTCCCCCTCCGAAATCGAGCGCGAGCGCGCAGAACTACTAGCTGGTCTCGATCCAGCGCTGGTGCAGATGCTTATGAAGAGGGGTGCGAGTGCGAGTGCGAAACCACCGGTGAGAAAGTCGGATGCAGAGGTTGTTCATGAGATGAAAAAGGATTTGGGGGATGGGAAGGATGGGAGGGTGGAGGGGAAGAGGGAGGTGGGGTTGGAGGAGTATCTTCGGAGGGCGAATATTGATGATGGGAGGGGGGATACTTGGGTCGAAGAGAATGCTACTCCTGCAGTTGCATCAGATATCTCCGAAAAAACAGCTACGAAACAGGCCAATTCACCAGCGACTACAGCGACAAAGACAGATAAAGATACGCCTAAACAAGAAGCGACCCGAATCTCCAAACCCAAAGGCCGACGCGTCGAACCCACAAAAGCAGTTCACTGGCTCGAAAACGACGAAGCTGAACCAAAAGAGATACCAGATCTACAACTTGTATCAGAGTTTAAACCACGGGGCCACACACATACACACACACCCTCCCAACCAACCGACTCTACCACCAGCACCACCAACGACTCCGACCCCGCCAACCCGCTAGAAAACATCGACACCCTCCACTTCCCCCGCCCCCCAACACTACCAGATCTAGACCCCTCAGACCCGAATTTCTTGCAAGACCTCCACACAGCCTACTTCCCCTCCCTCCCCACCTCCCCCAGCTCCATGGCCTGGCTGGCCCCCTTACCAACGCCAGGCTCAGCAGCAGACTTGGAATCGAGTTACTCCCCTTCTCAAACTTCCATCCCGGCTTCAGCATTACGCTTCGATTTCAAGGGACAACTCCTCCCTCCTAGGATATCCCGCGCGATGCCTATAGATAGGGGATTACACCACCACTCCGACGCCCCCGAGGCGGGGGGTTACACGGTACCGGAGCTGGCGAGGCTGTTGAGGAGTAGTGTGGCGCAGCAGCGCGGGATGGCGGCGATGGTGTTGGGACGGGTGTTGTATAGACTTGGGAAGGGGGAGTGGGGAGCGGGTGGGGAGGTGAGTATGGGGCTTTGGAGG
>LNAS01000296.1:0-48018 GCA_001630605.1 Pseudogymnoascus pannorum | reverse complement strand
CTGTCCACCCCCAACCCCGCCGCCTTCCGCACAGTCCGCCGCCTGCCATCCACCCCCGCCACCCCCACCGCGCGCCTGGGAAACGCATATGAATTCTTCAAGAACCTCGAACTCATCTCCGGCTTCTGGGTAGACACTTCCCTTCCCGGTCCCGAACCCCTAGCAAGCGACGATGACACCGAGCCTGCGCACCAGAGGATCAACATCCGTTCCGGCAACGGCTCACAGACTCCTCCCGACTTCCGCGCCGCCTTACTCGCCGCATTCGTAAAGCTAGTCGCATACGACTTTAGCTGCAACGTCTCCCTCCCCCGCGTCGAACCCCGCCTTCACATCGGCCCCTCCGTCTCTCCCCCCCCAAACTCCTCATTCCCCCACTCCTCCCCCCCATCCTCCTTCCCAACAAACATATCCTTCATCTACCGCACCCCCTCCGACCGGCTCTCCGCCCGCGGCGGAATTATCGAGGGACCCCTCGCGGCCCTATCAGCGCGCCACGCAACATCCTTCGATAAACCTCTCGATGAACTCCTCGATCTCGCTCGTGAGACGGCGGCGCTCCTCGTAGCGGCCCAGCATCGAAATCGCGAGGGCAAGGAAGAGCAGAAACCTGATCCTAATGATCCCTCGAAATGGTGGTGCTTTAAGCCGCGCTGGGGCGGCGGACCGGGGGGCCCAATAGGGAAGGAGGAGGGGGCTGCTGTTGCTCCCCCTGCTGCATCTGACGACTCCACCAGCACCGCAAAACCTCCGCCAGACACCCCCACCAGCACCTCCTCATCCTCTACCCGCCCCCCTCCCTCCCACCCGCCCCCAAAACGCCGCACAACCCGCAAAACAACCTCCCTCTACGACGCCTACCGCCAACTCCGCCCCCCCTCCACGACCTGGGACCGAAAAGCGCGATATCAATGTATCGGACGCCAGCCGGGGGCGGAATGGGACGATGTTTTCCTGATCAGCTGTTTGAATCACCATGTTTCTATCTCGCGGTGTCGGGTTGGGAGGGGGTGGTTGGAGGGGATTGAGGGATGTGGGGAGGGGGAGGGGGTTGGGCCTGGGTGTGCGGGGGTAAATGGGGGGGAGGAGGGGGTGACGGTGTGGAGGAGTAGGTGGTGGGATCTTTTTCTTGTGGAGGAGAGGGTTGAGGCTATGGGGGCGTTGTGGGGGATGATGGGGTGGTTGATGAGGGATGTTAAGGGGGAGGCGGGAGAGAGGATGGAGGGTGTTGAGGGGGGGAAGTAGAAGGTTCGGGTTTGTGGATGTGATAACGACGTTCCCTAAATAGGGTACGGTTGTGGATGTGGGTGTTTTTTCTGACGCGTAGAAAGGGGGAGGTAGATCTTTACGAATTTTTCTGCATATCCAAAAGAACTTAGAATTAATTTTTTTTGAAAGAAGAGGGGACATGAAAGGTCGTTGATTGGAAGGGTAAGTGCATACGGCGTGTATATGTGCATCAATATATATTAAGAGGGCAAAACCGAGCGCACCACACCCATAGCGCCTAAATGTTATATACTCAGCGTCAACATCTCTTATTTACGCAGGTTTTCCTCATACAGTAGCACCCGAGACGGGCTTTTCCTTGCTCTACGGTTGTTGCTTGCACATGAAGTGTGGAATTCTCTCTAGGGATTTACGCCATGTTGCTAGATATATAATCTTTCCTACTATTGCTTCATTTGACCGACTATGAGATTGGCGTAGCTGAAGTTAATCCATCGTCAAAACTCCCAGGCTATACTATATCAGACTTACTCCCGCCCTTGAAATCTTGCAAATTTCAGCTGCATCGCAATAGCAATGACAGGCAGAACACTGACAATTTCCCCCAACCCCGCATATTGCGGCGGAATCCGAGTGTGAGGAAACGCCCCAGCAGCTAGCAAGATAGCAAAGACATTATATACAAAAGCCCAAGCAAAATTAAAGGCAACGCGTCTATAGAATGCCTTTGAAAGATCAATCAGAACAAGGATGCCACCTAGAGAGGGACGCATAAGAACCGCATCCGCGGCACTCTGAGCGATATCTGTGCCTTCGTTTATATGCATGCCGATGCTTGCCTGAGCAAGTGCTACTGCGTCATTAGTGCCATCTCCACAAAACATGACGACGCTTTTCTTGGGGGTGAGCATTTCCTTAATGTAGGTTTGCTTATCACCTGGGCTGCATCTAAAGCGAACATGGCTCTGTGGGATGCCCAGCTGGCTCGCGACGGACTGGACAGCGTCTTCGTTGTCGCCGCTGATGATTGAGACTTGGACCGATCGGTTCTTGAGCTGGGTGATCGTTTTGAGGGCATCAGGACGAAGAAGGTCTCTGAGTCCAAATACTGCGACAAGTTCCACTTCCATAGAGACGCAGAACATAGTTAGTCCACGTGAAAGTATTTCGTGTACTATTGGATCATCTTGACAGCCCAGCCAGTGTGGGTTGCCAGCGCGAATGATTTTTCCATTCCACGTTGCTTCAATGCCATTACCAGCCACAGATACGACTTTCTCTAGTTGGGAGGGCTGGACCTCTAAGGCTTTTATATGAGCAGCGATAGCAGTAGATACGGGATGCTTACTATTTGCCGTCAATCCTAGAATCATCGGCGCCAACGAATTGGATTCATCGGTTGGATATACTTGGGCTGCAACAGACAGCTTTCCTTGTGTGAGGGTTCCTGTCTTATCAAATATGACATGAGAAACATTTCGTGCAATTTCAATTGTCTCTGCGCATTTAAATATCAGGCCGTGTTTTGCTGCGACACCTCCTGCGATAACAACGACCATTGGGACCGCCAGGCCAATGGCACAGGGGCATGAGACAATAAGAGAGGAGATAGCGTATGTCATGGCAACGATGCAAGTTGTCGTTGCACTCTGGTGTCGTACAGCTTGTCCAATCGCAACCCAGATCACAAATACCAATACGGTGATGACAAGGATTAGAGGCACGAAGTAGCTAGCAACGCGATCGGCAATTCCTTGAATCTTCGGCTTAGAAAAGTTAGCCTCATCGACCATCATTCCAATGGTTTTGATGGTGTTTTCGCCTGGCAGACGAGTGAGTCGCACTGTGAGAGTGCCGGAATAGTTGATCGAGCCGGCAACCACGGCCATTCCAGGTTTCTTGGTAACAATTGTAGCCTCACCAGTGATCATAGATTCATTAACCTCTGTCTCACCTGCGATTACTATGCCATCAGTGACAATAGACGTATCCGGCAAAACCTTGAATGTGTCCTGATATTGAAGGAGACGTGCATCGACCTCTTGTTCCTGGTTGGTCTTAGGATCGAGGAGAAGGGCAGTAGGTGTCTGCAACGACTCGATCGAGATTGACTCGACAGCTCTCTGTCTAGCAAAAGCGCTAACCGTGCGCCCAACCATAATAAGGGTAACTAGCAAGGTGCTGGTCTCGAAAAATTCTCCCGTTAATAGCGGCTTTCCTACTACTTGATAGGCATATGCAATAACCGAATAGACGTATGCCGTGGTAGTACTCATGACAATAAGAAGGTCCATTTCTATCATCCGCGAAAAGATGAGGGCCTTAAAAGCGCCAACATAGAAGGGTCCAGCAACCACAGTCTGGACAACCGTGGCGAGTCCTAATGAAATTGCTCCATAAAGCACTTCATGCTCTGGGAGCGGAGCCCAAGCCAAAATGAGTACTGGAATAGTCAAAAGAGCGGATAAAAGCGTCATGAAGAACGTCATGCGAACATGGGCTCTGCCCGAAGCGATCAGGGGAGGAGCTCCAGTGGGGGCGAGTTTTGTGAGCCGAAAAAATGGGTTCGAAAGTAAGTCTCTAGCCCCAACGACCTCTGGATGGTATGTGACGCGAATAGTGTTCTTATCGAGGACGGTCAGCTCGGTGACCCCAAAGGGCAAGTCTTCTTTGCAGGCAAATTCCTGTACATTGCCGCTCACAATTATATCCAGATCTTGCCCCGACTGTGTCATCTTCGTACAAATGAACCCAGTCATATTTTCTATGGTCTTGATAATATCAATGCCATTAACAGAGGCGGGTCCGCTCAGGTCAAATTCGGCCTTGGATAAGAAGAGACTAGTTTTGATATTTGAAATTGCCGAAAGCGAACCAAGCGATCTGTTGAGTATCGTCTCGCAACCAGTGCAAGTCATACCATGGACGCTCATGACAATATGCTCAACTTGAAATGGGCCTTTCTCAATATCAACATTGCCGATTCTAGGGGTTGAGATGGTAGCTGGTGCCGGTGCAATATCGCTGACGCTCTTAGTTTGTGCCTTTGTGGTGGCCGCGGAAGTACACAGGCTTACTAGTACCTCGCCCGTGCAACAAGCTTTCTTCGAGCAACCGTTTGCCTCTGAAGTGCTGGCCATAGAGATAGGATTCGAATTGCTTTTTATGCAGCAGCTCTGCTTGGAACAGTCACCTGCTTTGACCTCAGAAGCTTCAGTAGCCGGTTGATCAAGCTTGTCACGGCAGCAGCTCTCCTTGGAGCTGTCCTTGATTCTGGCACCCGTGGCTCCCGTAACTGGCATCGAAATCCCGCTGGTGAAACAACCTTCGGCAGAACGGTTGTTATCCGTTGAAGATGAGGTTTTAGGAACAGTCTCGGAAATGGCCTTGGGAAGGTCACTGCTGCAGCACTTCTTCTTCGAACAAATTTCTTTAGTACGTGATGTGACCTCGGGAACCGTTCTGATAGCGACCTTGGGGGCGTCATCGCTGCAGCAGATCTTCTTACAGCAATCGACCTCCTTGATTTCTATAGGATTCGTCGGCTCACAACAGGTCGGAGTGGTCAGATCTCTTGTAGCATCTTTGGAAGCTCTGGATTTCCTAGACGTTGCTGAGCTCTTCGAGCGGATAGATGCATGAGAGGGGATAACACAGCAGGACTCAATGTTCAACGACAATAAAACCTTGCAGATGCACCCAAGGTTGTCTAAGATTGAGCCATATCGATCCCTAGTCTTGTTATAGTGACTTGTGCAGGGCTGGTTGTCGCATTTGGCATCGCTATTAACGAAAGAATGTTGGGGATCTTCTGACGACTTTTCAATATCAATTAACTTCTCGCCGCATTCTAAATTGCATTCGCGGCGTGCAACTTCAATGAGACAGCTTTCTATTTAAGCTATTAAAATTGATATTGAGTAGATCAGGAGGCAGGAGAGTAGCACTCACCTTCACAGCAGTTGCCTGATGGTTTTTGTTCAACAACTGGCAGAACAGTTGAGCAGGCAGCCCGTTTGCAGAATCGTTGACGTAAGCCAGAGGTTGTGTCTGCAGTATCTGCAGTAGCTTGCAAGCTTGTCGACATCGTGTATAAGGCACTATTGATCTTGGTATAACGTATCAAAAAGCGATAGGAGTTGAGGAGACGTGAACTGTGGGGATGTGGGGATGTGGGGATGTGGGGGGATGAGGGGTCAGGTGCTGGCACGTGAGGTTTCCGAGGTTTGCTGAGTACGGGGACCAATCCTCACTGACTGTAATTCACGTTGGTAGGCGGAGCAGCAGCTTTACAGGCGACACAGTATACAGCGTAGTCTAGGATGATTAAAAGTAGCTGTAGAATATAATTCATACAAAAGTATTAGAGATAATTATATATATACAGATTTTGAGATGCTTTAAATCAAAGTACCTATTATTTTTCTCAGTATAGTTCGTTTCTTACGATGTGTAGACAGATATGAAAACCTCCTGATCCCTAATATCCCCCTTTTAACCCCCTAAATATCCAACATACTCCTAACAACCTGCGGCTTCGCACCCACCATCGTCGTCCCCGAAGCCACACTCCCCGAACTCCCACTCCTCGCACTATCATCCCCTCCAACCCCCGTCCCCGGCCCCGGCCGCCCCGTCAAGTCCAAATCATCCCCCATCAAATACGCCGGATCCGTCTTCTTCCTCTCCGGTGGCGGCGGGAACAACGCCCTCGCTGCCTCCCTAACGCGTTCATCTAGCTCTGCCTCCCTTCTACTCTCGCGACGAGCCAGCGCGCGACTAGCGGGCGTATTATCGATTCGAATCTCGCGATCCGCATTGCGCTTTGATGGGAGGGGAGACATCTCTACATCATCCATTCCCACGCCTCCCCCGCTCTTCGAGGCACCGCTGACTTCCTGTGCGTTCCTGGCTATGGCTTGCTGGACGGTAAGGTTGTGCTGGCCGTTGAGACGGCGCCACCACGGTGGTTTGCGCGTATATCCCATTTCCCTGTCTAGTTCCTCACCACGGAGACGGCGTTGGCGGATGAGTTCGCGGTCCTCGTTGGGGTGTGTGTAGCCCGATATCTCTTGGATAATGAAGATTAGGACGATGGGTGCCCAGCCGAGGGTGTAGATTATTTCGGGGGGAGCGGAGAGGTTGAGTGGGCTATGGGCGAAGGAGAAGGCGCAGAGGAATTGGTAGGCAACTATTGTGAGGGAGAGGGGGAGGGTGAGGAGGAATGCTGGGGGGGTGGAGAAGATGCGGGAGAGGAGGGTGGGACGTGGGGTGTAGTGGTGCATGGAGTGGATGAGGGAGAAGAGGATGGTGAGCCAGGCGAAAAAGAGGAAGATGGCGCCGGCTTTGAAGCGGCCGTCTGTGGCTTGGGGAGCGGCGACTTGGAGGGATTGGTCGGGAGAGCGTTGGTAGGAGATTGGTGTCCAGTTGCGGGGGACGGCCATGAAAAAGTGCTGTGGGGGGTGTTAGTGGCCTGATTTGGTGGGTTGGGGTAGGTGTAGGGGTGCAAGGGACTTACGAGGAACCCGAAGCCGTAGAAGACGAGGGGCATGTAGAATTCCCTCCGGCCTCTCTTATCATTCTGACTTAGCACAAAAGGGTCTGGGTCGATGAGCTGGCGCTCCTGCCAACTGCCCCAGTGACGCACGCTCTCCCATACGATGGCCAGCGTGCTGGGGATCATCAGATACCAGAAGATGGAGTTGAGGATCAGCGGCCACTCGGGGAGGTAGTACCGGTCAACATCGACGCTGGTGAAACCGCTGGCCATACCGCATGCTGCAACCCATAGCATCCAGTACCACTGCCAGCGGCGACCGATGGCGTGGAACCGCTTCTCAGAAGGTAAGAAGAGCTTTCCGTGTTTGCGTAGGTTGACCATTGTGAAGACAAGGCTAAGGCCGAAAAAGACGCCGAGGGCGATGCCCGGCTTGGCACGGTTCCCAATGCCTTTTAAGGGGCTGTAGCATGATGTCGTGTTGAGGAATGTGCCGTTGGCGAGGAGATGAGGGGTGTATGGCGCGAAGGTGAGGAAGCAGTTGGAATTGTTCGAGAGGGTGCCGTTGGTGTAGAGGGTGTAGTTCCAGTGGTTGAGAGTTGTAAGATTGAAGTTTATACCCCCGATGATAGTGTCGCTGGCATTGTTACCGCCGGGGAAGGAGAGGATATCGCGCGCGTCGAAGATAGGCATTGTGGTGGTGGGCGGGGTGCTGACCCAATGCTTGAGCTTTCGGAGGCGCGGATGAGTACCTTCTCGCGCTTAGAATCGCATTCGCCCTTCGATTGCGCTCATTGCTCGAGCTTGATAGGTCGTACTATGCGTGATAATGATACGCTGGAGGTATGTGTTGATGAAGATGCCAGGTGCGGGCACAGGAACAGGTTATGTTAACAGTTGACGTTGTTGGGGAAGCTGTGATAGGCTTTACTGACAGGCCTAGTCCGGGGAACCCGTCGATGTCTTGGCCGGATGGAGCTCTTATGTACGGTATGATAATCGATGCAGTTTCTTTCAAAAGATCAGTTCTTATTGAGAATAATTACAGTTGATTCTTTCAATGATCTCAAGAATAATTGATATATAGTACCTTGAACCCTAATTCCCTTCTCGTACTCGTATCATTCCATCCTTTTGGGATCTTTGGAGCCACTTGGGGCTGGAATTATGACGCACTATGGTCCAAGCTTCCATAAACCATAAACTTACCGGACCACGGCAAAACAATCCACCCGACAGTCCCTGGGTCTGTGTGGGAAAGTGACAGCTTCACAAATCTTTGATGTACCTGGCTAGTTAACACAGTAACACAGTTCCAACACATTCACTATTTTCGACTTCAACATTGTGCCAATGCCACTGCCATTGCAGCGTTGATTCCAGTAACACACTAGCCAGCAATGGCATCTACCGAAAATAACGAGGCAGAAGCCTCCGACCCCTCCTACATCGACTACGAGCTCTTCCTCGATCCCGCCTTCTCCGCCCCCGCCTTCGCCAACACCCTCGTTCTCACAACCAACAACGTGACAGACTCGCCCCTCGACCTCTCCACCCCTCTCTCCCGTGTCCTCTTCGACATCCAAGAAGTCGACTCCCACATCCATACTCTCACTTCCGCCTCCGCCCTCCCCCTCCTCTCCCACACCGAATCCCAAGCACACGCCTCTCAACACATTGTCAGCGAACTCTCCTCACAAGCCGCCTCCCTCAATGACTCCTACAAACGCCTCGAGCAGGAAGTAATCTCCCGCCATGAAGCCGCCTCAGAAGTCCAACGCGTCTCCGAGCGCCTATGGCACACCGTCCGCCTTGGCCGCTCTGTTGGCCGTGCCCTCCAACTCGGTCGCCAGCTCGAAGTCCAGATGTCCGAGCAGGCGCCCCGAAATGCCCAGCAGTCGCGCGAAGACCACCGCGCCACTGTCCGAGCCTCAAATACAATCCTCTCTTGCCGCGCGCTGCTGGCTGCTAACGGCCCAGGTGAGGAGGGGGAAAACCTCGAGAAAGTCCACGCCATCACCGCTTTGCAGCGTGAACTGATCGCGCCAGCTGAACGATCTCTTCACTCTAAGGCACAGCAAGTCATAAGGGATTTCTCCATGTCAACGCTCACCGGCTCCGGCAACACCTACGCACAAGCCGAGGACGCAAAGTCCCGCGCCACCTCCGCGCTACAGACGCTGTACCTGCTCTCCCCACAGCCACCGAAGGGAGGGAAGAACACCAGATTCGAAGCAGAGTGGATGGTGCAGTCAATCCAAGAGTACCTCCGCGTCGCCCTCACCACCTCCACAACCTCCATCATCCGCGCCCTCGGCGTCCTCCGCACCCTCGACGACGCTCTCCTCCTCGTTTCCTCCCGCTGCCAAAACCTAGTCGCCCTCGAACTCCTCCTTTCCTCCCTCAAAGCCCCTACACTTCTTGGCCTCTCCACGCCGCCGACTTTCCTAGCTCCTGTCCTGGCGGCGCTGGAAACAAGTAGCCTGACCAGCTACTTCTGGCGTAGTCTCGCCTCAGCATTATCCCCACGCGTACAGGAACTTGTCAAGGCCGGGGGCGTGCAGGCAAGGACGCTCAAGAGTAACAGGAATGCGGTGAGGGATATGGTGGCGGAGGCTGTGGCGAGGGGGTGTCAGGTTCCGAGTGGGGCGGGGAAGATGAAGGATGAGAGGCGGATGGCGGAGTGGGAGAGGGAGGTTGCTGTGATGGTTGGGGCGGTGGTTGGGGGGCTGGGACGGTAGGGTGGGAGTGCATGGGAAATTAGAGATGATTATGCGTGGGGTGGGGTTTCATGGCGAGCAGGCAGTGGGGAAGGATGAAAGAAGACCGTGGCGCTGATATACTGCTACGTTCTATAGGAGGAATGGACGTGGCATGATGTATGCCATCTGCGGATTGGTGTAATTACTGGGAGGAGAGATG
This sequence comes from Pseudogymnoascus pannorum, assembly GCA_001630605.1. Taxonomy (NCBI): domain Eukaryota; kingdom Fungi; phylum Ascomycota; class Leotiomycetes; order Thelebolales; family Thelebolaceae; genus Pseudogymnoascus; species Pseudogymnoascus pannorum. Next base: position 38,369 of record LNAS01000296.1, on the reverse strand, counting down.
GCAGGCATTCCTCGTAGCAGTAAGGCTAAGACGGCGTGAAGACCAGGGGCTTCTGTTGCCGGGGAGGAACCCGGTAGTAGCGAGAAGCTGCGGTGAATGGGCTAGAACACGCATAGGGTAGCATCTAAGCCGAGATGATGGCGCCCCTTGAGCAAAATAGAAAAACTTGAAGCTAATACAATGGCGCTTTTCCATGGCAAATACAACAATCTCTGAAACCCAATTTCCCTTAGAGTCTCTCAAAGATGCCACAAAATAAATCACATCTTTCATTCTCACCCCCTCCCTATCTACCAGAGTCTAGCCCCCTATCGAAACCCACCCCCTCCCCAAATCACGCAGCCTCCACCGCCCCTTCCTCCCCCCTCCCCTTCCAAAACTCCCTTACAGCCTCCCCAATATGCCCCTCCAAATCAACCCCCCAAATCCACCTAACCCTCTTATCCAACACCTCCCTCAACTTCTCCAAATCACCCCCCACACCCTCCCCCCTCATATCCAGCACCCGTCCTTGCTCTCTGCTCTCGTTGACTACTGCTTGTGTGCGAGGCACGCGCACTGCATCGTAAGCTTGGAAGGCGCGCTGGATGTCGCCGGGGCCGTCGCAGAGGGGGAGGAGACGAGAGAGGACGAGTGCGTCTTCCAGCGCCATGCCGGCGCCGGCGCCGAAGTGGGGGGTCGAGGCGTGCGCGGCGTCGCCGAGGAGGGCGACGTGCCCGGTGTGGTAGGTGGTGGTGGGGGGGTGTTCGTAGAGAGCCCAGACGTCGGGGGACTTGAGGAGCTGGGGGTTGTTAGTGCTTGTTTGTTGATAGGGATTAGGGGCGAGAGAGGTGGGAGGGTAGTGGGGGAAAGCATACCTTGATAATTCCGCTAGGAGCAGCGCCCCAGCCAGCAAAATCCTTCTCCATAGGTTCCTTCTGATCCGGCTTCAACCACGGCCCTTCCCATTCCTTATCCGTGCCGTGGAAGGCGACGATATTCATGATATTCCCCTTTGCGACTGGGAAAGTGAGAATGTGCCCATTGTCCCAGAGATACATCTGTCTATTCCTCGCCTTCTCCTCTCCTAGCTCCGCAACCGCCACATCCATGGGAATCAGTCCACGGTAGGCATACACGCCCGTAAAGCGCGGTTGCAACTCGGGGCCATCGCCTACCACGAAGGCACGGCAGGCACTACGGATTCCATCCGCCCCAATCACAGCATCAGCACGGGCATCCGTGCCATCCCAAAAGATGATACGGACTTGTTCGCCGGCGGGCTGCTCAATGGAAACAACACGCTTACTCATCTCCGCTACATCCTTCGGAAGGAAAGCCACAAGCTCCTCTAGAAAATGCGCGCGGTGAACGGTACTCTGCGTCTCCTCACTATCCATCAGCACCTCAATAATGCGTTTCCCCTCATCCGGTCCAGCGCCAACATTGAAGTCGAACCAAGTCCTTGACTTGGACTCCCAACCATTGAAAGTCGCGCGCGTGCGGTAGCGTTCCCATAGCGCGGGTGAGATGAGTTGGATTGCTTTGTGGCTGTTTGCGCCGAAGCCAACACCTGCGCCGATTTCACCAAAGGCGGCGGCGGATTCGTAGATTGTGAAGGTTATGTGGGGGTGCGGGAGGAGGCCGATGGCAAGGGCGAGACCGGCGAGGCCGCCGCCGCAGATGGCGATGTGGAATGGTTTCTTTGGGGGCGGCATTGTCGTGGTGTGCTGGAGAGAGAGATGAGGAGGGGGAAATGATGGAGGGGAGGCTGGAGTTATGGGAGCTTGGTGAACCCGAACCCCGCAGCGTGGTATCTCATCTCGGAGCGCCTGGAACCCCCACTACTTCACGTGTCCCCCCCTGAGAGTTCATGTAAGCACCCAATTATACCAGTGTGCAGAGGGGGATCCGTCCCCTTGCACGTGGCTGACTGGACAGTGTTGGTAACGAGCCCAGGTCCAGGGAGAAGGGTGCACTCCCAGTCCCAACTCATTCCCACATCCCATTACCGTCTTCGCCCGCATTTCACCCCGTTTTCCATCCCCGTATCCCATGTGTCTGGTTTCAGTTCACTATCACACAGCACTCATGCTACTCCAATGCGAAGTACAAGGCTCGACCCTGTAGAGCTGATTTGCAGCGCTACTCGTCGCAATAGCCCAGTCCCACTCGTCCATCAATCCACAACCGATCGATCATATCAATCATCCCTCGCACTAGCCCGCTCCAATCCAACTTGATGCTACGGAGTAGGGAAGCCAAACCCCTTTCCCGTCTCGCTCCACCAGCTGCGTTTCTACCTTCGAACTCGCCCTCATTTCGTTGCGCCAACTCCATCACTCCCTGGTCCTATACCACCTTCCTTTGTTTGCAGTTATCGTTGCTGACTCTCTAAACCCACCCCTCTCCTGCCCCTGCGCAGATCCCAGCCTCATCCACCCTCCCGCATCCCGACCCAGCAAACTAACTGGTAAGGGACTGGTGTGCTTCCATCACCTGTACGCTTTGACGGTGCTTCCTTCACAGTTCAACAATACGACCGCAACCCCATCACTGTGGCGTCCATGGTGGGAGGTAGTTCTCGGGGAAACAACAGCACATACCGTCGGACGGGGCTGCAGGACGTACCGCCAAGTTTGCATACGCGTACCAAGAAGCCAGCGGGATCGGGACCGCTACTGGCGCGGGTATTAGTCCACCCCCACTTCTGTAACTGGGTCCTCCTAGGGAGAGACATGGGGGATCCGCTGTCAATATGCGGTATTGTGGGGCGCGTTGCTGGATGCTGGTTTATGGAGATTAATCTGTGGACGGAGATGTGTCGGCACTGCAGGGTATGTGTATATTGCTCTTCGGAGGAAGGGACGGAATTGGCGGTTTGGTCCAGATGTGTGCATGAAGAGGGAGTGGGGGGAGTGAGAGATGTTCAATCTGTGCTGTGGTAGGTACTAGTTTGTGCTATGGGGGAAGGATCTCACGTGGTAAGTGAGAGTTTGAGACTAGACAACCTCGCTCGGTTTCTTTCTCCCGATGGCGCATGTAAGATCATGACAATGCGACTCTATACCTTGAGCCCATCCTTGGAAATAATGGTCTTAGGACTTCTAACTATTGAAATTTCCATGATTGGACCCGGCGCTGGATCCTCCGCGAGTTTGAGCCTCTGATGCTAGTGATGTGGTATTATTCTTGCTCTGAGACTAAACCACAATACAGGGATACGTCAAGTAGTTGTTATTCCAGGTTGCTAGGGTATTAATCATTCCTTGTCTGTTTTACAATGCTCGAAAATACCTCCGATGCCAAATAGCCATGCGCTAAATAGATACTTTGACAAACTACAACTCTCTTCTCAAAACACCCTAGAATCCATACCTAAAATGTGGGTGATCATCACCCAAATTATCCTTCTCATCCCCCTCCAATAAGTGATCTCTCTTCCCCAAATCCCGCTGCTTATTTTCCCACCACATTCCCCCGACGTACGCCGTCGCAAGTGTCATCGACGCGCATACCAACCCAAGGTTGACGCGGTAACCCATATCGTAGAACGGAGCCTGGTTTCCCTGGAACGTGAGCGACGAGATAATACCCCCCATGTTGCCGAGTCCCATCTCGAAACCAACCGCGAAGGCGATCTTGTATGAGCCAGAGCAGTTGTTGACGAGTAGTGTCCATAGTTGCGGCACGCTGATGTAGCCGCCGATGGAAATGAGATAGAGGGCGGCATAGCGCGCCTTTACGGACACCTGGCGCTGGTTGATCATGATGACTAGGCCGATGAGGGTGAGTACCCAGCCGAACATGGCAAATCCGTAACGATGACGCAGTTTGTCTGAGGCGTAGGAGACGGCGAGGGTGGCGGCGGCAGAGGCGATGAAGATGGGGATGACAAGGGCTTGGATGTGGCGCACGCTGGCGGTTGGGTCGAATTGCTTGACAATGGTTGGGGCAAAGAGGTTGATGGAGTAGACCGCGACGATGGAGCAGATAAACATGAGGGTGCTGTAGCTAGTTAGTAGTTGTTTTTAGATAGCAGTAGGAAGATTGGAAGACGAACCAAACCCAGATCTTCCAGTCGAGTAAGATACGGCGCATCGCTTTGGAGTCAAGACGGTCCATGGACCCAACAATACCATCACCGCGGATTTTGGTCTTTAGGATAGTACGTTTGGTATCGGAGAGCCACTTGGCCGTCTCAGGCCAGTCGGACATAAGAAAGTATGCGACGAGGGTGCAACCAGCTGTCATGCTTCCTTCCACAATGAAGATCCTGTGCCTGTTAGTCGGGCCGGTCGAGGTGCGGATATCACAGGGAGCTCACCAGCGCCAGCTCTTGTAGCCATTAGAGGAGTGGATGCCGGCGATGGCGAGAGCGAGCAGGCCGCCGAAGGCGCTTGAAATCGCGTTGCCAACCATGAGCATGTTGAGGCGCCATTGCAGTTCATATCGCGGATAGTACTGGCTGAGAAGCAGCACGCTGCCGGGGATCAGACCAGCTTCGAAGATACCAACAAAGAAACGCATGGCAACCAGGCCGCCCCAGTTGGTTATCACACCTTGGCCGATTGTGAAGATACCTAGGCGATATTAGAGACAGAGACAGGGCGGACACCAGTGGGTAGTAAAAGCTCACCAAGTAGAAGGGTCTCCATGCACAGTACCGCCCGCGGACTGACGCGCTTCATAATGTAATTGCTAGGCACTTCGAACGCAACGAGGCCAATGAAGATGACGACGAGAGCAACATTGAACTGGTTGCTCTTGGGATTCATATGCAGGTCAGCCTCCAGACCCTGGATTTTGGCATTGCCAATGTTGACGCGGTCAATCAACGAGCAGAACCAAAGAGCCCATAGCGGAGGAAGCAAATGAAGATCGAGCTTCCAGATCAGTTTGCGATACTGAAAGGGCGTGAGGACGGGGACATCCGAGGCGACTGAGAGTGTCTCGGAGGATGTTGGGGAAGCTACTGCAGTGACTGGGGACTTCTCCAGGTCAGACATCGCGAGGGATCTGCGCTCGCTGACGCAGGGAATGGTAGGAAAACAGAGTGAAGAGTTATGCTCTGTGATGTTGTGCGAGGGAAAGGTAGATGTATGTGTGTGACGCGCACAGTCCTCGTGGTTGCCACGTTTTTGCTCCTGTCAAACCCACCAAACGAGTGTGAGGTGCGGGATGTTTTGAAGCAATTTTAGGAACGGTTCAAAAGGATTGGAAAACAATGAGACTAGCTGACAGCGCCAGATGGCATTGAGTAACGAGAGCAATCTATTGCCTTTCCCGGTGCCACGGTAAACAGCGACTTTGGCTAGGATTAGCCACATATTGGAAAGAAGTCAAATTCACGGGAGTTGCATTGTGGTGGCCAGATTGGTCCTTGGAGGGGGTTGCATGGTAGCATCAGTGAAATCCAGCGTTCTCATTCTGTAGAGGCAATATTCCTGCAAGTAGGACGGACGTGCAGCTCCATTGGCCAGCCTTTCTACAACCCAGCTAATTGCGTTTTCTTCAGCGGACGGGAGGAAACCGTTCCAGAGACTAAATTCCAAGCTCTGGGAGCGCTATCCTGGCAGAAACATGGTAGGAGTCGTGGGTAAGAACCCTTCCCCCTTCCCAAACCCCCACTTTGCGTTCTGCATAAAGAATACAGGGACCTTGGCAGGCAACCCTACCTGACAGCAAGTACGTCCGTTCCTACGCTGCTCTTAGTCTTGCTATCTTGCTGTTGGCTGTTGTTCAACAAAAATTCCGTGACAACAGTCGCATCGTTATAGGCGGGTGGACGAAGGCCAGGCAGGGAAGTGGTCTAACGCGCGTCATTCAATCGTACGAAAGGATCAACACGCCCATCATGATCTACCTTGACCGTCTGTTCAAGGCGACTTCTGTGATAGCGCCGGCGAAAATGACAAGTCCTCTGATGATCGGCCCGCGATCGACCTTTCGCTCATTGCTCGCAAAGTGCAGAGTTTTTGCGTTTGCTTCTCAACGCTGGCTGTGAGTTTTCTGAACGGAGACAATAATAAACAGTGGGGTTTAATATGTGATGAGTGGGGTTTTTTTGGTCCACCCTGGCGCAGTAGTCATTCAGCTAATCACACAGACAGCGGCTGGAGAGCTAACAAGCAGCCACAAGCAATCATTGGCACTATAAGCCGCCACAAGTATCCTGGCTAAATGGCCACTCAAATCATCTTAGTGTTGTTGATAAATCCACCCCCTCTCCATTCTCCAGCGTGTTGTATGATCTGACCGGCTGGAGGGATTCACGTCGACATTAACTTTCTCTGGAATATTCAGAATGCAGGCAGTAAGCTCCGCACGGTCGGATTACAACAGATGTTGTGAAACCTTCAAGGTGATGTTATGAAGCATAGTTGTGATAGTGCCAGGGAGACGGTATTGCTTCAAGCCATTGCTTCTAGGGCACGCGTGGCATAACAGAATGAGTGCCTCTCATTGGAAAGCCGCTGGCTCCTTCCCTTTTATTCATCCGCTGGTCCTTCAGTCCAATCTCTTGTGAACGCTTTCAGCGAAGATCAATGTCTCAAAATAGTCAAGGGATACCCTAGAACCCAGGCAAGGTGCATCATTCCTTCCCCACCGAAGCTGCACTGGGGTCTGTAACGAGGAACGATGGAGAGGTGACGGTTAGAAGGAAATGTGATAGGTCGGAGGCGGTGACAATGGTAGCCAGCCACAACACCTTGAAGTCAGTCCTTGCCCCACAACTCAGTGGTCAGCCATACGGATCATGGAATGTCTCGAGTCGTTTCCATTGCACAAACTGGATGTTTTCAACTATACGCCCAGTTCGCAAGTGTCTCGATCGGCCCCTTTTGCACCTGCTTTTGCTTTGATCTTCCTACCCAGTTTTGACGGGATCCACAGGCGATATAGTTGAGGGTTGCAAGGGTCGGTGGTTTCTCCTTGTGTGACAATATCGATGCAAGATGCATGTCGAAAATCCAAAGTACCTCCGTTCGAGTACGGACCGAGAAGGCTAGATTTGCTCTTCGTCGGTCCATCAGTCGGCGTGAATTAAACCATAATACAGGAACAGGTTGGGTCTGTTGGGGTTCCTCTGTCCCTATCTCCTTGTCTCCTTGTCTCCTTGTCATCTAGTGAAGACTTGGACGGAAAATGCTCTTGGTACTCGTCAGAAAAGAACCAGGGGACAGACGCAAGGGGGGCCGCCATGCTGTGAACTTCTATATGTTGAGGTAATACACAAAGAGTACTTGAACCCTTCGACCCACCCGTTAAGCTTCATCGCTTCGCATTGGGGGATCTTGGTCATATCAGATTTACCTGCTGAGACATCTCTGGAATTGTCTTTAACTTTGACCTCTCGCCCTTTCTTTGCTGGTCGTCGCACTACACACATCATGTCGTCGGGAAGTACTCCAAACTACGCTGACAATGCCGATTCGACGGGGATGACTTGGATTCATGTTGCTTTCCCAATGACTTTTATTGCGGGCATCCTCGTGGGAATTCGTTTCTGGTGGAGGTACAGCCAGGCTGGTTCCATTGGGAAGTCTGACTGGTGTGTTCTCGCTGCACTGGTGAGAATTGCTTCTGAAAGATTGTATATAGGATGCTAACAAGTCTCTAGGCAAATGCCTTTATCCAACTAGCTGTGGGAGCCGTTGGTTTGTTGCATACATCTTGCCACCGTTAAACACAATCTGACAACCCATTTAGCAATGCTTAGGTGGGGTTTTGGTCACCATGTTCAGTACCTGATCAAGCACAATGGCATCCAGTATGTCCAAATGTCGGGCATGGTAAATAATTCTCGTCTTTGTTGCTAAATACACCACTAATACCACCAGTACTTTTTCATCTACCAAATCTTCTACAAGATGCTCGTCTCCTTCACTAAGCTCTCCTTCCTCTACCTCTACCTCGACATCTTCACCGGCCACCCCCGCTTCCGCACTATTTGTCAAGTAACAATTTACTCCGTCTGGGCGGCTCTTATCGCCTTCACCCTCGCCACCACTTTCCAATGTGCCCCGATCGAGTACAACTGGAACAAAAAAATTCAAGGCGGGCACTGCTTCAAAGCCCCACCATTCTGGTACGCCCACGCAGCCTGGAACACCGCCTTTGACATCTTCGTCTTACTACTTCCCATCCCGGTCATCCGCAGTCTGCAAATGGGGCGTAACCAAAAAGCCGCCGTCATGGGCGTTTTCATCCTCGGCACCTTGTACGTCTTCCCCCATCACGTCTTTGTATAGTCTCAACCTTCTAACCCTTTCCCACAGCGTCTGCATAACCTCTGTTATGCGCGTAATCTTCCTCGACATCGCCGCCAAAACTGTCACCGACGATATCACCTTTAGCACCAACCGTGCCTTCCTCTGGACGCACGTCGAGTCCTGCGTCGGCATTATCTGCGCCTGCCTACCCACCCTCAAAGCGCCCATCTCTCGCTTCCTGCCCAAGCTCTTCCCCTCATCCTGGCCCACTGGCGACCGCTACAACCTAGAGGATGTAGCGAGGGGGTCTGCATCGGCCGGGGTGACGGCGGGGTGGAAGGATAGTCCGTTTGGTGGGAGCAGGACTAAGGATTCGGATGGTGATACGCAGGGGAGTCAGGAGCAGATTATGGGGATCAAGAAGACGGTTGATGTGCATGTTGTGCATGGGGACAACGTGGTCGTGGGACAACCCCCCCGGGGGAGGGCAGGGAGAGATCAGTTTGGGGAGGCTATGTGATTCCTACGGAAGTTTTGGCGACATTTTTTTGGTTTGTGCTAAGAGGCGTGTGTGGGCGGCGTATATGGATATAACGGTCGAAAAATAGGAGTTCTTATAGTGTATATACCCCGCAAATGGGAAGTATCGTTACCTCAACTGCTAGGGGAATTGGTTTATTGAGGATGCACGATTAACGGGCCCATAGCCATGGTGATTTTCAGTATATTTCATTCCATCCTACTTAGATACCTCCCCATTTCTTCCTTGGTATATCCACCACCACATGTCATCCCCGAAAACGAGTCATAATCCCTCCAACTCTCAATACGCAAAAGGTCCATTCACACCATTCACCACAACTGCGGGATCCCGCATCCCCACCATCGATGCATTATATGTCATCTCATAGGCTCCAAATATCGAGTTGTCAACAGGAACATACACTTGCCGCTGCCGCTGTCGCTCCTTTCTTCTCTCCTCTACATCGCTGTCCCCTGTAAGGTCAATGACGAACTGCGTTCTCCCCTTTGGCGGCCTTGGCCTTGTTACATGTGCTGTGTTTGGTAGGGTTCTTGGAGTAGATATATTACCACCAGTAACCCTCCTCCTTTTGGTTCTCTGTTCTTCAGATGTGCCGGCCGGTGTCATTGCTATCCGCGTTCCAGTTTGCGGTGTGCTCGCTGAAGCGGTATCAGAATTAACCGACTTCCTCTTCTTAGACCTCTGCTCTTCTGAGGGTCCGCTCTGCGCCTTCCCTGATAGCGATGTACCGCTAGCCGTAGAATTGGTATTTCCATGAGTACTCCCCTTTTTCGTAACCTGTGACGTTGGTCTCATAACAGGGGCTTCCCCGGGACGTTTTCTACCCTGCACAACCGACCCCATACCGCCAGTGTTCCCTTTGCCTTTCCCTTTTCTCGCCGATATTGGCGGGTTTTCTGGCGTCTCTTCCACTACTGTAGCCCTGACCGGCGCTCTCCCCGGCAATGGCGTACGCACAGCTTTTGATGCCTTCTCCGGCCGTGAAATCTCCCGCACTTTGCTAAACGCTTGCTCTATAGCCTTTCTCATCGAAAATCGTGATGCATTTGCAACTCTCTCAGCCTTCTGCTTCGCAGCTTGCTCCATCGCATGCTCGAAACGCACAACAGCAACGTCCACACCGAGACGTGCAGCGACGGCGGGTGGAAATCGAGATTTTGGCAGTGAAGGGGGCGGAGTAGTTGGGCTGATTGAAGCGTCATCCCGTGTTATATGGCGCTTGCAAGTTATAGTTTGGGGAGTTAATAGATTACCTGGGCCCCGTATGGTGGTCTTGCTTGATTTCTTGGACGGTGTGCTTGGGTTCTCTTGTATGGACAAAATCTGTGAAGACTTAAGTTTGACCGGCTTTTGGCAGTAGAGATCGTCAGATCCATCTCCAAAGGAAGAGTTGGAGTCAGCCATGGCTGCCAGTTTGCCTCGGTCGTCGGATATCGCCATCTCGGAAAAGACTTGCTTCTGGATCTGTTCAGCAACAAGAACCTCGTCCGTACCGTCTTCTTCAGGGCCGTTTTTTAGCCACACTTCTCTGTAAGAAAGACCCTGTGCCAGCGCAACAGTGCGCGCAACGCTATTGCCAGCTATTTTATACTGCTCGCCACGCGTACCAGTCAAGGCATCCCCATCCACAAACCCCTGTGCTATTTTTGCCTCCTCGAGGCTTAGCAGGCGCGGTTGACACCAGTGGAGGACGCGGCCAGAGCGGGCATTTTCGGGGGAGCAGGTGGTAACAACAGTCGAAAACAGCGAAGTAGGGACTACACGGCCATAGGCTCTAGAATATTCCATTGTGTTATGTCGCTGCTTCCCCTCCTTTGTGACAGTATTGAAATTTTTGTAGTCGTGCTGGGTCATTCCAGTGATATGTCGATTCTTCCATGTTTTAATGAAGTTCATACCAGGGGGGCTGAAGGGAATAATATTCATATGCTGTCTCAGTGTCTCTCTAATATTTCTCGAAAGGCGATGATCTGGATACTGGGTGCAGTGGCCTGTGTGACCATCACCAATACCTGGTAAGTGCTCGGTAGATTCCTCAGCAGAAACAAACTTGAACGGAGTATCCACGAACAACCGCTCACCAAATACCTTGCCATTAGCCATTGTCCCTAAGCCACGATCACTCGTTCCATTTGGATGAGAATGGGAACATAGCGGACGTGGTGGTAGCTCCAAGCCAGGAGCCGCAACGGAAACGAAAAGACGACTTCTAGCCTGTGGGCTCCCAAAGCTCCATGCATCTAAAACGTAGACCTGGAGCTGATATCCCATTCCAACAATGCAGCAAATGAGCTGTGATAGAGAATCCTGACTCCTTCCTTTCCCCTTCTGTGCCATTGTTAATACATTCTCCAACAATGCATATTTGGGCCGATAAAAATCAATCATTGATGCCACATCAGCAATAAGAGATTGATTTTTCAAACCCTGGGCCGAGTCTCTGTTCGGATTGAGAATTGAATATCCAACGCAGGGGCTACCTGCTGCGATAAAATCGACATCCCCAGGCAATGGTATCTCTGGTAGTCCTTCTACGTTACCACTCAAGGCCTTGGTAATCATGTCGTCAACAGAACCACAAAAGAATTTGGTTGTTTCTGGATATTCGACATTGGCGTAATAGGTAGCAATCGCGTTTGGTGCCATATCGACTGCATGAGTAAACTTAATCGCACCCCCTTCTTCAAGACCCCTGCCAAAATTTCCTCCACCACAGAACATGTCCAGACCACGCAAGCGTTGCAATGGCGGGGACTGGGTAGGATCAAAACCTTGTATCAGTGATTCTGGGAGTTTGGCCTGATCGATCTCTCTCAGATCGTTTTGATTACCCATTCTCACCAGACGAGTTGTGATATAGAACAAATCACCGGTGCCATCACGGCAGTAAGGGGCAGGGACCTCCTTATTTTTGACTTGGCTCTGGCTATAGAAGCGCACGAAGCACTTGCGGTCAACGTCGTCTACATCAATGCTCGCCATATCGTCGCTATATATGAGCTCGTTCGGTCTTGCGGTACTGTCATCTTCGATCTCGCGGCGACGGAGCAACCTCCGGACTCTAACGAAATTTATTCTCCCTTGCACAAACCCTACAATCTCACATGGCTCTAGGCCAAAGTTTGACTCGAAGCATCTTTTGGGATTTACAAGGATGGTGTCCCCCATGTTGTACTGCCCAGCAAGTTTTTCTATCGGGGTAGCATCGGCGACGACCAAATGCTTGCAGCATTTGTGCTCTTCCTTCAATGTAACAAATGCATTATCGCTCTGATAGGTTTGCCGAATAAAGAAATCTGTCGAGGTTTGGCCTGGACTGCCATTCCAGGAGACAGAGACCCTACAGAGAACCTCGTCCTCGCATACGCGAGAAGTGCTGCAGCTGCAATTGTCCGAAAGAAAGAGCTCATTGTCGTATGGGTATTTCATAAGCGCACAGGCTGTATCCGCCGGCCTGTATAGCCAAAGAACATCAAATGACCGGTTTACGCTCTGGGTGGAGTGAACCCCTTGGACATATACATACCAGCACTCGTCCGGTTCTTTCCACTGGGTTTCTTCATCTTTCCAGCTGCTACCAACTCCATCTGTCTTTACCCCAAGAACATCACCAACAGAAATAGATTTAATATTAAATGGCCTCGAACAGAACTGTTTCAACGAGCCTTTGACTTTGTGACGCTTGCTAGCCGGAGTGATGCTTGCTTGAGTTTGCGAATAAAGGCTCGCCTCAGTGAACTCTGCATTTAACGTGAGATGCAGTGCATTTCCTTGGGATTCGCGGCGAATCTGGCTCTGAGTGGATGGCTGGACCTTTTTGAGATGAGAACCAAACTTCATATGCTCAAAGCAGTCATATACATATGGGGTAACAACCGTCATCATCTCCTTCGGCTCATAGAATGGAATGGCTGTCTTGTATTTGACTTCGGCCCATATGTCCAAATCGTCTAACATATATGTTCCAATAGCGTCTTTGGCGACGAAATCGATGTTGGATGTAAGCGCTGATCGAAAATCCCGACCATTGTATTTTTTTAGCCACTCCTGGAATGGAACCGACTCTCCATGTTCCCTTTCAATCCAATTTGCAAAATCATGTCTGAAGTTATGAATAGACACTTTAGCACCCGACTCAGCAACCTCTAGAGCATAGTCGACAAAGTGCTTCGACAGATTGGCTAGCCACAAGTATCCATCGTGATACCTCTTATAGTGTGCATGAGGTTCCTTCAGTCGGTAGTACACATTTGATCTGGAGTTTGTGCATGACTTGATCCATATTTGCCCAACCTCGTCGTATTCTTTGCCATACCCCGCCACAGAAACAAGCTTGAATGGTACACTCTGTACATATCTCTTCTGCCCCCCGATACTCAACAATCCATCAAAGCAGTACGACGGATTCCCTGTCCGAGTCATCAGGTCCTGCAGACCAGTCATCTCATATGCGTGGTGGCGATTCGTTCCTGGCAAATAGATGAAGAACTGGGACAGGTCGATCTGGAGGAATTTGTCATCTCCATAAGAAGCATTGAGCCCCGACGGATGCTCTTGTTTGGCCAACCCTTGGAATTCTTTCACCACTTGCCATTCTATTGACAATGGAAGCGGTGGCCTATTGCCTTGGTACCGTGATAATGGGTATATGAATTTTGACTGCCGCAAGTGGTCGAGGACCTTCTTTTGAGGCTTCGATTGTAAATCAAGAGCGGTGTCAATTAGTTCAATGAGGGAGTCATCCTCGGGGGTGGATCCTGATATTTCCACAGGAAACTCTGGTGATGGGCTAGGATCATCCTCTTCCGAGTCGTCGTCAGACTCACTGGGAGAAGGCGGTGTGGACGGCAATTGTGGAGTGGTATACCCGTGTACGTCGTCATATTCATCTTCTTCTATAAGCAGTTTAATGTTAGTATATGTATTTGAGTATAATAATTTAGTTGTAAATTTACTCGCCAGTTACCCAGGGAGGCATTGTAGATTGGGACACATATATGCATAACCCACTCTCTGTCTCATGGAAACTAATATACTAGCTTTCGTTGGTGAGATTATGCGTGCTTGCAACGCACAGTTGTAAATTTTGCAAAATCTTTTGTCTAATAAGAATCAAAGTAAAAGTAAAAGTAAAAATGAGCTTCTGTGTTCTACAGATTCGTTTGTTGCTGAGGTCCGAGGCAAGAAAATGTTGGTACCCGCCGGGTTTATTGGAGAATAAATACTCAACTTCCAATTGCCATACTCGGGGCGGGGAGACACAATTATAATAGCCAAATATGCAAGAATAAAGAACGTCCAACAAAGATCCAAAGGCCTCAGGGTCCAATGGCCCAGGACACGAAAGAATTATTGCGTGGGGTGTTGAGAACGAGCTTTGCCGACCTCGACAGTTGTCGGCGCCAATAGGCGAAGGCAGGGGCCATTGTTTGATTTTATTTCGGTTTATCCCTTGCTTCCTTAGACGCCCCAACACCAAAGTATTCTCATATCAGAACAAAGGAGTGTGCAATTTTTCTCATTGCGGAAATTTGGCACACAGAATTCTTCCTTCTTGCTGTAGCGCATAAACTTCCAAATCCGAGAGTTTACGCTTACCTCATGCCAACCCCTGTGTCACACAAACCCGACACCAGCGACAATAGAAATATAGCCACGGTTTAAGTCACAATGTTTCGTGGTATGAGCTCCATATGAAGTTTCGTTTGGACGACTTAATGCTCAGTCCCCAGCCTACAAGGTCGCACAAATTGGTGTTGATAGTAGTATATATAGCGAGCCCCTCCCCCACAGCGAAAATGACAGTCTTGTAACCATATAAATTTACCAATGTATTACACAAAGTCGACTTCTGGGTAGCTAAGGTATCTACGACAGCTGAAGCAAGAAATAATCCGCAGCAGCTTGGAAACAGAGCCTGACAGATGGGTGGCATGAGGGACCATCCGGTGGTGAGATCGGAACGGTGACAGCATGGGTTTGTCTTCTCGGTGAGAAAGATATGAGAGAATCCTTCGTTAGCAATATCAGAACTATCCAGGTAATATTACCTAGAACCCATAATTCAGTTCAAGTAGGATCAGAGCACACGGAGGCAAGTACTCATATGGTATACTCAGTTTTGCCAGTCCACCCACCGTCTGCAAATGACGGCTTTTTATACACATTTTGGTAGGCCCGGGTGAGTTTGGCAGAGACAAATGCGATTACCAGTTGGGTGAGGTGACCAGCCGGAATCTATAGCTGTGGGCCGGAGTATGCATCGAACTCGAGCAATGTAATAACTGTGCACGTCTCCACGTCATGCAAATCCCACTCGCCCGTAAAACAATAATCTTAGCAAGTCACAAGCTAATCAACCCTAAATAAGTAATCACAGTTAAGGTATGGTATCTATGAACAATTATCCCCTACTCCCACCAACCCCACCGCCCATACCAGTAAAAACACAAATAACGCCTTTAAACAGCCGTGGCAGGCGCCTCTCCCTCGGCCACAACTGCCGTCCCAAGCCCCCTATCCGGGCTCTGCAGCACCAGCTGTTCGTGCCTCCTCGCTCGTAAAAAGTCGCTAATAGCCCTTATGAGAATGAACCATCCCACCACCATCAAAACATACGCCGCCCAGTCATAACCATTTAGTCCGCCCTCTCCAGCCTCGAAGTCATGACCATCCGGATTCGGCGGAGCATTGCCAGAGGAATCCCCGGGTACCGCTGAGTCCCCGTCTTCGGTGCCTTTCATGTAGAAGCCGTATTGGATGAGGGTGACGCCGAGGCCAGCGCGGGAGCCGTTCTTTGCGGCGTGGGTGGTGTGAAGGAGGTAGGTGAGGAGGAAGCCAACGAGCTGGAAGGACATGCTGATCATGCCGTTCCAGGCAAAGGAGAAAAAGGAGCCGACTGCGAGACCATCGATGTAGACTTCGTTCGGGTCGTATGATCCGGGTGCGACAATCGTCGTCTCCCAGTATGGGGGCGCTGCATCTGCGGCGGCTTGTTCGTATGTCTAGCCTTAGTTAGTATATCGTTTTGCGGACTGGTAAAGGGACCATGGACGTACAGGAGGGTGTTCCTCCACCTTCTCGCCTCTCTCTGGCTTGGCACTCAAATTGGCAAAGACACCATCACTGCCGCTTCCGCCTCCATAAACCCTCCCCTGAATCGTGGGAGCAAAGACCGGTGTATGCGCCGGCCTTGTGTCCACGAGCTGTATCGCACCGTCTGTCCTGGGCGGCGAATCGGATTCGCTTCTTGCAGGCGTTTCATGTGCTGAGGACGAATCCGTCGGGGTTCCCCGCATCAGCCGCTGCCGGTCGTCGCCATCGTTATCGTCGTCGCTATCTGAGCCATCCGCATCGAAAGCATCTGCAAGATTCTGATCTGCGAGAGCGGGGTGGCTGGACGAGCGGGCGCGGTTGGGAGAGGAGTCGTGGGATCGGAATGAGGGGGGTGGCGAGTTGGGGGTTGTCGGCGTAGGGAGGTAATCGTGGTCTGCTGCGGCTACCTGTGATTGAGGTTTGGTTAGCAACGTGCTAGGAGTGTAGCAGCAATACTTCAAGTGAACTTTGAAGTGAAGAATATGTGAATGGTCGGGACTATGAAGGGATCCTGACGTACCCGCTCATATCGTGAGGAACTCATTTGCCCCAGCACACCCTCTCTTTTCTATCCACCAAAGTATATATAAAAGAATGTAAGGAAAGTCGTATCAAAGAATGGTGAAGACAAATGGAGATTCGAAAACAGACAAACGGCTATGCCATCAGGGTCAAAGGAAAAGGTAGGTGGTTTGATTTGTTGAACTGGGTTGTCGTCCACGGACGTTGGTTCCAGAAGACGGATGAGCGTCGTAAGGCCCGCTGCGGCTAGTGGGTGGCACTGGTGTCATAATGGGCCCGTGGGTGTCACTCAGGCCTGCTCAGGCTGACGGAATCGGGGTCTCGCGAACTAACATTTTTCCGTTCCGGTATTCCGACGACGCTGGTTGGCCAGTTAGCTTCAATATTTCCGACGCCTCGAGATTCAATCCCATCAGCCTCGTCCGAATCTCTCCCTGACGCTGCAACGACTACAACACCCCTCAACTGCCACTATTCAGCCGCAACCATGTCCAAATCAGTACGCATCCTCCTGTAACCTCCCTCGTTCAAGCTAACTAACCCTCTTAGGTCGCTTACAAACACCTCGTCCGCGCTCTCTCTCTCTGGCCCAAGGACCGTCTCCGTCCAGACTGCCAGCTCCAAGATGTCCTTCTTGCACGCGCAAAAAAGACCTTCGTCGCCCCAGCCTCCCCGATAGGCGCCCCGGCACCAGCCATTAACGAGAGAGCCGAGCTCGAGAACGTGAACGCGCTATACAGTCTGCTCGACAACCGTTATGCGCTGAGAGTACGTCCTCTTCCTCTAAGAGACCAGTGAATTATTCGAAGAAGTAGCTAACAAAAGCAGTACCAACCCCGCAAGAACCTTCTCATGCGCCCGGCGAGCAACCCGGACCACTACAGTGATATCATCGAGGAAATTGAGGCTGCGCCAACCCGTGGGACCTGGGGACGGATCAAGAATCGCCTGGGGGGGCTGTTTAGGTTTTCGTAGGTGCGAGGAGACGGGGAAATGTACGATACGGGTTGTTTAAAATGTATGATGCGGGTTAAGGATAAGGCTCGAAAAGAGAGGGGTGGTGGGGACGAGAAGAAAGCGATGTGTATATGGGGTATATATGGCATGGCTTGGCGTTTACGGAGCAGGCGTGTATGATACAATAACCACTGGCGGCAGATAGAAGCACGATTTGAAGGGAATATATGTATGTATAATATACGACCTAACAACTCTCATTATTAAGATAAAGGAACTTCCAGTTGCAGGTAATATTGCTGTGCCATCGATCGATTGCGGCATCAAAGGCAGTATTGATCGGAGTTAATGAAAAAAGATTGCTCCGACTACCCCGTCTACTCCGAGTGACGAGAGCGAGGATGAGAGCGAGACGTCTGAGTTGGAACGGCGCCTCCGGAGTCACTGTATCCCTTGTGGGTGCCCAGGGAAATGAATATAGACATGAGGCAGGTGTATAAAATGTCCGTTCTAGGACGAAAACGGCATTCAAAACACAAGATGAAGCGATTGAGCAGACCAAGCGCGGTGACGACAGGCACCAAAGCTATCTTATATGGCGCATAGCTCCTCCCTGTTGCGGCACCCTCACCGCCTCTCACTTCTCACCACCAAACCCTTCTTACCGCCGCCCCTTGTCGTTAACATAAGGTTGATGTCCTGAAACTCCCGGGCCAGGCTCAACACTGGTCTCAAAAATATTGTCATCTTTTGAAAGACTCAGCCGTATACAAATAGTGGTATATCAATGAGTTATGGCCGACTTCATGCCATCTATGGAAGCTTTCTCCCCCTTACATCCCGTTCCCCTCCTCGCTGCCTGAGTTCTCCATCCCACGCAAAAGTAGAAGGCAGCGATTGATCTCATAATCCAATAGGTACCACATTTCCAAACTCTCACCGCACTAAATAGCTTGTCAATCGCACATCAATTTCCTCATTATCCCCTATTCCATGCCGCTGTAATCTCTTCGCTACTTTCAACAGCTCGCCCATCGCTGAAATCCGTGTTCTCGAGCCTACTACGCTTAGAGACCCTATGTCGGCCAAAATTACTCTAAAGTATGAAGCTCCGGATAGCAGTAGGCATGATAATATATACGTTCTATTCTGTATATCCCACCGCTTGTAGTCATGAAAGCCCCATCAGTCCCAGGGCCCTCTCGATCTCAATCTAGACCCATAGTAGGGTGATGTGAAAAGGAAAAATTGCCAAAACAAGTCATCTTGCAGATCAGCCAGGTCCAACTCGCGGCACATACATCGGACTTGGCACGTCACGTTGAATAGCTACTCATTTCATTCGTATCCCTTATTTTTTACTCAATAAGAGCTTATGTGTGTTCTCTCTTAAACCTCTGTAGGTGGCGGCTGTTGTGATCTGGGATGGCCCCCCTTCTGCATAATCGCCGAGTCCATCATCCTGGACCAGTCATGTAGCATTTCAGTGTTTTCTATGGACAGTGCCACCTCTTCACCAGCACGGTCAATCATTTCGGCATTATACGCTCTAATAGCATCTTTGACGTTGGATTTTTCGGCCAGAGCAGCTTTTAGCTTTGTGACGAGGCTGGCAGCATCAGCGATACCGTGATTCATGCCTTGACCGCGTTCTATGTACCTCGAGTTAGTGCCCTCACTACATCTTCACATACCTACTGAAACGGCCAGAGCCCAGAGGTGATAAAAACACCTTAGTCAGAGGAAATACATGACAGAGATAAAGTAGATAGAGGGGCATGGGCATAATGGATAGTAGGAGAAACGTACGAAATGTCATTGGATGTGCGGCATCTCCAGCCAGGCTGATCCTGGCATTACGATCATCCCAAGGGGTGGGAATCCAGTAGGAAAGATTATTCTCGCGTATAGTCGTGCCCTCTGGAACCCAGAGGTTCGCTGAGCGGAACGGTTCTGCAAAAGTTGCCGCTTTTTTCTTAAGGTTTTCGAGCAATGTGACATCTTCTTGGCTCTTGTGCGACGTTACCTGTAGTTGAAAGCTCCAAGTGGCTGGGTCGTCGGGATCAGGAACATCCTGGACTGCCAGGGTTGTCAGCTTTGCAATACTGAGAGGGCCCGGGGCGGCGGGACGTACTAGATATCCACAGCCAATGCCCATCTGGGTGGATTCCCATAGCCATTATCGGGTGCAACTGGCGCACGAAGCGAGCTTTCTCGGCGTCGTTGTACTTAACACATAAATTCACTGCTGAATATGGCACGCTGGATGCGCGCGCCTTTTCAGGTCCAAAGATACAGTTTCTGACGACTGAACGAGCTCCATCTGCGCCCACAAGTAAGGAGCCAACTGCTTGTGTAGAGTCCTCAAAAATGGCTGTAACGGTGTCTTTCTCGTCGTCATATACGACATCTTTCAAGGACTTCCCATACTAAATTGCGGAAGAGATCAGGTCATGTTTCACATATATTTTTATCCACGAGATCTGACACGTACCTCAACCGATATACCCTCTGCACAGAGGGTTCTGAACTTCCTCCTGGACACACGGAACATGCGCAACAGCGGTATATTCTTCAGCAACTCGCCAGTTTTCCCATTCAGAGTCGGTAGAACTCCCGGGTCGGGCGGAGTGAAGTATGGATCATTTGCTGCAGTCTGGAGACGATCGAAGAGGTCCTCAGGGAGGCATTTCTGGAGTAGCGGGACACCCCACTGAATAGACATTCCCCATTCTGCAGCTCTATAGTGCGACGCTGAGGGCTCGGATTCAAAAACGGTACATGAAATACCTTCCTGTTTGGTGGTGTTAGCTGTCACAAATGTGACAGGTCGCGCATATTCGGGATTTTTGGGGATTATGGTATAGTACCTTCTTCAGACCCTGAGCAATGAGGAGGCCGGTAATACCTGCATCGGGTGTCAAATCTTGTGTCACTTGGGACCTAGGTGGGCGTTTAAGTGGACTCACCACCTCCAACGACAAGCACTCGAAAGGGTATATCTTGAGACATTGTTCCACAGATTTCCTCGACACTTTAAAATCGCTCTACGAAAATTGGAAACGATAACAGATGAGGGGTAGAGGGGTAGAGTCGTAATGTAGTACTCCGGTAAGTACCGTAACCCTGGTGATATTTTGATTATCTTTTTGTTATCTAACGGCACGGATCGAGAGCCGTTTCCCCGGGACCCACTGAAGATTCCATCCACATGTCATCATCGCAAACTATGGACTGCAACCTCATGGTGTGCCCATATATAACTGTTCTATCCCCAATCTTCTAGCCGACACCGCGGAGATACCTTACGCTGGTCTGTCGACTTGTGTTCCGCCCGTATTAGGTTGTAGCGTTCCCAAGAGCCCTCAGCTATGCAGTCGCCGGACCAGGAACCCCCCGCTTTGCCGTTGGTGAATCCGGACGATGAGCAGAACCCAGATCTTGAGGTTGATGTACGTAGGGCTCAAAGATGGGGGCTTTGATTTGGTTCTCCTTTTCTATCCTGTTCTATATGATGCTGACTTTTTGCTCCTATTAAGTCGGAGGAAAACGATTCGGCATATGCGGAATCAGCGTAAATGATCCTCTCTCTATCGTGCGTGGCACACGTTGCACGACAGTACTAACTCGCTTTTTGTGCTTTAATTTAGACGCACAAGTTTTATGACCTCTATTGCATCAAGCGTTACTAGAGGTATATATGAGAATGGACGAAGATATCATTCGTATGGGGAATCTCGTATGTACAACTAAATATCCACTCGTTGAGAACCGCGAAGGTCTAACTATGGCTAGAATACGCTTTCCCCAATGATGAACGTGAACTTGAGAGATTAGATATGCAGCACACCATGCAAACCATGTTGCTCAATGGCAAGCTGTTTTGGAGCCCGATTGGGCCATCTCCACAGAAGATACTCGACTTGGGGACTGGGACTGGTAACACAGCACGTTATCGAAGTCGGCGAATATGTTATGCTAACATCTTTGAAAGGAATATGGGCACTTGAGATGGCAGATCTCTATCCCTCCGCAGAGGTATGAACTAATGCTCTTTATATCATCAGAAACAAACTAATATCGTCAAGGTGATAGGCACAGATGTCAGCGCCATACAGCCAGATTGGTGAGAAATAAGCCAGGATAGAGAGCCCTTGTGTGCAATATTTCTAATCGTGCATAGGGTACCACCAAATTGTTCTTTCGAAATTGATGATGCAGAGCAGGACTGGCTATTCGAACCTAATTCTTTTGATTTCATTCACAATCGTAACTTCGTCTGCGCTATCCGGAACTGGGAGCGGCTCATGGCCCAGGCATTCCTGTAGGTGCTTATATGTTTTAGATTTGCATGAGCTAATTTGATCCCGAACAGCCATGTCAAACCTGGTGGGTGGGTCGAATGGCACGAGAAACACCCCAAATTTTACAGCGACGATGGTACTTTAAAAGAGGACAGCGCAATTGCTAAATGGGGCACAACATTCTTCGAGGCTTCTGAAGCTTTTGGGACTTCTGCATCATCACCCACGCGTCTGAAACGTATGATGATTGATGCTGGATTTGTTGATGTTCAGGAGCACATCCTAAAGCTTCCTGTGGGTCCCTGGCCAAAAAATAAGAGGCTCAAAAACATCGGACTGTTTGAAATGGTAAACATGGACGAGGGTCTGGAAGGTCTAACCATAATGCTCTTCACCAGAGCTCTAAAATGGACCCAAGAGGAAGTCCAGTTGTTTCTTACGCAGGTAAGGAAGGATGCCAAAGACAAGTCGATTCACAGTTATTATAATTTGTAAGTGTACAACGGAGATCGAGATTTTTTTTTTTGCTGACTTTTATATAGCTATGTGGTTTTTGGTCGTAAACCAGAGTCGACCTAGTCCGTTTAATATATGTTGAAGGGGGCAGTTAGATATCAGTATATATCAGTACATATAGCAGTGAGCGGGACAGCCTCGGCTGACACCCCTCTTTTTCACTTGTTTATTAGAGCCTTGTTTTTTTTTGAGGCCCTTTATTTTTTGGTTTCTTACGATTATGGGGATGCAGGAAGGGATTGGAGGAAGGAACTGGACGACCTAGGAAGAGGATAAATTGACGGCCTTACATACACAGAATAATATTGAACATTATTTCTTGTTATCTGGTGTGGGCTTTTTTGGCCTGTTAAAACTAATCCAAATGTTGATAGGTTCTTAGTGCAATAAGCACAGCCGCGTAGTTCCCAGGTAGCTTAAAGAAGTTGGCCGGCATGTGGTCGCAAGGCTAAGTATACTTCGCTCCATACGAGGATTTGGTTAACGTCTTTTGGTATGGCTGTATTGACACCTGAATCTCGACACTGCCTATCCCGAACGGGAATCTCCCCCCACGCCGCTTTTGCTCAAGCAGGCTCTGGGCCAGCTCAGCTACGACTCACCTACAGCTCGAGTTCACAGGTGAGTAGACCATCTACAGCTCAGATCAGCTAAGATCAGCTCAGGTTTGCTCAAGTCTGCTCACCACTGGTAAGGTAAAATATGTTAAGGATGTCGAAGTTAGCTAAACCTTTTCCCCACTCTCTGCAATATCAGTTCCTTCCCCCAAGCCACTCGAACTCTCACTTCCCTCTCCTTCACTATCAACTTCCTTAGTCTTATCCCAGACCCCAAACACTGCGACTAATGTGAATGGCACAGTCACTGCCCATAGAGCAAAAGCCAGTATCATCGAGTTCAGATTAGACCAATGTGTGGCCCCCACCACATAAGCAAAGGTACTCCCAATAGACTCCCAAGACCTCAATATTCCAGTCGTTCTTGAAATATCACCAGCCTTCTGCTCTGCACCAGTCTCGCCCATTAACCAATAAAGATACGTTTGGAGCATCTCATAAAAGAATTTGAAGAATAAATATACGACGAAGGCGGAGTTAAAAGTCTTTCCAGAGCCGATGTCCAGAGCTGGTGCTTCAGATTTGGACGAGAAGTCCGCTTGAACAGCAGCTATCCAGGCCCAGGATACCGTGATAAAAAAAGCAATAGCGACGTATACCCACTTTGGCTTCGCAAGGTTCAAGTCGAGAAGGATACCTGTGAGAATGTTTCCAGCGAACCCAACGATGGCTGTTAGAAGGGATGCCAATGCTCGAGCTCGAACAGTGAAGTATCCTAACCCAACAAGTAAGACATTTACCGGTTGGAGAGAAGGGAAATAAAGACTGACCTGTAAGATAATTTCCCTGGTATGTCACACCCCATTGGCCGGCAATGAAGACGGGAATCAATAACAAAATCCTCCGACTCTTCATCTGTTTCCAAAGAGCTCTTGCCTCTATACTAATGTTCGTTTCTTTCATATACGGTATCTTCGTGCCATCGCTCCTCACAACTTTATCCGGTTGCGAAAGCAGTAGAGCGAATGGAGCACCAAGAGACGAAATGGCAATCAGACCCAAATAAGTGTTGTAAGACACTTTGCCAGCATGCGTCGTCTTCACGTTGAGCGCAAGGGAGATTGCTCCTCCAACTAGTGGACCTAGTTGTCGAATGCACATCCACTAGAGCAAATTGTCAGTATATTTTCGCTGGGGTTTGGGAGAAGGAGGAGGAAGAGGGGGATGAAACACGAGGATAATAAAGAAAGGGACTTCATACGATGCCTACATATCGTCCTCTCTTTGACTCTTCAGGATAACCAACTGCAATTGCCGCCTCGCTAGCCCAAAGTAATGAAGCACCAATTCCACAAAGTACTGCTCCCAAGAGCATAAACCACTCATTTCCATAGCGGTTATTACAGTAGAGGCCAGCTGCGTAGGGTGTATAAAATGCAGCTCCGATGACTAGAGTCCATTTTGCGGAAATCTTGTTTGATATTCCTCCTGCAATTGTGCAGCCGAAACTCATTATTCCGTATGTCAATGCATTAGCTGCATTATTGAGCCATGGCTGTATAATTAACGGTCGTTAGTGAGTGGGATTAGGTAGAGGATTGGGTTTAGCGTACTGTAGCTTGGCCACCAGCGCCGAGATTGTTTAGTGCGGTCCATATTCCAGGCTCACAGAAGGCAACAAGACCAACGATGATAATCTGGAAGAGACAAGAGCGATAGAACTGAGGGATAGCGATGGAAACCATCTTCACGTAAAGCGAGACCACCTGGGTTGGGTTAAAAATATTAAATGGAACAAATTGTTAGGAAAACATAATTATAAACAATAACACTATTTCAATATCTTATATACTGACAATATAAAAAAACATAGTGAGCACGACATGCCCCATACCAAAGACGACACCTAGAATCGGCCGCCGACTTAATCGAGAGTGGAGTACACTCAATTGCCGATATTGTGGAGACAAAACATTTAAAAAGTAGCCTGAATTACAATTCATTGTGACCTTTACAATCCTCCTAGTATTTTCTAATCCGTCTACAGTGTATAGCCAGCTAGTGGGAAATTGACGCAGATATGGTTTTGAGACTGGCACTTTTGATAGGTATTTGTCTCAGTATTTGGGGTCTCTCCAGGTGGCTTCTTGCTGGCGTCAGTTTTGAGGGGTTAGCGGGGCACGTTTGCTCCCTGCTAGCTTCGGCATTCTGCATTGACGGAGGATAGTACGCTATCCCCATTCAGGAAGTTCAAATCCCTTCAATTGCCGTTCTAACCAGTGCCAGATTGCATATTCCAACAATTTACTGTTAATATCTGCTAGCCTGAATAGCATCATGAAGTCGGCGCATTTTGAGCAGCTTGCTGCTATTCTGAGTCTGAATTTCTTGAGTGACTCCCTGCTATCCCCAGCCTAGTTTCACAGGTGTCCCGGAAAGGAAGCATATAACAGCGTTGAGTAAAGAATGTCGATATTTTTATGTGCAAATGAGGCAACGAATATTGGTCGTTCAGAGCTGCGATAATAAGGGATTCAGAACTGGCCCGAAAGGAAATGGTGCCTTATTATTTCCAATTTAAGCGGGTAGCAAACATAGTCAAGGAGCCTTAACTGGCCGCCTCGGTGCTAATTTGGACCGCTGGCTCGGGTTTGCCCCGCTTTGCTCGGGGTTTGCTCAGCGGAGCTCAGTCACTGGCCAGTCTAGCTCACCCACAGGTCAGGTTAAAGCAGCAATCCGTCTTTGGACCTGAGCCTAGGACCTGAGCTTAGGTCCAAAGACGAAGTTGTAAATTCACCATGTTGAGGCTCCGGAATAGAATTGTCAGTGATTTTATACATTGTATTCAGCGAATCGGACCGCATATGATGTGTCGTGATGTTATTTGGTGGTAATTCTTGGTACCATATGTGTTACAGACTTATTGGACTACAGTGTCGACGTGCAGTTACACAACACATGCCCCCGTTTCATTCGTCACTCGTATAAATGGAATATTGGCTCGCTGGTTCTAACCATCATTACTTCTACTTCTGGAAAATTAAATCAATAGTAGTATAAACACTTTAACGCTATGAGTTCCTACTGTGTTGTCTGCGATCGATCTTTCGATAGCAATAGAAGCCTGGAGCAGCACAATCAGAACTCACCTGCACATGTCTTCAACTGTGCACCTTGTAACCGTCGCTACAGGAGCTCCAGGGCTCTACAGCAGCATGTGCGCGACTCTGTGGCTCATGCCCTGCCCTCCGAACATGTGTTACAACAGCATCTCCGGGATTCACCAGCACCAGCATGCGTCCAGTCCTTCGACTGTGAAACCTGCGGCCGTCACTATGGCAGTGAGGCGGCTCTAGAGCAACATCTACGGGACTCTCCTATTCACCAACAGAATACAGAAACCCCTTTGGACGTTTTTTTCCGCACTTTCCTAACGTTTGATTATGACCCTTCTCTTCCCCCAGCAACTTCATACTCCAACTTGCAGAAACACCAAGGATGGCGCCGTGGCAATACCGCATCACGCGATGCATGGGAAAGATACCAAGATGCACTGCAAGACGAACTGCGCTTGTGGTTTGGTGCAGAAAATGATTTGATTGCGTGGCATGCGCTTTGTCGAGCAATTGGTATTGATCCGCTTCCGGAAACGTGCGAGCAATGCGAGCGGGTAGGAAACTCTGTAACGAAAGTTGGCCGATCTATGCTGACATGGATTATAGGCTGTACGGAAAATGTATGTTAATATTGTTGATCTAATTGAATGGGGACGAAGTGGTAGGGAGGAAAAAGTTCAGACCTTCCCCAATTTGGTAGAGCTGCGAGACTACACTAGGGAGACACATAAGGTATTTCATTCGTACGGCGAAGACTATGGTAATGTTGTCTTGAGGCACCTCCTTCGAAAGATCTTTCGAGGGGGCTTGTGAAAATGTAAACGCTATCAAGGTCAGCATAGTGTTACTGCTTCAGTACGAAAAAATTGTCGCTCACTTCACTAGTTTTACGTTTTAGCGGATAGCCTTGCAAAATGATAACATATAACAATACACAATGTAGGGGGTTGGTTTTATACCTGACAAAGTCTTTGACCACACATCCCATAATTCTTGCTCCGCCCTGTTTGCATGTCGAGCGCTGGGAAATGACAAACCCCAATATATTTGACCCAAGATGGTTGCAATTTGAGATGCGTGGGATTCTTACTTCGCACGGTAAAGAATATGTAGATAGGGGTGGCGAGTAGACGAGTGAACGAACGGACTTGGCGATGTTCAAACGTGGCATACATATATGCCCATGCCCATGGGCAGACCTGGATAGAAAGAACCATCAACGTGGATTGCCGACAAAGTCTCCCGTCATAACCAAGCGCAAAGCCAAAATCCACCCTGTCTGTCCAGAATCACAACGTACATTAACGTTTCGCTGTCACCTCACTTCTCACCAACGCAACCACTATGCTGTCAATATGCATGCTCACCACCTCATGCACTTCGTTTCTCTCCTTAACGGGTCTCAGTGGCACTGTGATTATAGATTTACTTTCACTCGATGGAGCCACGACAGTCGGGCAGGACCCCCAATGTTTCGCACGTGGATTTCTGTTACTCTTACTGAATAGCGTCTGATATATATAGTCAGAAAGCGGGCGAGCTTGGTGGTATCTGCAATTCTTACTGTTGTCAAACATCTTTTTTCTCATGGCCTGGAGAGGGAATTCCAACCTTCCCATAAGTAATTCCTCCGCCCTACTCAGCTGCCCTTCCCCCCCTTCAAACCTCATCCCACAATTCTTGTTACCAATTTTTTTTAGTGGGCGACTCTCATGTTCACTCCTCGCTTTGCTGTGACAATGACATCTCTAGCGCGAAATGCTGTTTTATAGACTATAACTACTCTATCATGTATAGGATCGCCATAAGTGATTTAGCCCCATCTTTGAGTGAGTGCATAATATTCGGCTGCCACATCAACTGCTCATGTATCCCAACTTCAACTGGCAGATAGAATGGTGGAATCACCACCAGCCCTTTTCACCCTACTAATTTCTACCTCCACCATTTTCGCCAGTAAATTCTATAGATACCCACATTGAACTGATCTAAACTGCAATTCGGTGACTGGATAATCTCCAGGCTCGAACTGTTCAACTGGGTCTCTGCAGTCTCGAGAACTGTGTAATGTTATTAAGTTATAGAAATGTATATCTGCAGTTAAGAGTGGTGACTTACGCATATAGTGTGCAGACATAGGGAGGGAAAACATGAAAGTAATCATAGATTGGCCTTATATCTGTTAGTAATTCCGCGTAATGTCGATGTTTGATCAATGCAGGCTTACTGAGATATCTCAAAATTCACACAATCAAACGTTGTGACGCCAAAATTATCTCCATCATTATTCGTAAAGGCTGCCTATGTTGATTGATTCACTATTAGCCTGTCGAATTCTTGTTTATAGGGGTTAAAGCGAGATGTTACCAGTGGTACTTGAGCAGTTGTCAATGAGGCAATGGCAGCAAGGGGGAGAAACTTGGAAAAATGCATTTTTGTAGTGGTAAATATCGTTTTCGAAGATGGATTAAAGTGTACTGTGGACAAGCAAAATCTACTGTGGGCACAATGGTATTATTTATATTCTGCGATTGTATGGTAGTACCGCCACGAGTTGCCCTTTATGAGTGAATCAAGAACCCCGAGACAAAATAAACCGGTTTGTCTCAGTCTTTCTCAGCTCTATATTTTTCTTTCTTTTTCAGCTGTTGTTTTATAGGAGATCTTCCCGAATTTGTTCCTGGGTCACTGTTGTCTCACCGACTGTGTAACCATAAGACAGTGTAGGGGATGGTGCTATGGCCTTACATGGAATAGAAGAAAGTCTATTGTCAATACACTTATAAAGATTTAATGGATTCTTAGGAACTTAGAAATTTTTATTTAACTCACTAGCGAGGCTTTGGGGACGTTTTTCTCGACCGACAAACGACGCGTTATACATCTTGTACCGGCCGGCTGGGTCTGCCTACACCATGTCTCATCAATTATAACAGGGTGCCAGAGTGCCACCATACCACGAGCGTAACTGTACATCATTACATCAATCCGGATGGAGACATATGACCCATCTCAGACACTACGAGACCTCCATCCTGTGTTGGTAACTAAGGAAGACAATTGGATCAGATCACCCTGCGACACTAAAAATCTAAGTGTGGCAACGTATTGACTGTGGTTTTTCACACCATGCTTTTAAATCTGTGGTCTATTATATTTCTCAAACACAAATAAGAGCGAGTCCGTATTTCCTGCCATATAGGAGTCCTATATTTTTCTTCTTGCGGAATGTATGACTAAGCTTTTTAAAAAGTATCTCTAACCTATAGTATGTAACTCTTCGGTATCTGCAGACTATCGAGCAACTGTAAGCAGTCTCTACCTGATCAAATTCCTGTCTTCCTGGGGACAGCTGAGCTTGTGCCGATCGTACCATGTCTGTACCCGAGTAAAACCCGCTAGGCTTGCTGGCATGCAAACTGCTGATCCTGTGTCTTTTTTAATAGTACCTGAGGGAGGTAATTTCTGAGTGAGTTAACTATAGTTGGCTGTTCGTACCGGTGACTACATTTGTAGTAAGTTCTTTGGGCAGAAACATGTTCTCATAGGATCCAAGTTGGTTGGGTGAATCGCACCATGAAGATAAACTTACGAGATTAGAGTTAGGTGTTCTTTGTTTCGGCTCAAGGATTTCATGTCCGACAGAACAAAATTTCCTTGCCCTCTCTTCTGATGTCCCAGCGTACCAAAATACCCTCCCGTCTTCCTCTCCTTCACCGACATCTCTCGACACAGGGACCCCTCCTTCCCCCATTTTTTCACCCTCTTTTAATCGCCAGCTAAATGCAAACACCCCTATTCCTTTGTATAGATCATCCATGAGCAAAGGTTTATAATATACACCAATTCCTGTGCAAGAAAAGCTAGTGTGCGACAAACCCACACAGATCACTGATACACAAATAGTTCTCACGACCTACCTAGATCACTATCCAAAGCTTGGCTCCAGTTAGAATCTACGACCCCGCCGCTAACCTGAACACCTTCCCCTCCCATCAAGTTGTCAAAGAACGTGGTGTCAAAACCTTGGAAGAGCCAGTCAGCCTTTCCCGCGGCTACACTAGGGTATAGATCTTGCTGTTGCATAAACCCATCTTCGATAATGCTAGCAGGAAGCTGTGCAGCGCCAGAATCAGTATATAGCCCTCCAGAGATGTTACCAGGCTCCACGTAGCCGACGGGGCTTTCCGAAGAATTAGCAGATTGCTGCCCAAAAACATTCGTTGATGCCTGGTCGACAACCTGGACTGACCCAATACCGCCTATAGTGACATGGTCGCAATGTTCTTGCATATTATGAGGCGATACATTTGCAGTTTCCACCAATCTTATGCCATCGCGGGTAAATCTGACGGTTCCAAAATACGGGACAGTGATAACCAGCATATTACGCCCATTTTCGTGGTCACCCTCAGACCATTGGACCTTCTGCACATTGTAATTCTGCCCCTGTGCTGCATCTGCCTCGATATATAGTAATTGTTGTAATAAATGGGCACAGCTAGCCGTCGACTTGTCTTCGTTCAGGTTGGAACTCACTTCCATGCTCTCTAACGCCTGCTCCATTATAGCACGATCTCCAAGCCGCTGATGGGCGAGGAGATTATCCGTATCTTTCTGGTGATGGCTGTAGAGATGCGCGATTATCAGAGTCATGCCAGCTACCAGGGCAAGAAAATCGGCCATCCGACATGAGGCCGAGATACAGTTGAAAGCACGGAATGCAACAAATCGGGTTAAAATCTCACGGCTGGAATTGACACAGGTGATTTTAGCATGTTCGTTTTTTTGTTCGGTGCCGGATCTTAGCAGAAAGGGTAGATGGAGCTGGTTCAGCATGGTGTAGTGGAACATGTGGTCTTTCATCCGGATACTCTCCCACAGCGCCTCCTGTGAGTCCTTCTCCAAACCACCAAAATTTGGCGGTCGCCAGAACTTGGCCGGCATGTTTTCTGCAGCCTTTAGTATGTCCGCGTCAATTTCAAGCGTCATTGCGATTGCTGACAGTGATAAGCCGAGATTGTTGCGTTCAAGCATTCTTGACAAAATCGCAGTATGGAGGAGCTTCAATCGTTCACTTGGCTCGCCGCTCATGATTTCCAAGTCGGAGCTCATGCTTGTATCACTGTGGCCTTGAGGAAAACCGAGCATCAATGAGAGAAAGCGGTCCATGTAGACAATTCGGAACCACACAACCTGTGGGTCTATATCGGTACTAGGATCAAGCACCTTCACCGGAAGGTTGCATGGGCGATTGATGCCCATTAATTGCCCAGCTACCACGGCTCTTTTAAATGCAAGCAAGGATCGCCGTATATTCCCGCAATTTAGGTGGTAGAATGCCTCGAGTAAGATGCATTCTAGGTGCTCCATAGTCCCAAATAGCTCTTCGCGGGTAGTCACCTCACTAATCGCTGTGTCTGCAAGCCTCTCCATAATGACGCGATGGTGTTCAGATAAACTGGCTATATGCTCTTTAGGCGGAAGATGCAACATCATCGACGAGAATATAAGCATTTGCTTTGCTAAGAGGACAGGATGGGTTCGAGGGCTGCGAACCTCTACTATCTTCACCTCATCTTGGAGCCCTTCGCGAACCAGTTGGCTGCGCAACTTGACGTTGACTTGGTGACAAAATACCGTAATTCCGCTTCCCGCTTTTACAAGGATATCAAGGTCTCCTTGGGAGGGAAAACCAGTGAGGAGAGCTTGCGAGATCTTCTCATATTTGCTTGTATTGTGTGGGGTATCGTTGGAAGAGGGTGAGGGTGTTTGCATATATGGCGCGTGAAATTCCGCCGTCAAACAATATGCACTTGTACGCCCGCCATCCCTCCCTCTTGAAATACTTTTCTGTACAGTCGCGTGGTGCAAGGAGATGGGTGGCGTTTGTTTAGACCTGTTCTCCGGGGTGGGAGGATTAGGTGTAGAAGCCGTAGATAGACGTCTCCGGTCATCTTTAGACGTTGGTTGAGCTCCATATTGCTCTTTTGAGGTACTATTATGATCGACTTTCTTGGCAAGCTGGTTTAAAAGCGTTTCAACGCGCACCATGCGGCTGGCGCTGTCCTCTATCTGGGCGAGGTCTTCAGGGAGCTCCTGGCTAATACACTTGGTACCTCGGCGGCGACAGATGATGCACGTTGCATCCCTCAACGATGCAAAAGTGCACCGAACTTTCCTCCGTTTGCACGCCCAACAACTGTGAGTTCCCTTCCGGAGTCTCCGTCGCTTAGCTTGAGGGTCGAGGCTCTCATGGTCGGCAGGATTCATATTCTCGGACGAACAAATGAAGCTACTGGACTGCGACTATACGAGATATTTCTCCAACACCGACATTATTAATCGGAGATCGAGGATTCAGAGACACAATCTTGAGTCGTTTATGAACATGTATTCGCCCGAGTTGTTGCTTATAAAGCGGATTTAGTGCTTGTTTGTTCGAGTAGTTTGGTTGGAGCTCGGTGGAAGTGCTGATCCGTCCGCCGAGCTCGGCGATTGATAGTTTCTCTCCTTGGCGAGAGCAACAACGTCTTCTACGGGAAAGGAAGTTATAAATCAATAGATATCCCAGGGCTATTGTCTATAAATCATTCCTATCTTACATAAAATTTCGCATTTATTGACCTTTCTATTGCTAGCTGAGGCTCATCACATCCAGTGCTTAATATTTTCCTAGGAATTATCATTTTTTCAATCAAACATTTATAAGGAATCACTATCGTACAAGATGGCACTCATCGAGATCATACACTTAGGCGCAGAACCATTACCTGACTCCCACACCGGACGCATAACGGCCGACAATATAATGCGCAATGCTGCCAACGCGCTCGAAGGAGTGAACTCTACCCAACACCTCGCCCTTGGCACACGGGTTCAAGACAAAGACACCATTCAGATAACATCAGAGTGGGATGATATACAAGACTATGTAATGCTTGAAGCTACTCCGGAATACAGTTCCTTCATAAATGGCGTGCGGGGTCCCTGTGGTAAGCCAGACGACATTTTCCACGTTTCCCTCAACCGCTCGGCGTTCGGCCCAAACGGACCAGCTACGGCCCAAGTGATAGAATTCGTACAAAACTTCTTCCCAGCATCTCGTGTTACGCTGGATTTTCAGAAGGCAGTTGAAGAGGATTTTATACGGTTTGACAGCATATATAAAAAGGGCGCTAAGGGAAATCTCGACTGGGCGTCCGGGTGGGTGCTGGAAGAGCAAGAGCACGAAAGCATCGAAGGCGAGAAGGCCAAATGTTTCTTCATCATGAGGGGCTGGGAAAGTATGGATGATTTTGAGAAATCTGTGCAGAACGATGCGTACAAGGAGGCGATACCAATACTTTTTGCATGGAACGCGCCGTGGAAAATGGTAAGTGGCTGTTTCAGTGTGTGAAATGATATTTGGATGCTAATAAATGGTAGTGGCACGTCGAGCACAAAACTCTGAACGTGCCCGATGTCGTCGCATGATAGCCCATGGTAGGTTGAGGTTAAGGTATCATGTTTACCATATATAGGCATCTCGCTCATTTTAGGAAAGAGCGGAGAGAATCAAATATAGCTATATAATCGCTAATTTGCCCCTTTCCTCGTTTGCTGCTCATCGCTACTCTGCTTCTCCTCCGTCTCGATGTAGAAGAATAATTTTATCTCTTCCTGATCCTTCATACTACCAGCCCATCACATACATATATCCTTATCCTACCGTGCGCCATGCGCCCACCACCGCAACCCCGCATGTCCATCCAATACATCGAGGCCCCCATGCTTGCAACACTAACTGCGAACCTGATAGTCTTAAGGTATTATTTTGGGTGGCGCTGGNGGGGGGGGGGGGGTGCATATGTTTATTGAGTGAGCCGGGTGAGGGAAGATGGTGAGCTTTTCTTGGACTTAGAGGAAACATGATAATGGAAGGGGCAAGAGGAGAATTCTCATTTCTCCACAAATGATAACATATGCCACTCCCATTATCGTCCACAGGTATAAGGAATCCCATGATTCCGAATTCAAAACCCTCTCCTTCCATACCTCCCCCTCCCCAAATCTATCCGCCATATTACCACACGGTGTATATTTATAACGCGTACCACAGTGCGAGCAGAGACAAACAAGAAAGGCCGATGTCCAGTGAATCTAACTAGAGCTGCAGCCTTGTAGATCGTCATGAGGTGGCCATCAGCGCTTAACTTGGGTGAGCTAGGAGGAAGTTGGACTTCCCAGTACATCTTTCACAAGACCTCAAAGCCAGTACCGGCAGAGGAGAAGCTACGACAGAATCTCAAGCTCCATATCAATTTTGTCACCACTATAACGTATCCAGATGGAAGCTGCAGACCTAGATCGAATTTCTCACTGTTAAAGCTGTCACCGCTAACCCACCTACTGCTGTCGTTGCGCTACAGTTGTCACCGCACTCTCTCACCTCCGTGGATACGCACATCCATCCCACACTTCCAAATGGGGAGGTGATGCACGCTCGCTGACTCCCTATCAAACGGTGACAGGGAGGCCAGAAACTACACAGCAGCCATATTTGGGCAATACAAGGAGTGATGATGCACCTGTTGCTGGCGTAGAGGGGATGGGAAGTTTATATTCCCCCTTAGAGTTTATGCAAGGATAGAGACAGGCACGATCTCTCTTTGTTTCTGCTTAGAAGTCTCTGGAATGCACGATCACATCTTTATATCCCATCTTAGCACCGACGATAATATCGCCGCAAACCGTACCCTCGCCATCAATCAGGCGTGCCAAAGAACCCAACGCCCTCGCTCTTCGCGCAAACTAGTCTCCCAGTCCAACCCCCCAGATTCCAACCCAACCATTGAGTATAAATCCCCTCAATAAACACTAACTCGGTCTCCATAGCCAATATGGAATGCATTTGATAAAGTAGGCTGCCAAGAAGACTCTGCTCTACTCGTTAAATCTTCTATCCGAGAAGTGAGCTGGGAGTGCAGGGTTACCGATCTACTCAAATTTAATCTACATGTAAAGAAAGGTACTGATAAAATTTGTTGTCAAACTGCACGTTCGTTTCCTCTTGCTTCTAAAACGCGCATCTCACTCCTTCCCACCTGAGCGAAATGTTTAGTCACGACGATTAACTCTTTTCTTTTATAGACTTCTGTCCTTGCTCGTCTGACTCAATGCTTATAAATATGAAAGTGAAGAGAGTCAAATCGAAGGATGTGGCAAACGGTGCTCGCAAAGTGAGTCAGGAGAAGAACCTTGATTCTCCCCTGCGGCGACGGTGTGATAAGGGAAGACTGGATAGGAGAGTATCGACAGGTATCGGGAACGGTGACAACAGAACGCAGCAGCAGTGAGAAATCGAAAATAAGAGTGAAGGTCGTTATGTTTGCTGTTTCCAGTTTCTATTACATATCAACGCCTCTTGAGACCATACATCTATTGTTGCCACTGATGCGGTAATCGATCTTCCTCCTTGATCGTTCGTTGCTTTGAAACTGGTAGCATAATTAAACTGTTTTGGGGCTTCTGATATAGTAGCTGCAGACTCGCTTGATGAGACTTTAATGGTTGGCGTTTTTGTTTGCTCTCTTCATTCTCTGCCCTTACCAGTTGTACATGCTATTCGTACATCGTAGTCAACGATTCATACCGAGCGAGCGACTGCCTACTTGACAGAGACGAAAATTTATCTGGAAGAGTAGGTAATATCAGCAGCTGATATCGGTATTATAGTGGAAATTGGCACATGAGCTGCACAAGTGAGACGGTGAATAAGGTGGGAATCTGAGGTTGCTTGGCTATGAAATGCTTTGTTTGGCGAATTGAATTGCTTTCTTGATGACATACCACCTGGATGCCCAGTCACATCTGAAGGGGTGACACTTTGTGCTGTCATCAAGGGAGAGGGAGTTATATTTCCCCTGTGTTGGAGTATTAGATGAAGGGAAAGAGGTGGAAGGAGGAAGAAAGGGGCAGGGGAGAGGAGAGGGGAGAGAACAAAGCTCATCTTTCAACCACAGAAATCCGATCCCAACTTAGCCAACCAGAAAGCAATTTGTAGAGATAACTCGCCTATTCGCTCACCACATACTTATATAAACCCCTCGTCACACCAAACAACAATAGGCACAGCACAGGGATGTCTCTCGGCCAGATATATGTCCGGGGTGTTGTGTTCACATTCCCCAGATGCCACGGAGTGAGATCACTTGGTTGCATGGCATACCCCCCATTATCAGTTGCTAGATGTGCATGTTACCGACAACAGAACATCGACAGATAAGCGAACGGTGACAGCAGCACCATCAGTAGCGAGAATCTCAACCCAGCCATCGTGCGACTTGCGAGAGACTGTATGTTCAATAACCTTCTTTCTGGGGGTAGAGGCGTTGAGTACGGATCCCTTTCAACATTTGCCCGAGACGTGGCCCTGTCATCTTTGATTTGGCGAGGCCCTTACTGTGGACATCCTCACTTCATATCACGATCCCAAGTATTCTGTGGTCATCATCTGGGTTTTTTTTACTGGATCATCGCTCTCTGAGTCTCTCCATTTGGCATAATATGCGCCATCGTGGAGATCCGATCACGGCTCTGTCGAACCTTATGGTGTTATTACCCACCTTATCCCCCGCCTTACTCTGGGATTATGGTATTACCTTCCTCTCCCCCGGTGGAACCAGAGAGGGGGGGAGATAGGTGGAAGACGCAATTCGAGCTGTATTGTAGGACTCATGTGATGGGAGGTTGCGCACCGCTTCACGATGCGCTAGGCGCGTATATATGAGAGCAGATATGCTGTATCAGATCCTCGACATTGTAAGAATTAGCAGAAATGTGCGCCACGGACAACGATGAAGTCGTGATTCTTAGTCCGTGTCCAAGGGACACCATCGTCTCGCAAACTCAGCTGGGTGGGATGGTGTATTTCATACTTCTCACTGCTCACTTCTCACTTTACTTTCTCGCCGTCATAGGTGTACTATCACCGTCACTTCTCAGCATTCATCGCCGTCGCCTCACCCTCCCGTCACCATCGCCATCCTCTCAAATCCCCACCCCCCAAGCCGCCTTCTGAACCGCCAAACCCACCACTCCCCCTCGCTCTGCAACCCGTACCACGCCGCGCCTGACCCACGGCTGTTATCGTGTGCTCTGTCTCCCGGTATCCAACATCCCCCGGAGGAGCTAAGGCTGTGTCTTTATGCTGTTTGAGGTGTAGGTTGATGTCGATGTTGTGATGAGGCTGTTGTGATGAGGCTCAAAGGGTATTATTCCTAGAACCCCTTTCCCTCCCTCCCTACTACTACAGGACCTGATACACCCATTCAGCGTCATCATGTAAGCTGAGGTGAAAAAGTAGGTCATATTTGATAACACAGGTGTGGCTTTTTGATACCCCATCCTGCCCTAACTAGAAAACATTGGTTAAATAAACTGAGATAATGTGACTGGGAATTTTTCACGACGAAACCCATTGCAAGTCTACTCTACACCACCATTTCTAGATATTTTTGTAGAACCGCCTCCGAGACATGCCAGTAACAGACTACATCAACAAAAAAGCTTCCACTCGGGTCAACAGCCCATCCGAAAATGTGCATTCCGCAGCTATACTCGGAGAATCAGCGCGCGAGGGTACCAGCACGACACAATTTTTCTTTTACGAGAACTCCTAGATGCCACACTAATCTCACTGTGCCGCTACTTTTATTATTATTGTCGCTCACGTTCACTCCTACCGTTTCGATATGCTGTCGTCAACGGTGCTGTTGCTGTCACTACACCCCCGACACCGGTACGCCCTCCCACCCACCACCGTACGCACCTACAGCGCATTTCGTGAAAGTGAGGTACTCGTCGAGACCTGCCTGGTACTCCACCATAGCCTAACAGCCCCGAGCCCAATCATGGCCTCCGCATGTCTGAGTAAGGCTGCCTTGGGACTATCGGGCCCAGGCGTAGGGCTAGGAGAGGATGGTTATATAAAGAGACATGAGTAGTGTAGTCACCGCTCGGCACCACGAATAAGCCACCAAATATGCCGAGATTATGGAGGGCGAAGATGGCTGCTGCCATGGTATGGGAAGGAAGGCAGTAGTTGGGAAGGCAGTAGTTGCTTCTCCCATTCTATTTCCCCCCCCCCCCAATCCCGCTCCCAATTCCCCACCTCTTATTTCTCACCATCATCTTCGCTGTCGTCACCTTAAACTTACCCGTCGACACACCCCCGCCGTCGTCGCAGCAGCGCCGTCACACCCCACCAACCCCACCCCCCGAAAAAGCCCAGCACCGCTCGAACGCTACTTCATGAGTCGTTACATTACACAGCGCCGGGGATACAGACAGACGGACGACATTGCGGTAAGGGGAAGCAGAAGTGATGTTGTGGTGTGCTGGCTTGGAGGGGAGGGGGGATTTATATATGCTTCTTGGCTCCTGGGGATCCTTGGTTTCTTGTGGAGTGGTTGGGATGGGAGGGGATGGTTCATTTATTTCATTTCATTCTCGTTTCTATTTCTTGTATCCATCTCTCATTCCCATGTCTATTTTAATACCCCAATACCAAATACTATACA
>LNAS01000295.1:0-72794 GCA_001630605.1 Pseudogymnoascus pannorum | reverse complement strand
CCTCCCCCACTCCCCTGTCGTCGCCGCCTCACACCCTCACCACTAACATTATCCATCATCATCGCCATCGCCAGCCTGCCTTAGCCGTAGCCAGCCCTATCCAATCGTGATCGCCTCACGCCTCGGGCACCGCGGCCATCGTTGGGCTCCGCGCGCGCGGGGGTGATGTTGTGCGACCTCCCCGCTGGATGTCAGCCCGCAAGCGATTGGTGTAGCTTGATTTCGGGGTGCAGAAGGCGTATGCGGGTGCACGAGTTGGGGTGAGCGCGCGCGCTCGTCGTTCGTTCGGCTTCCCTTCCTTCCAATATAGCCAGATGCGTGGGGTGGTGTTGAGAGGGGGTTCGGAGTGTTCGTTTTTGGATGGATTTGAGAGGGGGGGTAGATGTGGTGGTCTTATGGAAGTTGGTGCGCGTGTGTGCGTGCGAGTTTGGGGTTTGCGCGGGGATCCCTTCTGAGGGCTGCTGAGGTCGCTGGGATGTGGTGGTAGGGTGAAGGAGTGGTGCGCAGCCTCATGGATGTTGATTCGTCGTTGCGGGGATGTTTGGGTGGCGTTAGCGCTGGGGATCTGTGACAGTGATGGGGACGAGCGGGTTTGTGATGGGGCTGACGGCGGGTACAGTAGTGGATAGATGGGTGAGATAGCGGTTGGGATAATGGATGGATAGCGGATAATTGAGTCGAAGCGCTGGAGGGATAAGGATGATAGATAGAGGTGGAGATGGGGATGAAAATCGTTGATTTAGGCGCCAGAGGGCAAGAGAAAGGAGTATATCCCTTCTATATCCCCATTTATTTTCTTATTCGTGAGCGGTCGTAACGTCGTGGTGTTGATGAGAATTGACTTGTTAGTAGTGGCGACTATTCCAGCTGTACCAGTACCAGCCTCATCGCCAACGCCGTCGTACCAAGCGCATGCTCCCTTCCCTCACCGTCCCGTCCCGTCCACCAATTCACTCCACCAGTCCGCTGTCTCACTCCGCAATGAGTTGTCTCAGAATGAGGCTGTCGATCCAGCGCTTCCATCTTTTATTCATCATGCATATTCACAATCATCAATATCACAGTATTACAGTGCTACAGAACGAGAAAACGTATCATCAATCACCATTCACCATTGCATCGCCTCACAAAGAAACACTCATCATGCATTCATTATCCTCAAATTCCACCAAGTAGCTACGACACTACTTACTACACCACCTCTCGCCGGGCATCGTCCCAGCCATTGATCGGTATAGTATCTCATAACACCACCCGCCTCCCCTCTCCTAGAACGCAGATATCATCTCCCATCCCTATCTCACGTGTCATAGCCCTGCCATCCATATCCCCTCGTAAAAAAAAACGCCCCCCCTACCCCCTCCCAAATCCGCAAAGATAGCCAGCACTGCACCATCCCCCTTTCCCCGCGTCCATTTCTATGATACAAAGCGCCATCATCCATCCATCCCTATCGCGCCCTCATGCCCATTGCTTTCGACCACCCACAACAGTTAATATCGCCATCGTCGTTCGTTAAAAAAAATTCCGTGTTCAGGATTGGGTATCTCGTTGTCATCTCCCCAAAAGCCCATTTCATTGCGTAGTTTTCAACTCCCATCGTCCGCCCCAGCCCCGCCTTCTCCACCGCTCTTAATTGCCGGCGCGAGACTAATCGAGATCTTCTTCCCCCCTCCTCCACCTCCTCCACCCCCGTCGCGCGAGCTATTGAAACTCTTCTTCCGCCTCAACATCGGCGTCGACCCATTCGACCCCACGCTCGCCACCGAGCTCGACGAATTCCGCCTCTTGCTCTGCTGGCTCGCCAACTTAGTCAACTCATCATCCTCATCCTCCTCCCTACGACGCTTCTCTGACAACCGCTCTAGCGGTGGCGGCGATGCTGACTTGCGCTCAGCTACTTCCTTCTCAGGGGCCGGTGGTGACCCGGCTTCCCGCGAGGGTATGATTCCAGCCAAATCAGCATCCGCCACATCCGCCTCCTCATCCGACGCATAATCAACGAGCGGCTTCGCAAGTGGTGATGCGCCGTTGACGGATGCGCCAGGTGGGGACTTGGCGCCCGCGATGTCGTCCTCGTCGTCGGAAGTGTTGAAGTAATTCTCCTCCGCGGCATCGAGGTCTCGCACACCCTGCCAGCGACGGCCGCCGCCGGGCTGTGTGCGACCCCCGGGTCCCTCGTCTTCGGTGTCGAGGAAGGAGGCATCCATGTTGCTGGCGTAGCCCTGCGAGGCGTGGTCGAATCGCGAGATGAGCGCCGTGAAGGTATCGACGTAGGTGATGTCTTGGATCTTGTCGCGGTAGCGCTCTACGAGGTGGCTGACCATGATGGGCACGCCGTGGTTGCGGATGTACTCGAAAAAGTCGAGGCAGGCGGAGTTGAGGAGGTTGTTGCGTGGCATGGTGTCGAGGAGGGTATTGAGAATTGGCTCGAGGAGCTGTTCTTGGATCATTTGTTGGTTGTAGAACTCATCGTTGAGGCCGAGGAGGTTGCGGAAGAACTTCAGCGCGGCTGGGGGGTTGTTAGCTATGAACTATATCAAATGCAAGGAGTAAACTTACTAAGCTTCAAATGCTTCTCCGGGCAGCTCAGGAGTTGAGCAATGCGCTGACCCAGGCTTTCTGCGAGGACAAAGTATTTGCTGCGGTGCTGATGTTGGCGTATGAAAAACCAGAGAATCTCAATCAGATGCTCAAATAGAGACACCTGCTGCACATTGAAGGACAGATTCTCCTTGTCTTTTAACTCCACCAGCGGACTGAACAACCTCTTCGCCGACTCCTCGTAGAACTTCACGAGGAACCCCTCCTGCTGCGGGTCGACCTGTGGCCGACCCCTCCCGCCAAAATCCATGCCAAGTTTACCCATGCCCTCCTGCGGCCCCTGCTGAGACCCGGGATCGAGAAGAACCTTGATCGCGTCGGCAATCTGCGCCTTGACGCCTAGATCAACCTCCACCAAGAGCAGATCAATGAGCGAATCTGTCAGAGGCCTCTGTTTCTCGCTAATCTGTCGGAAGATGGTCTGGCGTATCATTTGTGGATCGTGATCAATCACCGAGACCAGCACGTCTGTCGCGCCGACACGGACTGCCACGTCGCTGTGGGCCAAGGCGTAGTTGACGACTGCAAGCAGGCCGTGGTTGAGGAAGTTATTATATAATGAGTTTCGTGCAGGTGGCTGGAAGTTCTTCGCGATCGCGCAGCACTGCTGGATAAATAGGACCGCGTCCTTCTTTCGCTTCTCGTCCTTTTCCTCGGGCCCGAAAATGGCGAATAGATCGTTGAGGAATTGAGGGTTTCCTTGGATGTGCTGGATTATGTCGACTTGATAGTAGAAGATCAATGAGTTAAGTATCGAAAATGTCGGATCGTCCAAAACCCTAGCTAGAGCTACATCCTTTAAATATTGTAGACGATATGTGTGGTGGATCTTCTTTCGGACCTGGTCGTCGTCGATACGAACAACCTCCTTATATCGCGACTCGTCACCCAGCCACTGTCTATGGTTCGCCTTGTGACTCGGGAAGTCGGGATCGTATTCTAAAGCTCCCATCACTCCCAAAAAGACCTCGTCCGTCATGGCATACTCGATGATATCGTTGTCGTTGAGAAGAATCAGCATCTTCACAATGTTGCACAGGCGATGAAGCTCCCCGAGGCGATGTGCTGCCTCAGCCTCTTCGATCAGCGGCACGAGCTTTGGGATGTACTCCTCTTGCATGACGAACTTTGCCAGTGCATCGCGACCCGCCTGTGTGTTATTCAACTGTCGCATCTCTAATTCAACCTCCTTCAGATTGTTGATGTCCGGCACAGGCAGGTTCACTGGTGCAGCCTCAGGTGCCATGTCCTCCGATAACGCGTCATCCGGTCCGCCGTTGACCACCATCTGCTGCTGCACCATATTGATGAACTTCCAAATCGCCGTGCACCCATCCGACTCTTGGAAACTCAGCGCCATATCCACCCCATTCACCGGCTCCGTCCATATTATCAGCGTCTCCTGCTGTTTCGCGAACCCGCCCTGCCGCGAGATCTGCGTCTCGAGGAGCAGCCTCTCTGGCCCTTCCTCGGCCTCAACAATTATACGCGGTTCGCCATCCGCATGGTCCCATGTGCTCTACACGCGGCGCAAACAAGGTCAGTAAATGTGCGGAAAATTGCGAAAAAGGCAAACGCGCGGCGCACGCCACCACCAAACAAGCGCCAGCGACGCGCACGTGTCCCCAGAGAGGGCAGAATCAACTCACCGACGCGATCGCGAAGCCCGTGCCACGGTCAAACCAGTCATTGTTGCGCAATTCATAGACCTTGACCCTTTTCCTCCCACTCGGCGGATTAGGCACCGCTTGTGCCATGATCAAAGGTTGTGGTTCGCCCTCTGCGGAGTCGGGCAGGTAGCTGAGGATGCTAGAGGAGAGATCGAGGTGCTGTTGGAGAGAGAGCTGATCGGACGAGAGTAGCGTTAACGACGCCACGGTGATGCCTCGGCGATCCGTGGGACTGTGCCAGGAAGGTTCGTTGGGCGGCTTCGGGCTGTCGCGGGGGTTCGTCGGAGGTGTGGCGAGTTAGGCAGGGTACGAGGTGCGATCGAGGTGAGACATGCGCAGCGATCGCAAGTATGGTGATGATTATATGAGACTGTCTTCGATAGGGGTTGGGGTTAGTATTGGAGTTGATGTCGCGGCTACGAAGTGGTTTTAGTTTGGGGGGTTTGTGGCGAAGGCGGCGTTGCGCATGGCGTGTTTGCAAGGAGCGAGCGAGGCGGTCCGAAAGTTGCGGCTAACGCTTCGCTAGACTAACTAAACTAAAATAAGGTTGGAAGCGCGCTTACGGGTTTTCGTTGGGGGAAGGTGTGATCACCTAATATTCCAGGTACAATAACTGATAAGCGGACTGACTCTAATAAACGCGCGGAGAAGGGTATATTCTTGGTTTATTCTATTTCTTTATTGATGTATTTATATATCAACCGCTTATATTGTCCAAAATACCACTATATGAACGACGCGGGGATAAACCGGCTCATGGGCGTCTATCTTGGCTACGTGGAGCAGGCTTGTGGCTCGTTCTGTGATGGTTGCCACTGAAAAGTTCTGCAAGCCACCACCAAGAGCCATTCAGCCGGCAGGGGTTCTGTAGTCTGCATGTCTGCATATCCAGCCGGTACTGGTGACTTCCCGGTATTCTACCACACACTGCATATCTTGGTACTTAGTACCCAGTGTCTATCATTATTGTTCGTGCCCATTGCATCTATCGCACCACTTGACACTCCCGTCGCCACCCCACACTTGGCAGCTGTCAAATTTTTGATAGAGTCCTTGATGAAGGTTTTCAGGAAGCTTCGAGGTTTATGATGTCAATCACGGCACGGCTTTGTTGGCATGTAACAGTAGCGGATGGTTCTGTTCGTGATAACGCCGAAGTGGTTCCGACTCTTCGTCGCTCCATTGAGTCATGTGTACATGTTGACACCCAGATTTATGGATCGAAACTGTTGTCTGTGAATGCAATCATGGCTCGGCTCCGTATTCTCAAACCTGACTATTATTCCCTTCCCTATTTTCATTATCCCCATTCCCTCTGGCCTCGCAGCGCTCCAGCTTTCGCCTCAGTAACTCCACAATCCCCTTGTGTCCACACGCCTCCGCAATCCACAGTGCCGTTTGGCCGAAGTCATTCTCCGTCGAAGGGTCAACGTCCGCCCGTTCCAAAAGTAGCCTCACGATCGTCTCATTCCCTCTGTGTACCGCGGACATCAGCGGCGTCTGGCATCCCCAGGCATTCTTTACATCGGCTTCCACATCGCCCCGCTCTAAGAGTAGCCTCACAACCCTATCGTGCCCTCCCTCGGCCGCCCACCACAGTGGCGTCTGGTCGTGCTTGTCCTTCGAGTCGGCTTCAATACTCTCCTGCTCTAAGAGCAGCTTTACAACTCTTTCGTGCCCTCCACGTGCCGCCAATGATAACGCCGTCTGGTCAAGGTAATTCTTTGCTGTATGGTCGGCGTTCTTCTCTAAAAGTAAGTTCACAATCCTCTTATGTCCTTTATATGCCGCGTACATTAGTGC
Organism: Pseudogymnoascus pannorum; assembly: GCA_001630605.1. Classification (NCBI taxonomy): domain Eukaryota; kingdom Fungi; phylum Ascomycota; class Leotiomycetes; order Thelebolales; family Thelebolaceae; genus Pseudogymnoascus; species Pseudogymnoascus pannorum. The sequence continues at coordinate 66,717 of LNAS01000295.1, read as the reverse complement.
CGTCATCCCGTCCTGGTCCCTTGAGTCGGCGTCAACATCTTCCCTCTCTACAAGTTGCGTCGCAAGTGATGTGCGCCCTAGATCTGCGGCCAATATTAGTGGCGTCTGGCCAAAGTCATCTTTTAGGCCAGCTTTGATATCCTCTTGATCTAAGAGCAGTTCCACAATCGCCTTCTGCTCTATGTGCCGCCGCTCTTTAAGTTGCCTTTTCCATGTCTGTGTTGTTGCCAGTGTACGCGCTTGTGGTGGGAGTTTCATCCTCTCGTGCCCTCCATGTGACGCCCACGAGAGTGCAGTCCAGCCCCACTTGTCTTGTGAGTTCACATCAATATCGTGTCGTCCTAAGAGTAATTTCACAAGTGATTTGTCTCCTTGTCGTACTGCTTGCACGAGCAGGGACTGGCCATCCTTGTCCTTTAAGCTGGCGTCGACGTCGTGTCGACCTAGGAGTATTTTTGTAACCGATTTGTTCCCCCGTTCTATTGCCCACAATAGCGGCGTGAAGCCCTCATTATCCCTTGAGTTCACATCGACGTCGTGCCGACTGAGGAGTAGATTTACGACTGATTCGTTTCTCCGTGACGCTCTCGAGTGTATGTCCCCTCGCGCTGCCCATGAAAGCGGCGTCTGGCCGCCTTTATCCTTTTGGTCGGCTTCAACACCCTCTTGCTCCAAGAGTAGTTTCACAATTGCTTCGTGCCCTTGCTGTGCTGCCCACGAGATTGGGGTCAGACCATCTTCATCCTTTGTGTTGGCATTAACTAACCTGTTCCCCCGCTTCATCGTCCTCGAAAGTGGAGCCTGATCCTCCTTGTCCTTTAAGTGGTAGTCCTCCTTTAAGTCTGCTTCGACATCTTTTCTCTCCATAAGTAGCTTCACAATACCTATTCGCCCCCTCTTTTCTGCCCACGATAATGCCGTTAGGCCTGACTCATTTTTTGTCGCGGGGTTAACGTCTTTCCGCTCTAAGAGTAGTCTCACAATTACATCGTACCCTAGCTCTGCGGCCCACATTAGCGGTGTCTGGCCCTCTGCATCTTTTGTGTCGGCGTCAACATCCTCTCGCTCCAAGATTATCTTTGCAACCTCTTCATACCCTTCCATCACGGCCCATGAGAGCGGTGTGCAGCCGTCTTTATCCTTTGAGTTAACATCGACATCGCGCCGTCCTAAAAGCAGCTCCACAACTGATCTGTTTCCGAATCGTGCTGCACACAATAGTGGTGTTTGGCCTTCTGAGTCTCTTGAATTGACTGTAACATCATCCCGCTCTAAAAGCAGCTTCGTTGTTTCTTCGTTCTTCGCTCGGGCAGCCCACCATAGAGGTGTACGGTTACTTTTGTCCTTGGAATCAGCATTGACGTCCGCCCGTTCTGCAAGTAGCTTCACAGTGGCCGCGTTCCCTCCTTCTGCCGCACATGACAGCGGAGTCCGGCCGTGAAAGTTTCCCACATCGACTTCAGCCACAACGTCCTCATTCTCAAGGAGCAGCCTCACAACTGCTTCATGCCCTTGTCGTGCTGCCTTCGAAAGCGGCGTCTGATCATATGTGTCCGCCAAATTGACGTAGGGTTTAATATCGCCATGCTCCAGGAGCAGTTTCACAATAACTTCGTACCCTAACCGTGCAGCCCAGGTTAGCGCCGTCATACCTTTATCGTCCACTGTGTTGAAATCAATGTCATTCCGCTCCAAAAACATCTTCACAGTCGATTCGTACCCTCCTTGTACTGCCCACAAAAACGGAGTTATATCATCACGATCCTTGACATCGATTTCGACGCCCTCCTGCTCCATGAGCAGTTCTGCTACTGCCCTATGTCCACTCTGTGATGCCCACGATAGCGGTGTCCGACCACGCTTGTCCTTAGTGTTGACATCAACTCTATCCAACCCCACAAGTAGCTTAGTGGTTGCTTCATGTCCCTTGCACGCCGCCCATAACAACGGCGTCCAACTGCGAATGTCCTTAGACTCTACCTCAACGTCATCTCGCTCTACCAGAAGCTTCACAATCCTTGTGTGCCCCTCACCTGCAGCCCATGAAAGTGGCGTCCGATTTGTCTTGTCCGTCGGGTCAGCCGGTATGCTACTGGCGCCACCTGAACCCGACAAAAGTCCTGCCAGCAAATACTCCAATCCAAACATCGCCGTCAGATGGACTCCCGTTGCAAATTGCGGGAACCGCTGGCTATAGCCCATGAAATTAAACCGCGGCATCCATAAAGCCTGCAAAGCACAGGAAACTAGCTTGCTGTCCCGCAGGAGGCCAAATGCTAACTCGGAGATCTGCTCTTGGACAGTTTGTGCGTGATGGCCCCAGTATGTAGAAGCGTAGTCCAGAAATGTGTAGTATTTAATTCTATCATCGAGGTCTTCATCCTTATCACAGCTGCCGCTCCTAAAAGGCTCAAAGGAAAGGTAAGTGAGACATGTTGTTGTAATTTGTTGCTGAGCAGTCGGGTTCCAAGTTTCCCGTATCCGTAAGAAGTATTCCTGTGTAGTGTAGTGGACGAGGCGGACTATGTTGCTCTCTTCATCGACTGTCACAAGGCCAGCGCAGACAGAGACAATGTCTTCGACATCTAGAATGTTATCCTCGTCCAAATCAGTATCATCGGGATCGACTGCTAGAGCATGGCATAACTCTCCCGTAGTTAGGGGCCGCTGTGCATATGTGATCCAAGAAAGAACAGACTTGGCCAGCTTGCCATCTTCGGGCAACTGAGCCTCTATCCTCTTTATTGCATCGTCGTAAGCTTCCTCTAGTGCTTCCGCGCCCCTGGGGAGCTTCTCCAACATAGACTGAACCTTGGCTTTGGTCCGCTTGTCTCGAAGTGAGTCTATATGAAGTCGCGCAAGGAGGAACCTAAACCGATTTATGAGCTGATATGACATTGAAATCGGACGGGAATCACTAACATGCCATCCACTGCTTCAACAACTTTATCTTCCACTTCTTCCTGTAGCTTCTCATCACGTTGCACACATTTGGGCAGCCGGTGAATCTGGCCGCTAACGTACCGCTTCACATCCGTAGGGCTAGCCCGAATCTCCAGACTTGGAAAAGACTTGAATAAGCTCACTATATCAGGACTGGCGCGCGAGGTAGCCATCAGTCGTACATCGAACTCATCTTGCAGGTCGCGCAGCTTAGCCAGAAACTGGCTGCGGGTGCCATCTCGATCAGTACACTCGTCGAGGGCATCAATGATAACATAAACAGCCCAGAAGCTCATCATCGTGGTTTTGAGCGTGGCAATGATCTCATCAAGTGAGGGTCTCGTTCCCTGGTCATAGTGGCGACAGTAAAGTAAATTTGCAGCCTTTGCGGCAGAGGGCTTTGCTTGCACCAGCTGCTTGAGGATCGCTGATAGGAGGCTGGTTGTGTCCTGCCCGGATTGGGTCTTATAGTTGCAGAATATCTGTGCAACTCCACAGGACTTAACATAACCGCTATCTGTCAGCGTGCGAAGATAGTCAACGGCGATTGCAGAAACCATAGTCTTTCCAGCTCCAGGGATTCCGGGGCAGAACAGAGTGTGGCTTGGTCCGCCAAGCCAACTATTGAATTCGGGAGAGTCAAGAAACCATTGGCCGGTGCCAGGTTGCCTCCTAGCTATAAAATCAGACTGTTGGGATGAGTATTTGGCAGATGATATCCATTCCACGAGCACTTGGTTTTTTTTGTCTCTCTTGGTCTCGCTGGACGGCATCGACACTATCTTGAATGGCGGGTATTTGGGACCGGACAACGCCCATATCAAATTTTAGCTCTTCACTGACATCGTAAATCTCATCCAAGCGCGCTTTAATCGCTTTAGACAGTTTTCTGAGAGCGTAAGCAGTCAGGCCTATGTCATTCACCATATATAACTCACAAATGGTCCATCTGTAGAGCAATCTGAATTAGACTCTTCAGCCGTTCAATCCGCAATAATATACTCGCAACTTCCTCTTTGGTAAACCTCCACCAAAGTGCATCTCCAATCTTCACCAATCCCTTCCCGCTCGTAATCTTCAACTGCAGCTTTTCCAGTGCAAGCCTATACTGATCCAGAGGCCCGTCCGGCACACCGAGCAACGTGACTTCCCTCGTCCAAGCCTCATTTGATTTTTCAGATTCCTCATCCTCTATCTGGTACCTCAAATTAAGGAGAAGACTTGAGAGACTCGACGCTTCCATCGCGAAGCGCGCACGATCTTTGGGGGCATCCTTGACATCATTGGCGTAATTGACCAGCGTAGCTGTGACCTGGAGGATGGCAATAATGCTTGCTGTGACGCTGAGAGGATCCATGAGAGAGGATCTTCATGTACAGCGACGACGCAGCAAAAGAAATGGAAATTTAAACGGAGGATGAATAGAAAGGAAGTTTCAGGGCGCCTCCATCTGGACGTGTCAAGCACTGAGGCTGAGCCAATCCTCCGCCCCTAACTTACTATGCTGCATATCCGTGTGCGGAGTCTCTCAGACTATACCTACCCTTGGAGACATCTTGGAAATATAATTTCTCAAATCATCAAAATATCAATATTCTCAACTAAATCTTAAAAATCATCTTTGATTTACGGCCATTCACACAAATTGTTAAAATGTCTAGAAAATATCAGGGTCTAAACTCCTGTGCCTTCTCCGAAACCCACCGCCAAGACAAGGCTACCATCCCGCCCGGTCCCACCCACCACTGAGCGAATCACGCTCACCACCACTACCACCGCATCTCTAATTGCCACGTTCGTTCCGCGCGGCGCATCGATCGCCAGTCCCTCAAAACCCCCATTCCCCATCTCCCACCACCACCTCACCAACTCTCCTTCTTCCTCCCCCCACGAATGGAGAAGCTTCGCGCACAGCCTTCCTACCATTTGCCCCCGATTAGGCAGTCTGCAGACGTTGAATGACCGCGCAATTGCTAGTTCAATCGCGCGTTGTCGCATACGAGGTCTCATAATGGATATGGCAGCCGCTGTGATGGATGGAGCGGTGCGGATTGCCGTTGAGGCGTGGGAGGTCGTGAGACATGCTCCGGCATGGATCTTGCTCCTCTCTGCTATATCTATATTACTATTCGCCTTCATATTCGTAAGTCGTCTCCCCCAATTGCAATTACTCCGGTAATCACATCCCATGAAACCTGGACCGGGACTAACACAACCACCACAGCTCTACCTAACCCTCCACCTCATCGCTCCCCTCCCGCGACACCCCCATCCCTCAGAGAAAACATACATCACCACCTCCCCCTCCGGCGGCGTCACCCCTCCCCAACCCCTCGACTGCTGGCACGACGACTGGCTCGCCCACCGCGCCTCGAGCGCCGTCGGAGCAACAGATAAGGACACCGGACACATCGAACCCGCCACCCTAGCAATGAGCGTCGTAATCCCCGCCTACAACGAAGAAGCCCGCCTAGAAACAATGTTGGAAGAAGCAGTCACCTACCTCGACGCCACCTACGGCCGCCCCTCCCCCTCCACCTCCACCTCCACCAAATCCTCCAAATCCAAACCCAAAACCCAAACCCAACCAACAGGCTACGAAATCCTCCTCATAAACGACGGCTCCACCGACTCCACCATCAGCACCGCCCTCCGCTTCTCCCACGCCCACCACCTCCACGACACCCTCCGCATCATCTCCCTCACCCGCAACCGCGGCAAAGGCGGCGCCGTAACCCACGGCCTCCGCCACGTCCGCGGCTCCCACGCCATCTTCGCCGACGCCGACGGCGCCTCGCGCTTCAGCGACCTCGGCGCCCTCGTCGCGGGCGCGTCCCTCATCCAGGACGGCGGCGAGCGAGCCGTCGCTGTGGGGAGCCGCGCGCACCTCGTCGGGAGCGAGGCGGTGGTTAAGAGGTCGTTTGTGAGGAATGCGTTGATGCATTCTTTTCACCTGTTGTTGAGGCTGCTGACGCCGCCGGCGACGAGCAGGATTAGGGATACGCAGTGTGGGTTTAAGTTGTTTACGAGGGCGGCGCTGCCGCATATTGTGCCGTATATGCATGCTGAGGGGTGGATTTTTGATGTGGAGATGTTGATGCTTGCTGAGAGTGCTCCTATTTCTGCTGCTGCTCCTGGTTCTAAGTTGGTATTGGGAGGCGTGGATGGGGTCGTAGATGAGAAGCCTCAGGGTGGCAAGATTGGAGGCGCGGTGAAGGGGGTGAGAGTAGCGGAGGTGCCGATTGCGTGGAAGGAGGTTGGGGGGAGTAAGTTGAATGTGCTGTGGGATAGTATTGGGATGGCGTTTGGGTTGGCGGTGTTGAGGGCTAGTTGGGCGCTGGGGGTTTATCGGCGAAGGTGATCCGTCGTCTGCGTCGTTGCGCGTGGATATTGTATATAAAGTTAGATAGATAGGTTAGAGCATACAGGCAGATATATCCAGAATTGATATAGAATTGCCAGATCATGTAAACGTGTGTGGCCACTCATTGTTGACATGTTTTAAACAGAAAAGGGTAGAGTGGTTCAATAGATTCATGATTAATTATTACACAGTCTCCCACGACTGCAGGCTCTAGGCCCTGATGAGATGAGCAGAATGTCTGTCCCTCCAACGCCCCAAACGCCATACTTTCTACAGAAGCCATCATCATTACAACCATGCAGTTTTCTTTTCCTTCTCCCCCTCCCTTCAAACCCTCCCCCCAACGCTCATGCAGGAGCTCAACAAACCCCCCTTCTATACAAAACCCACCTCACCACTTCATCTCCGAGAAAATATACGGGAAGATCAACGCCACAGCCTTCCACAGCACCGCTCCACTCTTCCACACCCCAGCCGGCGCCCTCCACAACCCCGTCACGCTACCGACAACATCACACATAATCAACCACATACTCAGCAGCGCCACCGAGAAGAAGTGGTAAAACAGCAAAAACGGTCTAGGCAAAATACACGCCAGCATCCCAGCCGGCTCATCAACGCACGCCCCGCCGTATAAAAAGTACTCGAAGCAACCCCTCTGCAGCGCCTTCAGCTCCTCGTTATTAGCCGCGAAGAGCGCATACAGGGCTTGCGCGAGGATATTAACAATGGAGGTGAGCTGCTTGCGACGCCAATGGAAAGTACGCATCGCGCTCCCCACAGCGATGGTGGATGACAGATCAGGAACGCGCGAAGGGTGAAGCAGCTCAGACAAAGCAACCACATCCGTGAGCGCAACAGACATTCCACCCCCCGTTAGCGGATGCCGCATATTCATCGCATCGCCCAGGACCACAATCCCCGGCGTCAGCTGCGTCGACGGCGGCAGCCACGAGTTAGGCATACTGCGAAGCTTCCCCTCCTCGAGCGCCGTTATGAAACAAGGTTTTATGGCCTCCGGAAGCGTCGGCACGACGATGTTGCGGATATGCGATTTCACGCCCCCCATGGAGGCTTTGGCGGTCTCGAGGTTCTCGGGGATGTCGATGAGGGCGCGGGTTTCGTGGGTGCCGATTTGGTAGACGAGGACAGGGGCGTTGTCGGAGAGGATGATGTGACCGTGGTTGGGGGTTGGGATGGGGCAGTCGATTAGTTCTAGGGCGTAGAATTTGGACTTTGCCACGGGGGTCTTGGAGATGTATTGTTTGCGGAATGTGGAGGCGTAGCCGTCGGCGGCGATGGTGAGGCCGCCGAAGAAGTAGTCGGGCTTTTTCGAGCCGTCCACGGGGTCCGTGGTCTCGGTCTTGACGCCGAGGACTTGTGCGTTGTTGTCGGTGCTCACGGTGCTCTTGACTGTCGTCTCGAAGATTGTAATGTTCGGCTCCCTCGCACACGCCTCTCGTAGCTTCTTGATGAACCGGCCGTGGTGGAAACACCACCCCACAGGCCTAGCCTCCTTCATCGCTATCGCCTTCTCGTTCTTGTCGTACGGGTACGGAATGATGACCTCCCTGCCGTGGTAAATGACATTATACCCATTGACGACCACCGCATCAATATCCTCCAAACACTCCGACAATCCCAGCTTATGAAGCGCCGACACACCCCCCGGCTGCAACAGTTCCCCAACAATCCGGTCTGGCTCCTGCATCCACCTCTCGAGCAGAATAACGCTACGGCCCTGCCGAGCTAGTGTAACAGCGGCGGCGCATCCGAAGACGCCCGCGCCCACTATGACGACGTCGGCTTCGTGATGCATCCGGCGGCGCTGGGAGAGCGAGTCGGGCGTGGTGGGCGTCGCAGCCATGGATGGGTAGTCGGGGATTGGGCGGGCGAAGAGAGAGTTGAAGGGTCGGGAGACGGTGGAGGCGAGCTTGGTGGGGATGGAGATTTTGGCGGTAGTGGGTGGGCTGTTGAAGCTGCGCAGCTGAACGAGGGTATTCATGGTAGGAGGGGGAGGAGAGGGAGGGAGGCGTTGAAATTGAATTTGGGGATTGAGGGAGTTTGANGGGGTTAAAATTGTTCTAGAGGGATACAAAGGCATAAGTACTCTTTTTCTACGTAAGAGCAGGGTAGTGGGTAAAGGGGGAAGAAAGAGTACATACTCTACAAGTACAGAACAACCACGGCATACCACGGACGGCAACACGGAATCTACGATTATCATGAGCAAAATATTGTAGTAGAGTGTGAATATATATACTGGCAGCTGAACTGCTGTTCAGTTGTTACAATGACTTTTGTTGAGTACAGTATAGGCCTCGCTAAATAACAGTTGGTTCCTCAAATTTGAAGAGGGATCCTGTCCCCTATATACGGTATAAGAAGCATCTTGTGAAACGAATAAATCTGTCCATCATCTATTCTTCGAGGTCAAAGCTATCTTTCTTTATTCTCTACTCAATAGTGGATGGCAATTCTTATTATCAACCGAGCCAGCTCACCAGTCTGGCGACTCTAGGTCTTCTACTAAGGTAGTTGGCTTGAAAGAGCCGCTACTGTCGAGTTTCCGCGAGATCAGTGTCGGGTACTGCGAGTCCGGCGGGAGCCGGAGTCTTTGGGCAGCCATTTGTTCGCATTGCCCCCGCCTGTCGAGACGTCGCCATAAATGTTGAGGGGACCCTGAACGATCAATTTTACGTTTATCTGGATGGCTAGTTGAACCTTAAGAAGCTGAGTCTACGGCTTTGTGCGTTTGAGGAATCTGACTAGGCGGGACTGAATGAGGAAGAACGCTAAATACTATAGTAAGTGCCTAGAGTGTATCTAATAGTAGAAACCTGCATATTAGCTATATATTAGCACGCTGTCTTGTATTGTATGTATATAGATATAGACTGTAGACGAACATACATCTATATTATGAAGCTCAAGAACTGTCATAAGCTAGGTTATCCCCCTCTTTTAGCCTGCCAAGGGATATTATTATAGTCACGACGTCAAACAACTTGAAAAAGATATCGAAACGATGAGATAATAAATCGGGTTGCAGAAGTGTTTTAATATGCAAAAGGTACTAATAATCGTACCTATTCCCGTAAGGGAGAAAGCCGTGGCGTAGCGCTCGACGGTCTATAGGGTCCGGAGTTGGTTATACGAAAGTGCTCCTGGTATAGCAGCAGCAGCCTTTCTTGCCTCACTGTGGCTATATCTGACTCCGGGGAAGAAATAGGAGAGCATACACATAGGTTTATATTGTGTATTAACTAACCCCCTTCCTTCAAATGTCCAATGGGAGCAATAGCAAAATTGCCGTTTCAAGGCACAGATTTAACTAACGCAAGCGCATCTAAGTTTCATAGCAGAACCCTTGCCTTATTCCATAATCAAAATAAAGGGCTTAGGCATTATCGGCCTCTTTACCCCTATCAACCTTGACCTCATCCCTCGAACCCTGGGACTTCTCATCCACCAACCCATGATCATCCAGGCCCAGGATCCTTCTACCCTCCGCAATAGAAATGTTATGCGGCATCCTCTTCTCATTCTTCACTGGATTTCCTGGCGCAGCAAAGATAACATCTAATTCTTCCAAACTACGCCCCTTTGTCTCCACTAAGAAGAAGTAGATGATGAAAATGAACGAGGCGTTTAGCACAGCGTAAACAATGTATGTCTTCCATCCGATGTTGGCGAAAGAAGGAGGGATGGTCATAACGACAATGAAGCAGAAGATCCAGTTGGCAGCAGCAGAAACACCGTTGATCTGCGATCTGGAGCGCAGAGGTGCTATTTCGGCACTATAGAGGAAGGGACCTCCAACCCACGCGAGACCGAAGAAGGTGTTAAAGAGAAAGAGCAGGCCGGCGGCGGCGAGTTGCATGTTTCGTTCGCCTCGGGAAAGTAGGATGGGGATGAGGATGAAGGAGATTGTCATGCCAGACGAGGTAAGGAGGAACGCCTTACGGCGACCGAGTCCTTCGATCAGGAAGACTGAGAGAACGGAGCAGATGGCATATTCTGCTCCGCCGCAAGCGGCAATCAAATGCGACAAGCCAGGGCTGAGATTGAATGATTGCCCCAGAATTTGGTTGGCGTAGGTAGAGACCAGGTTGATACCGGATAATTGTTGCGCGGCTTGGATAAAGAAGCCGAGACACATACGTCGGAATGTCTGTGATTTGCCGTTTTGGAAAAGCTCCTTATACTGGAAGGGAGTCTCTGATTCTTGGGACTCGAAGGTCGCTAGGATAGAGTCGAGTTCAGCCTTGAGAAGTAGGTCGCTTTCTGGAAGGCCACGGAGCTTGCAAAGGTTGTGGACACCTTGCTCGATCTTGCCGTGCTTAATGAGCCATCGAGGAGATTCCGGGAGGAACATAATCAAGCAGAAAACGATGATGGCTGGGATTAGTTGGATAGCGACTGGCAGCCTCCATTGGATTTGGCCGTGGGTAAAGAAGAAGGCATATCCAATCCACTGTCCGCATGCCACACCTGTAGTTTGAAGACCACCTTCAATCATGACCCAGCGACCTTGAGTTTTTGGCTTGGCGCATTCTGATTGCCATGTTGGGACTGTGGCAACTTGGAGCCCGAGACCGATACCTGACAGGACACGTCCGATTCCTAACTGTGCGACATGAAAGGCAGATGCTTGGAGAATACCACCAACAACCATAAAACCCATACCGATCCAGACCGCTCCTCGCCTTCCCATCTTATCACCGTACATGAGGCAGACAATGGAACCAATTACGGCACCGAGTTCGAGAACAGCAATGATAATACCCTGAACGTTCGGGTTTCTGGTTTCCGGGAAGACGCTCAGGAAAGGTTCTTCAGTGATAAGACCACCCATGCCACATATGAGTTAGCTGTGACGCTTAATAGAATAAACGCTATACTTACACACTCATATCATAACCAAAGAGCCAGAAAGCGCATGTTGCGATTGCTGCTACGGCAAACTGGAGTGGCAGACCAGTCATACCACCCATAGTAGTAGTATACGGAGTGAGCTCCATCGAGAAACCCATCTTAAGTGTTGAACTAGAGAACAATAAGGGATGAATGAAGGATAGTCGAGATATAGAAGCGTGAGATGTTCCAAGAATATTCGTGCTCTCAAAGGGAACAGAGCTGTACTTATACCCTCGACCTTCAGTAAATGATGTTGCATTTATAGTTGCAATCATAGAGGCGCGGAGATAATCATACTAACAACCTGATCCTTATGGATGCCCCGGGTTCTCTAGGTGGATCGCACTAGACGGCTTACATAGAGTTCGGGTGACCCTTGAATAGACAATTAGGAGATGGAGCAAAGAAATCCTTGGGTCGTCTAGGGCGTCGCGAATTTCTCCTGCATTATGGGGAATACTAATGCAGAAGACTTGTGTGGCCAGGGCATGCTTTTCTTGCTTAGCGTGTGATGTGGTCTAGGACGCCCCGTGGGGAATAGAGTTGAATATTGTTTGCGCATTGTCTTCTGAGGAGGAGACCATTCCCTATTAAGGTCTAGCTTATCCCCGCAAAGCTCCGCATTAGAGCGACGGCGCAGTTCTTCCTTAACGTTCGGGTCGTCTTTCCTTCCTGGGTCTCGGCCCGGGGTGCATATCCATCCGAAGAACAAACGAGAACAAAACGCTTGACTACCTTGAGTAGCGGAGAAGATTTCCTTCCTCGGAACAGAAGGGAAGGGAAGGCGACCCTAGACCCGCTAAGCGCCAAAAGTGCTGACCCACTACCTCTTTGTTCTGTCGCTGTATCCGCCTTGCCTCAAGACGCTAGGCCCTTATGGCCTACCTAGAACGTGGAAGGCAGTTTGCTACGAAATATTATGTCCCAGCTCGGAGATAGATAGAGGGTCTATGGGGAAGTTGCAGCAGGGAACTTAAGGTTCCAGAATATCAGGACAAACATAATTTCTTTCCTTAGGAGTCTTGGGAGTTATATAAAGCCAACTTATTCTTTTCGAGTCCTATGCTGCTTTTTTTCCCTCATCGGCCTTGATCATATTCTCATTATCACTGCAATGGCAATTAAACTATGGAACGGCAAACCCTTGAGCTTGAAGGTCATTGGTACCAACGCGGGAACCTCTATGGATGGTTTGGACATTGCCCATATACATTATACACAAGAAAGCCCCGATGCACCTTTGAAGATGCGCCTGCTGCGAGCAGGCGAAGTGCCATTTGATGGAGCGTTAAAGAGTAAAGTGTGAGAAGCTTTCTAAAGAAGTGTTGCTGACGAGACTCTAGAGCGGGTCATGCATCTCGTCCGAACGAACAAGACATCGCCAGAAGAGATCTCCATGGTTAATATCCAGGTAGGTGAACGGAAACCCTCTAAATTGTCATAATTGATTAACCCTGTGCTATGTAGCTCGGAGACTTCGCCGCCGATGCCATACAACAATTCGCGAAAGAGCATAACTTCAACCTGCAAGAGCAAGTCGATGTAATTGCAGGCCAAGGACAAACAATATGGCATTTGCCATTACCCCACATGTTCGAAGGCGACCAGATCCGCGCACATCTCGATATGGCTGAAATTTCCATCATAGCAGCAAAAACTGGAATTACTACTCTATCGAACTTCCGTGTAAGTGATATGGCTCTTGGTAGACAAGGTTGCCCCTTATTCGTGGCTTGGGATGGACTTTGCGCAGCACACCCAGAGAAGAATGTTGCTGTCCAGAACATTGGAGGTATCGCAAACATCACTATGTTACCCAAGGGCGATCCAAGATTGGGATATGACTTCGATACTGGACCAGGAAATGTATTCATCGATGGCGCCGTCCGGTTCTTCACAAATGGCGAAAGCCAGTACGACAAGGATGGTAAAATGGGTGCAGCAGGCAAAGTTGACCAAGAAATCGTTGACGAGGTCCTCCAACAACCGTACTTCGTACACGACATTCCAAAAACAACTGGACGCGAAACATTCGGTGACGATCTTTCAGAAGAACTATGCAAGCGTATGTTAGCGAAGGGAGCAACTCCAGAAGACTGCGTTGCAACCATCACCCGCATCACAGGAAAGTCCCTGGCCGATGCCTACAAACGCTGGGGTCCTCCAGGTGGCATTGACGAGATTCACCTCGGTGGTGGTGGCTCCTACAACCCCAACATCATCAACTACCTCCGAGAGCAGTTTCCAAAGACCAAGATCGACTTTCTCGATGCTATCGGGATTCCTTGCGGAAGCCGAGAAGCTATGAGCTTTTCATTTAAGGGATTGGAATGCATTGTTGGCAGAAGTTTGATTGTACCAACACACGTAGAGAGCTCCAAGGCTGGAATCATTGGACATATTCAACCAGGCGCAGGGTTACAATACCATCGACTGATGAAGCACGTACAGGATTTCTGGGGCGAATGGCCACTGGAGAAGCGAATGGAGCCGGTCCTGAAGATGGAGATAGTGAGCTAGGAGAATGGTATCGCAAATGGTAACGGACATGAAAATGGTAAATAGATATTACCGTAGCAATGAAAGGATAGCGTTGTCTCAGAGTAAACATCGTAGAATAATTTATAGAAAAGTTTCGATTGTATCGTTTCCTGTTCGGCTTCGGTAGTGATTAAGATTCGATCTCGCGAATTAGGAATATCGCCCTGTTAAATTCCATTCAAACATCCTTATTAGTGCCTGGCCAGATGAAGTCTCCTCCCCAATCTCTTTTGTCACATCTTTCCATTCCCAGCCTTTCTCAAATAGGGCACTAGCCCAACCCCACCATTCCAATAAGCTACCCACGTTATCTCGAGTATTCCATCCTGTCCTCGACTGAATATTGATTAAGCATGTCAACAGTGCCTTCCTTTTGCGCCATCCCACCAAGGCAAGGCCTGCGGAACTAAGCAACTGTACCGCAGTCGCCCAGTTGATATCATGCTGGTTAACAATACTATTCGCTATGATGCGATCGATGTAGATATTTGCGATTGGGCCTTGGGTTTGAAATCGAGCCACTCGGTCGGTCCGCGACCGTTCCGGACGAGAGAGAATTAGAAGAAGGCGGGCGAGGTCAAAAATCTGGAGGGCAGCGCACACACCCTCGGATATATAGAGATTAGAAGGAAACGGGTCATCTCCAGAAGGAGGAATGGAGACGAGTGGTTGAAAGATGCTGGGTTGGTTCTGTTCGTGCGAATCGATGTCATTGTTGAGGGTTTGCCATTCAGCGAAGAGGCTAGGATCGAAGGTTAAAGTGTGTCGTATTTTGCAGAGGAAGTTGTGGACCTGGGCTAGGATGAAGACGGCATGATTAGCCCAGGTATCGATTGTCCAGAATTCGGGGAGGGATGATGAATTAGGTGACCAGAGTGAGGTGTTAAGTCGAGTTTGCTCGCCAGTCGCGAGGGAAGAAAGAAGGTCCATGCGACAATATATCCAGAAGCATGCTTGCCCGAGTCCACCACTTCGTCCATGCCAGCCGTGAGTCCTAATTAACGCATATGTTCCTGAAATGTGCAGATGCCAGTCCTGGGTGCTGGCTCCAATCATTTCGCAGTGAGCCAAAAATAAACATGATGCAAACACTGCAGCGGAAGAGGAGCTGCTCTCGTCTTTTAATGAGACTGTAAGCATTTGCAGCGCATCGTCGTAGTATGTGAGAGCGGTGTCGACGTTGCTAGAGGATGTCAGGTGATGTTGCCTAGATGCACATGCTAGTGATGACAGGTGTAATAGGGGGCTCTCGAGACCAAGGTGAGGTACCACAAGAGAGAAGTTCCTATCTTGGTCAAACAAGTCGAACCAGGGACCAATCACGTGGCAGTACCTGTCGAGATAGAAGAGGTCCAAATTAAGGCCAATCTGTCCTGACCTCTCTATACTTGGAGAGGAGACAAAAGCCGCTGATGGCGATATTCTATCGCATGATGGACTATAAATGCTATCCCGCCGAGCCAACACAGCCGACGGAGACGGTGCACTGCAATGATACTTGGGAGACGAGAAGGCCGGAGGATTTGTGATGATGTACTGGCCAGCTGTAGCCTCTGTCTCGTTAATGAAAGTTTTGGCCGGCGTTGATAGAGGTTGTGCAGTGCTCTGGACGGGACTCGATGCGGCCTGAAGCTCCATCCGACCAAGACCAGTTTTGCCAGGACTCCATTGCTTCGGCATAAAACCTTCGAGATCATCATATGCGCAGCCTCCATCGGATTTCTGACAATTAGAGCATGGCTCCTGTTGATCACCTGTTTTTACTTAGCATGTTTCTGCCGAAACGGACAATTTCGCATAGGATACATACACTTGAGATGTCTTTTCCGGCAAGTACGACACGCGCGTCTGGATCGGGACGCGGGGCCTCTTCTGCTACTTGACATCCTGAGACATATGACACGAAAGATATGATCCCAGCCTGATGGTAGTTAGGATAGCATGGCCTGAAAACGCGTCACTGCATTTCTTCATATTGAACCATAGGACTAGAGAATAAAGTGTAGGAGGAGAAACAGTGCTAGTGGCAACTAGCAACTGTTCTTAGTTTAGGTTAGCCGCTCTGCGGGCCCACATGCATACCCCAGACACCAAGAGCTATACATAAAACTGAGTAAACTATTCATTTCATTAGGTGTAGAATAAAGAAACGATAGTGGATGGTTCTAGAGACGAGGCTCTGGGTGGTTAAAGGCGTGACATAGAACAAAATTGATAGTCCCTGTCTCAAGGCAGAGACTTGCAGCCATTTTACGTTTCCCCTACTCTACTAAACATACCCTAACCTTAACAGGCAATAGCCACCTCAGGTTGGGTTTGGGTCCAGATTACCAGATTACATACGCCTTTTAGCGATTCGTTGGGTTCGTGTCTACTTTAATAACCATGGGTCAGACCCAATCTCTAACCCTGGTCACATGTGAAAGACATTATAGTGGTAAAGGCTAGTCTGGTTCCGAGCTTTAAAATGCTTAGGTCTCACCTGAGAATATCAACCTAGCCTATACTAATTATGGCCTTATATTATTCTTCCAGTAGTATATAAAAAGTTCTCTGCGACTTTAAGGATCTGTTCAATATCACACCCTCGAACATGGATATTTTTCGTTGTATATCCGCGCGCCTTGCTCGATGTTTCTTACAAACGCAGCTAGCTTTCCCTCTGGATCGACTAGACGACCTGGAATCATCGCCTTTCCGTCAACTCCCACCTGAGCTGATCTACCTTATAGCAAGCTTTCTGCCACTCGAATCCGTGGGAATTTTGAGTCTATCGTGTCTTCATCTATACTCATGCCTCAAGATACCGTATCTTCAGTCTCTGAGAGTAGCTGAATATGCAGTAGTAAACAGGTTCCTGCACTTACTAGAACGAGATTTACCATCTCATATAGTCTGTCCAGAATGCAATAAGCTGCATAATATTCTCTTTGCTGAACGACACAAAGCATCCCAACTATATGTCGCCCCGCAAAAAGACTCATTAAAGTGCCGGATTATGGATTCAACAGGCCATTATATCGGCGGACTCCCCGGCGGATTTTCCTCAACCATCTTCCGCATGGCCACGAAAGCATATAGACAAGGCAGAGATACTACTACCCTCCTAAATCTACTATCCTATAGAAAAATGGATGGACGGCTATGGGGCTTTGTGGAACTCCATAAGGTCGAGCCGCGTATCTCCCAGGGCGGCTCCCTCCTCATACGCGAGCAGAAGGTGTATTTGATCCCGTCCTTGCAGAAGACTCCGCTGCCTTGGTACGGCGGATTTGGCATCTGCCGGCACATACCCTTTATGGAGATGACGGACCTATATCGGTGGGGCATCCAAGTCCCAGGAGCAGATGAGCTAATCAACGGATTTGAGAATACGCAAGGGATTATATATTGTCAGTACTGTTATAGCGAGTTCAGAGTCGATTTTAAGGGGTATGGGAAGGCGGGGAATGTATTGTTTATTACGCGATGGATTGATTTGGGAGATGGGAAGGAGGCAGATGACTTTAAGAGGAGGATTCGACTTTACGGCAGTGAGCGGAGGAGAAGAGTCACGTACCAGCGAGGTTCTATCTATGCTGCTTTTGAGCAGCAGAACGCCGAATTTAAGTTTGAATCTACTCTTACTAAACAGGATGAGAAGGAGCTAACTACAAGATGCTGGCCATGGCCTGATTATGCAAATGTATCGGCTAAGGAGGTTGAAATAGGTTATGTAGTTAGGAGCGGCAGGCTCGTTCCTAAATTCCAAACGAGGAAACGACGATAGTATAAGCTGCAACTTCCGTAACAAATGCATATTATTTACCTCCCTGCTTGCTCCTTCTCTAAATTCTTTGCTATTATACCATATATAAATTCCCAGTTTGTTTCGGCGTCATGTTTTTCTTTCTTTTCCTTTCTCCTTCGCGCAACACTCGTTTTCAACACGATCGCTTCTCACCCGCACGACACTCTTTCGCAATGTGTAACGTTATCGACTACGTTACCTTTGGTTTTGGGGTATTCTTCGGAATCCCCGCGACAGCACTCGTTTATTTGGAGCTCTGGGCGTACCAGGATCCTACTGGTCAAGTGGCCAGAGATCTTCGCTCGAGCCCTCCCCCCTCCTCTCCTCCTCCCCTCCCGTCCGGCGACGAAATACTCACCGGACACAGCGTTTTATAGCAGCACAACTCGGTACACTAGTTCGCCAGGGACGACGCCGCGCTGAAGCGGATGAGCGGACGGTGAAGTTACTGGAGACACTGGTTGCCGAACAGCGAACCCGCCCTCCCCGAAATCTCGTCGGCACTGCGATAGTTGATTTCGACATCAGAGACCCGGGTTACTAACTTTTAGGGGTCTTGGGAGCGGACCTTAAATGCTCCTGGCCTCCGATGACGGAATCTTCTTGAGGAGGTCGGCCGGCAAAGTCGAACTCCCACCTGTCCGTGGTGCCGGCTACGAACCTTCAGCTTCGTCTGGCGAGCCGACGGGAGTCGCAAACGACTGAGGGATAGAGGAAGGGAGATTGGGGAAAGATATCGAGGAGAACTTAGCCATATTAAACCTAGGACCTACAGCTACAGCTACACTCCACAAAACGATCGATCTACAGCCACCCCTCCACCACCCCGCGACTCAACAACAGCCGCACTCATAATATCCAACAACTTTCCCCCCGCCGTCCTACTCTCCACCCCATGTCTAGCCCTCATCTCCCTTACACACTCCAACCCCCCCTCCATCACCTCCCTCAGTGCCCTCCCTCCCCCTCTCCCCAGTCTCTCGCGGTTCTTCCTCGCATTTGCAATCCCCAGTTTCAGGACGAGCATGAATCGCCGACTAGGCACGATTCCATTACGCACCAGTGTGTCCATAACCCACTGCACGCCCTCTACATTCTCCAGTGCGATGTTCACGCGCATCAGCACGTTGAGACTGGACAAGTCGACCGCGGAGCGGGTGATGTTGTTGCATGCGGCGTAGTACTCCCATAGCGCCAGGGCGTCACGGTTTAAGCCGCGCTGGGAGAAGACGCTGGCTACTTTCGTGGCGACGCCCATGGGCATTGTGAGCCCGTGGTCTGCGAAGAGGAGGGTGTTCTTCTTGAGCACGCTGTGCAAATCTATGTAATCCAGCGTGTGGTCCTCAAGCTGGTGCATCAGTAGTCTCGCCATGCCAGCGCTGATATCAACGTTTCGTGCCTTAGCGGAACTGACGAGTGGGAGGAGCGTGCTAATACTATTATCGGTGCGCGACTCGATGGCGGCCTGGATGGCGAGCGCGAACATGCCAGGTGGGATGTGAATGTGCTCACGCTTCAGGGCGGAGTGGTAGATGCGGAGTGTCTTGCGTGGGGATCCTTTAGCCATTGCTTCGCGCATGGCGGGATAGAAGTCTAGCCCACTATCGCCGTCATCTTGGCCGCGGCGGAGGTGCTCGATTTGGTTCGAGAAGCGGACGAAAGCGAATCGGTCGCCTCTTGTTTCACGGATTGCGACTTCGCGTAGGATGCTCGTGGTGCATTGGTCGAGGAGGGTGTCGTCGGTTGCTTTCATTTTGTGGCAGAGATGGAGGAGGTCGGTGAAGGGAATGTTCCACTCGTCGCGGTAGTGGCTGAGCATTGCATTGAAGGATACTGCGTCTGGAATGAGGCCGAGCGGACGCATGGATTCGAGCCAGCGAGGTATAGAGTCGATTTCACCTGCATCTGCGTATTTCCCAACCATGATGTTCGACACATAGATGTTCGGAACAAGTCCATACTCACCCATGACCTTTTGGACGAACTGCTCGGACTCGGCAACGCTGTGGGATTTGGTGTAGAGCTTAAATATCGGCGCAAAAACTTGCGCGTGCTGCTCTTTCGCCTTTTGGTCGACCAGGAGGGGTTTCATTGTTTCAAAACTGCTTTCGACACCCTCCCAATCCCCCTTCATTGCCTTCGACAGAGCCAGATGGCCGCAGGTCCTTAAGCTTGCTGCGCCATTATTCGCCGACGTGTGCTCGTCGAGGTATGCATGTGCTTGGTCATCATTCCCATCCTCAACACAGAACTGAATAATCGCACTGTACAGCGCTTGCGGTAGATCAATACAATCCACCAGCGTCTCAAGCCTTCCAAAAAGTGCCCGTGTACTCGCAAGATCGCGCGTACTCCTCCAATGTTGTCCCAGCACCTTCATCGGCCATTCTGCCCTTATTTTGAACCCGCCAGCTCTAGCCATCTCGGCACCAGTACGGACAACATCCTCAGCCTGGCCGAGTGCGTTTTTGCGAAGGCATGAGTCGAGAACTGCACCGACAACTTCGTCGAGTTCAAATTTCGAGGGTTCGGTAAGGACATAGAAGCGTCGGAAATAGTGTAGAACGGATTTGTGATGGCCCATCCCGTGGTTAGCAAGTATGAGGTAATCGACACAGGACGGGGCCTCGTCGCTGGGAATGGCAGACATCCGCCAGTAGATGGCATCAGTTAGTTCGTAAAGCTGTTCCTTCATAGCTTTGGCACATAGTAGTACGCCGAGATGTCTCATTTGAGGGTTGGCGGTTTCGAGTCGTTTCGTCGAAAACTCCGTCATATACATGGAGGATGCCGAGTGCAACGTCTCAAGGTATCCCTGGTCCTCTCCCTCCTTGCGTGATTTGATTTCCAATAGATATGCTATTACCTCTGGAGCGTGAAGTTCGTAGAAGAGGCCCTCCTCAATTGGTCCAAGACTGAGGAGTTTCTGGATGACGGGAACGTAGGCACCAATTGAGTTATGTCTTTGGCAAACATCGAAAAGTTGCCCACACGCTGCAACCAGCCGTTTCGAAAGTTGGGATTCATGTCGGCCTTGCTCTTTCCCAATGTACATCCCATCCTCGAAGGACTTGAAGAAAGAGCTAGCAGCCGACTCAATTCCTCCAACCGAATCGTCAACTTGAAGGGTCTCCGTCATACTGGCAGCCAAAGCACTCTGTCGGCTCCGACGCTGCCCAGTCTTTCTTATAGCAATAGGAGCTGCATGGTTTTGTGTTCTCGCTCTTAAATCGGCATCCTTAGAAGCATCACGCTCCTCCTTAGCCACCACAGGCTCTATTTCATCCTTCAACTCTCTCTGTGATCCCGGACGAACAAGCCTCTTCGATTTCGCCGGCGCCTCCTTGCCCCACGACGCCATCGACTTCGGCGCCTCCTCTCCATCCCCAGCGTACAACTGCGGATTCAAAACACGATCCTCAAAATTCGCAACCGCTACCGCTCCCGCCGCCCCGTGATAGCTCCTCGACGACTTGATGCGTCGACCATTCTCCTGCACCTCGCGGGCCGAATGGATGCGGCGCCTGCGGTCCTCGGCCAGCAGCCCAGTCGTGAAGGCGACAGTACATGATGTTCCGAGGGCGAGATGGCGGAGGGCTCGTAGGGCGCCGGGGGAGGGAACGGGCAGTCCGAGAGACATGTTATGACAAGAGTGAGCGCTGCATGTGCCCCCGCCGCATTATTAGACGCGGGAGCCGCTGGATCGTTGGGGAAATGGTAATTGGTATGAATACAGCTGGTGAGGGCGGATTTGATGTTGCTCGGGGTCCAAATGTCGATGGGATGGAGCTTCGGATTGATTTTGGCTCGGGTCAAAATCCACTTCATGTTCTGTCGTCCATCTCCGGTTTCAAGTTCGGCTCGGCAGTACTTTGTTCCTCGGCCGAACTGGGAACTTGGAACGACCACAAACTTGGAGGGAGGGCCTAGTGATAATAAATACGCTGCACCAAAAAAATGAGAATTTCCATAGGTTTTCAAATTAGGGAAGCTAAAGACAATTCTTTTACTGAAGATGGTTGCATATGATGTTAAGTTATGTTCCTTATCTTATGTACGCGTATCTTTTAAGATCCCACAACACACCGTTTGTTGACAGCCAATCCATCTACTTCACCTCTCCACTATCCAACACAACACCGTTTCATTTATTAAGGCGCTCCAGGAGAACTTCCGGACGCACACTGCGAGTTTGCCTTCTTACAAGAGGTTCGAACCCCGTAGTCGCAGCAGGATCCGTTAGAGCCACACTGGTAGATATGGGTATCATACTTCTTCTTTGTAATGGCAAAAGTCATGGAGGTACTGGTTGGAACTAGGCAAGCGCCACAGTAAAGGCCAGCCTTGATGCCTTTTTTACAGGCGCATCCAGACGTGCAGGCGCGCTTGGATAGCTTGTCTGGAATCTCGAGGCTGCGCTCGATGGCGGGCTCAACGGCAGTAGCGGCTGTGAGAGCTGTCGCTGCTGTAAATAGAAGGAGCGTCTTGAGTTGCATGATTAAGGCATGGAAAGTTTAAGTATTTACAGTGTTCTGTCATACTGTTAGGCTGTCTATATCCTCTCAATGGCGGAAACTCGCATACCTGTATCTGGGAAGGAAGGGATGAGTTTGAAAATAAGGCCATAGGGAAAGGAAATTTATATGCCTGAGAAGGATTCACTCCTAGCTCCAATGGTTCTTTCTCTTACTTCATCTCGCCGTAACTCGATGCCCGTCTTACAGCATACTTCCCCGTATTTAGGAAATGCCTACCAGCTTGTACTAGTATCCATCGTCGCTCTTGGCAAAAAGCTCGACATATCCGAAGTTTCGTAAACTATGAGCTTGCAACTGATAGAAGGTTACTCTCAGGAAATTTAAGAGTAACATGATATAGGAAGTTTAGTTTACAACCAATATAATTCGGATCAGAAGAGGGGAAGTTATATATTGTCTTATTTCATAGGTGGGTTCATTCGCAAATAAACTTAAATAGACGCTAAGAAATTACTCATGTTTACTAGCTTATTTAAAGTAAAATATAGTCTAATCTAGCTACAATATCGCTAACAAAGGTAGTCTGGCTATAAGCTTGTACATATTAGGAAAGTGACTATTCCTAAAAAGGAATAGTATATCCACTAAATATATTAGTTTGCGCGTGAGTTAATGAAGTGATAACAGACCTATTTTGCTACTTACTCGAGCCTATAAACAAAAAGATACAACACAGACCTTCATCTTCACTACAACATGGCGACTGCTTTTTCAAGATTCTGCTGCGACTGCGCCAAAAGGCCGTCTTAAGAGGTCCTGGCGCCTCTCCTCGCCTGATCCAAACCCAGGCCACCGCCCAGCGCCGTAAACTTCTCCAGTCCATCTACCAGCCCGCCTTCGCGCATCTTGAGCCCGGCTCCCCAGAATATGAGGCTCTCGCAGACTCCGGGAAGGTCTGGGAGGACTACTTCAAACCCAGTGATATGGCACCGTGGCGTGAGATGCAGACAAAATTACAGAGCACGCTGGATTCTGTCGACAAGTTTAAGCCATTTTTCAAGAACCGCCCGACTTTACGCAGCTCAGTCACTCGCTCTCTGATAAGCGACTATGCGCACCAAAGCACATCGATCGAAGGAAACCCGTTGCTCCCTAGCGATTCTTTTATAATCGCTGAAGGACTTGAGAGAGAACTGTTCTCGCGTATTGACTTTGGGCGAGTGAGCACCCAGTCCCTGTCCGAGCTTGATCTGCCTTCGGCTACCGACCTCTTGCCCTCCAAGGAAGCTTCCCAAGTCGCAGAGCTGAGAAATCACATTGTCGTCTCACGCTACATCGCCGATGCCGCACTTTCCAACCCTGGAACGCCAGGGGTTTCACTCTCCGTGGTTAAACTCCTCGCTGGCATGATGCTACGCGGCACCGAGTCTGAACGAGCTGCCAAGTATGCCTGGGGACCACGCGTGCCTCTTGGAGAATTTCGCTCAGCTCCTATCTCAGTCAGATCGAACCCGCTCAGGGTATTCCCTTACCACAGAGAGGTGCCAGCTTGCATGAAGCGATTCTTCGAGTGGCGCGACGAAACCCACGTTGCAGGCCAACTGCATCCGCTGATCTTTGCGACGAAGATGTGCGTCTACTTTGCTCACATCTATCCTTTCGCAGACGGCAACGGAAGGATGAGCCGCGTTCTGATGGCAGACTATCTTGTTCGTCAGGGGTACCTGCCGGTTGTTTTCCAGAGCCTCGATCGACAGGACTATCTCACCATGATATCGGAAGCGCAGGATAGTGAACCAGAAGGGCTTTGCACATATGTTGCGCAGACCGCCTTAGACATGATGTTCACGATCAGCTTACGCTAGGGCATCATTTTCTCAGTGCAGCTGCGAGTGAATTAAACGGCGTTAGAGCGAACAGGCAGGCGTTCAATATACCCCCTAGAGGCGCAAATGGCATATTTGCTACCTAATAGCCCTCAAAACGTGTAATGGAGATGACCTTACTATGCTCTTGCCAGACCTTCTGTGATTGTGATAGTGCTTGTGCTGTCTACTAGTCTAAACAGGGTTTATCCATAAAGTGTGTTCTAATGGAAACTATCACAAAAGTGGGAGTGTCCATTCATTATAGGCTGTGATTGTTATATCATGGTTTTAGTGAACCAATTGCTCAAAAAATATTAGGATAAATAAATTATAGCAGCCGAAACTTGAAGTATTAAATTGTAGCCATACCAAATTCATATCTAGTCTTTTCACTACACCATTAGAGATAATGTATAATATTTAAGAATGGACTATAGGTCATTTGGCGGCACAAAGTATCGTTGAAAATCCCCACAGACCTGACGCTACTGATTAGATTCGCTCTGTAATATTCGTCATATACAAGTTCAAACCACAAAAATTTAAGGCCCGCAATTTCCTGCACTACATTTTCCAAAACAATGGCCGAAAGAAGACTCATAAGCAGCGGCTTCGCATTCGAAGAAACAATCGGCTACTCTCGAGCCGTAGTAACAGGATCATGGATCATAGTATCCGGCACAACAGGGTAAGTTTTCACATTGACTCACACATCACCAAACCCTCAAAATCCCAACCACACCGCACAGCTACGACCACGCCACCGGCAAAATATCCCCCGACATCGTCGAGCAGACTGAGCAAATATTCCGCACCATCGACAAGGCACTGCGCGAGGCGGACGCAAGTATGGCGGATGTCGTCCGCGTTAGGTATATTTTGCCTGATGCGAAGCAGTTCCCGCTTTGCTGGCCGGTGACGAGGAAGTGGTTGGGGGAGGTTAAGCCGGCGGCAACGATGATTCAGGCGGGGTTGATGGATGAGGAGATGAAGATTGAGATTGAGGTTACGGCTAGGCGTGGTGACTCGGCGGAGGATTAGAGATTACTTGGTAGCTCCTACTAGCAATGGATGCCCACTTGAAGACCGTGGACTATCGGCCCATTATGAACTTAAATGAAGGAAGCTGCGATGGTCGAAGTGAAGATCTTTGTATTTCTCCTATAGTCTATATATCCGCTATTAAATGCGGTAAATTCCAAAGCCAAACACCGCCCAATGCAAATACCATACAACACCCACCATACAATTACACATGCCATGCACTATCTATACAACAAGACTCAAACCTCGTCTATTTAATCCTCCTCTTCCGGCGGTGACCACACCTCAATCTGCTTAAGGATAGTTTGATACAAAAACAGCATACAACCGCTCTGCACGCTTGTCCACAAGAAACGGGGACCCACGCCGCGGAACCATCCGGCGAGCCCTTCAGTCTTGTATATCAGTTTAAGGCCAGTCAAGACGGAAGAGGTGTCGAGGTTGATTGAGCCTGGACGAGGGGTGTATGTCGATGGAGACGAGGTAGAGATCGATCGCTTCTGGTGATTTATTGTTGGCTGGGGTGGCGCTGCTGCGCTGGCCGGGACGTGCTTGGTCACAGGCGTCGAGTGCTTAAGTGGCGAAGCGGGTGAGTTGACCTGTGTCTGTATGCGAGTTTTGACAACGTCGAGGGGACATGTGATGACACCTGCCAGCCCACCGGCTGCTGCTCCGGTTGCAAGCTCTAATGGCAAGCCGATTTCTCTACTGCCCTTCCATTGGCGTGACCACGTCTGGCATTGTTCGTAGAATGCGAATTGCAAAGCCGAAAAGGGAAGATCTCTAAAAATAGTTGCCTTGTAACCGTAATACAGAGCGGAGAAGCCTTCTTGCTTAATTATTGTGCGGGCAGCATCGGCTGTACCGCGGTAATTATACCCAGACTGGAAAAAAGGGTTCTTGTAGCGGCCCTGAAGCTGTAGTCGTGTCTTGAGGACTTCTGAAGGAACATAAACGAATGACGCTGCGAAATCGGCGATAAATCCTGTAAAATGAGTCAGCATATGTACATATCTGTTAGTCTTGGGATGCTCACCTCCTGTCAGGTATGCCACTTGCGGCCTGACTCCTGCGTCTATCAAATAACGCTTGCTAAACTCATATGTGCCGAAGAATATCAGGGTTCCTGGAAAGGAACCCAACAGTGCCGGGAGTACACCACCATACAGCCCTCGTCGTACGCCCTCCTGCCTTAAGATTGTTGAGTATGCCGATGCCATAGATGTGTATTTCGGCGGCATGTGCGGATCGCCCTGCTGGCGAGTTTTCACAGTATCCAAAGAATGCATGAGCAAATCCCCCGTCGTCCCTCCAATACCTCCAGCTATCATAGCCTATAAAGATCAGTATGTGTTTTCACAACCCATAACGAGTGCAACCTGAACGTACGTGAAGGTATGGTGGGCGTGCCTCCTCCGCGACATCTTTCTGTGCCATATCATCCGATTCTGTCGCATGCAACCGCGATTGCCTATCTGCGAAGCCGATCTCTTCATCCGACAGCCCATCATCTCCAAAGTTTAACTTGCTTTGTTCTCTTTCCACGGCAGGTGATCCCGAGAACAGGTTGGTTACGCGAGAGGCCAGGGACATGGCCCTTCCTCAGCTCGTGGAGGTGACGTCTTCAGATGTCTGGGAGTCGCCCAACAGTGCGTGAACAGCGACAATTGGCAGGCGGAGTCGAGGGGAAGTCGTGGGCTCTATAATGCGCAAGTAGTTCTTGCGATGCGAATTATTCTTGGCCTTCAGTTGAGCGTCACTTCACGCTAGTGCGAAGCTGGTTCGTAAGGCGGTCAGAAATTTATCGGCCGTGATTGGCCGTGGTCCGACTGAAGCGACCGGTTTTGCCGCAATATTTCGGAGATGCAATAACCAGAGGGAGATTCGAATAATTAATCTTTTGTCTTTGCTGTGAATATTTTATGATTGTGATGTCTAATAATATGGCACTGTACAGAATATTACCCTGAATTTACTAATCTTGCCAACTTGAATACATTATGACACGCTATAGTACAGTCATACCCGGCAGCGCCGGTCTTTAATATAAAGCCGCCTTTCTAGAACATGCTATCTTGCAATGCCACTGTTCCATCAACCTCAGCCTTCCTCTGTACCCCTAAGGCTTCCTGTGACGGATACTATGAGTTGACATATCAGCCGCTAGATCGCAATGAATAGATCCAACCGGTAATATTCGTTGTTCTCCATCACAAGGAGTTCGGGTCCGGTCGGGGCCATTCGGACACTCGGACATAACTAGGAGTACTGAATGCACCGCTCCGAGGCCCCTTGCATTTTACCATCCGAGATGGTGATAGTAGAGTAACGACATATAATGCCTTGCTCGATGTCGTCTTTCAGCATAGAGGCCCGTGTATATTCCTTCTAGCCTTATGGTATTATTCATCGCTTTGCCTTAATAACCCTCGTCCTTGGCTTCCATTCCCACCAATTGATAGGGCCGAAGGTCCGCCACGGCCAGAGCGCATATGTAACTCGCCCTGTAACCAGATTCATAGAGATTGGCCCGTAATAGTTGCTATCCAGGCTGTCTTTTCCGTTATGGCCTCCATCGCCTTCAACCCAGATATGACCGCTTGGAACTGTAGCATGAGGGTATGGATACGGCTTTCGAGTGAAGACAACATCGCCTTCAAGCCCAATTACGCGTTTGACAGATTCAACCTCGGGGTTTGATGGGCTCCTGGTAAACTGTATTAGTCCTCGCCCTCGTATGCTAGAGTTTTAATGACTGGGGCAAAACAAACCAGAACGACACTATCATTCCTCTCCTCAAACCTTCCAAGGGCTCCCATTTGTTCTTCCAGCATGCATCTTTCTTCGTAGATCGATTGATATCGGTGTTTAGATATGGGTACATTGAACCGCCTTGGATCCATACCACGTCGCCTACATTCGAGTTAAACCATATGACAGCTGGTATCCATGTTATAAAGTTGAAAAGTATAAATGATGTTTGTTTCACGAATGGACGATTCGGGCGAAAACGATTTAAAAAGGGCGGCAGCCGCCCCAGAGCCATGTTTGCGATGACTTTCTGGGTGAGCTTGTGGTTCTGAGCATGAGGCTGAAATATATTGGAGGGCTCGTTTCAATATGGTCGGCTACATCGCAGCCTTGCATGACATAAGCCGCCACATTTTGAGTCTCGTCCGATAAACACTACAGAATAATTTACGGTTTGTAGGATTTTCAATTTAATGGTCATAATGTACTTCATTTAGATTCATGTGCGTACCGCTGCCATGTCTAAGCGCCTGCAATGCAGACCGGCCGAGATTCGCCAGCATGAGTTTCAGAAAACTTTTAACTCCCATTTCCCAAATCATCTTACCGTGCCCTCGATCGCGTTCTCGTCGCTCTCGCTCATGCTCTCGTCGCCGCTGACCTCCTCGTTCTCCCGGGCGCGCTTCTCCATCAGTGCTTGCAGCTCGGCGTCGTCGTTCTCGGTGACGGCCTTTGGCTCCATCTTGACCGTGCAGCTACCTCCGTTTGCCTCGATGTTCTTCTTGATGTCGATAATAGCAGCCTCCAGCGTTGCAATACCCAGATGCTTCTCCAGACATGTGCTTGTAAGAACGTACAGAGGAGGAGAAACAAGCTTGACCTTAACTTGAGTGTCGGCGGTGTTGCGGGCCTCAGCGGTCCGTAAGGCGGTCTTGACTGCGTCGATACCCTCGTAACCGAAACATGTAACCTCAACATCGGCTCTGACCTTCGTTGGCTGGGGAGTCAGGCGCTTTCCGATATATGACTTAAGCTCGTCTGCAACCGCATCATTCGGGAACGAAACATCAGCCCACACGTCGGGGTTTCTAGTACTGTTAGCTTCCGTTCGTATTGAAACTGAGATTTAGAAAGCGTACGTGATAGAGAGCTTGAAGGCATCCACGGCGTGGCCATATTTCTTGTTCAGCGGCCATCCGATACGCTCGTACAGCTCCTCAATAGGAGTCTTGGTCTTCTCTGCTACGTGGCGCATAATCGAGTGGACCATTTTGCTCTTGTTGTATCGCTCCTCGCACTTCACAATATCCTCGGGAGAAACTCGGCGCTTCGACAGATCGATATAACCTATCCAGAGATCCGTAATCAGCCTCACGCTCACTTCAGTGAGGGGTAAGTAAAATGGCGCCACTTACCCTTCTCCTTGTCCACTCTGAGAACAACGACGACCTCATTACGTCCGACTCGGATAAGTTTTTGAATACTTCTGATACGTCTTCTGGATAACTCGGAAAGTAGAATCATGCCGTCGATGTTATCGTATTCCAGGAGCTTGACATAGGCACCCATCTCGGCGATCTTTTGAAGGAACCTGTTAGTTCAAACTCATCGGCCCAGTTTCCATATCGTCCTTACCTGCTTGACGTTCACCATGACGAAGCTGTCAATCTCCGGGAACTTCTCCTCATAGAATCGGCAGTTTGTTAACGACATCTTCGCGGTTTTTGCGCTGCGCGGCGCGGTTCGACTGAGAGGTTGTTTTGTTTCGTTTAACTGGTTCGTTTCAATTATCCGGTGAATCTGGTTATCGTAGTGGGCGTTGTTGTCTGCTGAGAGGTTGAATGACCAGCAGAAGTGAGTCAGTTGGGAAATATTCACGTCGACGATTCAAATCGGTCCCGCATCGTCAATTTCGCATTTGGTGGCATGGTGCTCCACTTTTGGTTAGCCCCGCCACAGCTCGCTTATTT
Source organism: Pseudogymnoascus pannorum (assembly GCA_001630605.1). Taxonomy (NCBI): domain Eukaryota; kingdom Fungi; phylum Ascomycota; class Leotiomycetes; order Thelebolales; family Thelebolaceae; genus Pseudogymnoascus; species Pseudogymnoascus pannorum. The sequence continues at coordinate 37,048 of LNAS01000295.1, read as the reverse complement.
TTCAGTTGGGTAGCTTTAGCTCGGTTCAAAAGGGAATTCCCTTCTTCTCCGAGCTTGCTTGTGCTTTCTGTTTCTAAATATTTCACAAAGCCTCAAGTTACTGTGTGAAAATCAGTAGCTAAGGCAATGGAACCGTCTTAGCTTTGCTTAATAGGCTGACGCTGACAAGGCTGTCAGTCTATCTACGCCCAATATTACGGTTTCCAAATTAGACCGACCAAGATGTCAACTTTGGAAGCTCTCTCGGCGTCGGCGTTGACTACGTCCACAGGGATAGCTTCGAGCATCCCACGGCTAGCAGCGACGGCTGGGTCAAAGCTGTCTACGGATATGTCTTCACCGCCGCCATCCTCGTGGCTTGGGCTCTTGGTACGCCTCGTCGTATCTACCGTGAAGGTGATACCTGTCATTCTGTACTGGGTAATCACTTTCACGACCTTGACGCTTCCATCATGGCTCTTTACCCTGTTTTCCACGAGCCTCACATTCACATTGAATGCCACAACTGTGTAAGTTAGAGCAGTCGTATTTTATTCCGAGGACCAAACTAATCCGTTATCCCAGGATGTTGATAATACTCGCGCTCGTGTCTACACTGAGTTGGTTTGTGCGTTACAGATACTTGAATATGTATGCGCGGCTTCCTCCGGAGCCACAACGCAAAGAGCCCAAAGTAGATTTATTTCCTGATACACAGGAAGAGGGTACCAAGTCAGGTCTATCGAGCTATCTCGACGAATTCTTGAGCGCTATCAAGGTGTTTGGCTATTTGGAGCGTCCTGTCTTTCACGAGTTAACACGCTCGATGCAAACGAGGAAGCTCATTGCCGGAGAGACCCTCAACTTGGAAGAAGAGAAGGGTTTCTGCTTGGTAGTGGACGGACTTGTCGAGATTTTCGTGAAGTCTCCTACCAAAGACAACAACGCTGATAGCGACGGTTCTCACAACGGTACTGAAGTATTCTATTCTGATAGTGACGAGGAGCGTCAAGATGGCGGTGGGCACCAGGGCTACCAACTCTTGACCGAAGTGAAGAACGGAGCACCAATGTCTTCGTTGTTCTCTATCCTTTCACTATTCACGGAAGACATCAAGCTCCGTCATACCGAAGATGATGAAATGGATGCAAACCAGTCCGCTGGACGTGGTGCTCACCATAGGTCTGCCTCGGATGTGGAACATAACCGTGGATCACCACCTTCACTGGCCGGCAGTCCTCAGGGAGAAAGAACCAAAGCATCACGAAGGGGTTCTATTCGGCGTGATTTTCAAGATCCTGTTCAGTCAGATTCGTCTGGCCTTCCAAATATCCCACCGATGTCTTTGGATCCGTCAAATACACCTCGACCAGAAAGGCCGAAGCCAAGGAGGGCAAAATCGAACTCGGTGCACCCTGATATCATTGCAAGAGCTAGGGTCGACACCACCATTGCAATCATTCCTGCTAGTGCCTTCCGTCGCCTGACTCGGGTTTATCCCAAGGCCACTTCTCATATTGTGCAAGTAATCTTGACGAGGCTCCAGCGCGTCACACTGGCCACAGGTCACTCATACCTTGGATTGACAGCAGAGGTCCTTCGCACTGAACGACACATGAACAAGTACACAACATATGAGCTACCAAACTTTCTCCGTGGCAGTGCACTAGCTCGGCTCAAAGAGAAGTTTATAAGGGAGCGAGAACGGATTGGACCAGAGGATTCACGCAAAGGGATTGCCCTCCACAACGCCAGCGCAGGTCGCAGACGTCGGTCTAGCACCAGTCTTCGCAAAGAGGCTACCATACATGCCCTAAGTGCTAAAACGGTAGCCACTCCTCCCACTCAAGCTCCCAATGTCGACGAAATAGCAAGTCCAAGTCCTGGTGACCTTCTCACCAATATTCACTTTTCCAGGACGGGTGGCCGACGGCATTACCACGTCATGAGCCCTCGTAGTCCATTCGAGCAATCGACTCCAAATGCGCACAGCTCTGAAGATATCTTGAGTCCATTAACGGAGAAGACGTTCAATCCGTTTGCATCCCCTGTTGTGCACCCTCAGCTCCACCGACAAGAGTCTATCGACGAAGATGGAATCTTTCGTGGCTCTATCCTCGAGTGTATTTTTAAAGCGATCGGTCTCACCACTACGCAAAGTGCACTTCGCATGGCTGACTCTGTTGAGGCATCTCCTTATCTGCATTCCACAGATCAGAGGAGACCAAGGCCTGCATTTAGCAACGCTTTCGGCTTCATAGATCCATATGAAGGTTCGGGTGATGGCGACACAGAATCCATGGCGTCGAGTAGCACTAGCAACTTTGTTACGGTCAGCAGCCAAGGACTCGCTACAGAACTGAGGGATGAGGTGGAAATAGTCTACTTTCCTAAGGGCTCTGTTCTTGTCGAGCAAGGAGAACGCAACCCTGGGCTTTACTATGTGATCGACGGTTTTCTGGATGTGGGAATTCCTAATGATGACTCGGATGATTCGGAATTTCTTGGCCGAACAACGAAAAGTTCGAGCTTCACTTCACAGAAGTCAAGCCAGTTCAGAGGCTCTTCTCGAGGGCCGAAATCGCATTCTAGGACAAAGCGCCCAGATTCACGACGGCGTAAAAGTTCGGGACGTACAACCCTCTCACTCATTAAGCCGGGAGGGATCGCGGGATATATTGGAACTATCTCTTCCTACCGATCGTTCATTGATGTTACAGCCAAGACTGATGTATATGTGGGATTCCTACCGAGATCCTCCCTTGAAAGAATCGTGGAGAAGTACCCCGTGGTGCTGCTCACTATGGCAAAGCGTCTTACAAGTTTATTGCCCAAACTCATCCTCCACATTGACTTTGCCCTGGAATGGGTACAAGTAAATGCTGGCCAAGTCATATACCACCAAGGCGACGAAAGTGACGCAATTTATATTGTGCTTAATGGCCGCCTTAGAGCTGTTCTCAACAATGAAGACGACGATTCTGAAATGAAAGTCGTCGGAGAATATGGCCAAGGAGAAAGTGTTGGCGAGCTGGAGGTGATGACGGAGACTTGTCGATCTGCGACCTTACATGCAATCCGAGACACTGAGCTTGCAAAGTTCCCAAAGACTCTTTTCAATAGTCTTGCCAAAGAACACGCTGGAATCACCATCAAGATTTCCAAGATCATTGCGTCGAGAATGAGAGCTTTGATCGAGGACCCGGTATTCCTTTCTGGAAACGAGAAGGCTACGGCAGCTACAAATGTCAAGGTCTCGTCCACTGGCAATCTGAGAACGGTGGCTATTGTACCGATCACAGGAGGTGTCCCTGTGGTTGAATTTGGAAGCCGCCTGATGAATGCACTCACTCAAATTGGGGCCCCTAATGGTGTTACTTCTCTCAACCAAGCTGCGATTCTGAACCACCTTGGTAGACATGCGTTCAGCCGTATGGGGAAGTTGAAGCTTTCTCAATATCTGGCAGATCTCGAGGAGAAGTATGGGCTGGTGCTCTACATTGCAGGTATGTTCGAAATTTTATATTCCACCTTGCGTATTCCCTTTGTAGAATGATGAGGAACTTTTTAACCCAGAGGTCTCGATGAAGACTAAAACTTAACAACTCTAATTTTTTCCTGACTATAACTATATTCTTACTATGATTTTTATAATTATACGCAAGACAGCAGCTAACTGAGTTTGCTATAGATACCAACGTAAACTCACCTTGGACCCAAACTTGTATAAGCCAGGCAGATTGCATTCTCTTGGTCGGCATAGCAGACTGGTCTCCCGCCATTGGAGAATATGAGCGGTTCATGCTGGGAATGAAAACAACAGCTAGGAAAGAGCTCGTTCTCCTGCACGCGGATAAGTTCCTGGCTTCTGGCCTTACAAGATCGTGGCTGCGTAACCGTGATTGGATCAATGGTGGCCATCATCACGTCCAAATGGCCTTCAGCACGGACACAGTCCCAGTCCACCCACAAACCCGACGCTTTGGCTCTGCACTGAAACACAGAGTTCAAATTATTCAAGCGGAGATCCAAAAGTACACGTCGCGCAAAGTCCGACAGACCCCTCTGTACTCTGCCGATACCCCATTCAAGGGCGACTTCCACAGAGTTGCACGAAGGCTATGTGGCAAGTCTGTCGGCCTTGTACTTGGAGGAGGTGGTGCTCGCGGAATTGCACATGTCGGTATCATCAGGGCGCTTGAGGAAGCTGGGATACCTATCGATATCATCGGTGGCACATCAATCGGTTCTTTTATCGGCGCCTTGTACGCTCGAGATGCAGACGTGGTACCGATGTATGGCCGTGCTAAAAAGTTTGCGGGTCGGATGGCAAGCATGTGGCGATTTGCATTGGATTTGACCTACCCTTCGGCTTCTTATACCACCGGACACGAATTCAATCGTGGCATTTTCAAGACATTTGGGAACTCACAAATCGAAGACTTCTGGCTCGAGTTTTACTGTAATACCACAAACATCAGCAAGAGTCGATCTGAAATCCACACCAGCGGCTATGCATGGCGATATGTTAGAGCATCGATGTCGCTGGCCGGTCTACTTCCTCCACTTTGCGATGAGGGTAGCCTTCTTCTTGATGGTGGCTACGTGGACAATTTAACGGTTTCGCACATGAAGTCTCTGGGAGCGGATGTTATCTTTGCCGTGGACGTTGGAGCGCTGGACGACGATACCCCCCAGAACTTTGGGGATTCGCTTTCTGGTTTCTGGGCAATCGCGAACCGCTGGAATCCATTCTCGGCGTATTCCAACCCACCCACGCTCTCCGAGATCCAGGCCCGTCTAGCGTACGTGTCAAGTGTTGACGCGCTGGAACGAGCTAAAACAACACCTGGCTGCCTGTACATGCGTCCACCTATCGATGCATATGGAACACTGGAGTTCCAGAAGTTCGATGAGATTTACGAGGTGGGATACAAGTTCGGCCAGGAATATCTGGCGGACATGCGAGAGAAGGGCATTCTGCCATTGATGGATGAGACAGAGGAGAAGAAAGCTTTGCGGCGGACAATGGCTCCACGCAGGGCTAGTATATAGTCTATAGTCGTGTGTGTTACGCGTTGTATTCTCGGAACCGGCCGTAAGAATAGATCTTCCAGAAATTAATGATACCCATGAAGTATATTATTATTTATCGTTACTATGTAAATCTCCTTGAATTGATAGTACTGTCACTTACAACCGTCTTATCGGCCATCTCCTTCCAGGACTTGTTTCAAAAAGTGGGTGTGGCCCTCGGCAACTGATAATACCTTCCAATAGACTGGGTGAGGCGGAGCACGCCGGTAACCGTTCATGTATGCGGGTCTCGGTCCCTCAGCTCAGCTTTGATAAACGGACGACCATGTAACATAAGACGGGGGCTTCCAAACAAAACAAAGGAGTTTACACAATATATAGTTAACCATTAGAGAGTATATAAGCACAGTCAGTATCCGTAGCCGTTGATAGTGCCATTGTGCGGTATTGAGCTAGGTTCGCGGAATTGTTGTGACTATTCAGCAAGGCTGGTTCTCCATAACTTGCCCTTGTATAACAGGAAAACATGGGTGGGAAGGCAGTAGAGAAGACGGTCTACCTGGGCACATTTGCCCACAGCAAGAGTTTGAAGGAGCTGGAGATAGCCCATGATGCTGCCATTTTTGTGGACGAGAACGGCAAGATCGTGGCCGTTGAGAGGGGTGTCGCCGATGAGGCCGCAGTGAAGAGCTTCTTCCCCAAGCTGAACTGGAGCGAGAGCCAGGAGAAGCCAATCCAGATCTTCAAGTCCAAAGAAGAGCAATTCTTCTTCCCAGGCTTCATAGGTAAATATTGTCACCTGCTCCAACTCCCCTCCCCGCTGTCGAACCCCAGCTAACCAACCCCCAGACACCCACATCCACGCCTCCCAATACCCCAACGCAGGCATCTTCGGCAAATCCACTCTCCTAGACTGGCTAAACACCTACACCTTCCCCCTTGAATCCTCCCTCTCCTCTCTCCCCACCGCCCGCCGCGTCTACGCCCGCGTCATCGCCCGCACCCTCTCCCACGGCACCACAACAGCCGCCTACTACGCCACCATCTCCGTCCCCGCCACCAATCTCCTCGCGGACCTCTGTCTCGCTGCCGGCCAGCGCGCGCTCGTTGGGCGCTGCTGCATGGATTCCCTCGCGCCGGACTACTACCGCGATGCTGGGCCTGAGCAGAGCATTGCGGATACGGAGGCGACGATCGCGCATATTGCTTCTATTGACCCTACGCACGCTATTGTGAAACCGATCATCACACCGCGCTTTGCGCCGTCGTGCTCGAGGGAGCTGTTGATGGGGCTGGGGAAGCTGCAGAAGGAGACGGGGTTGCCGGTGCAGACGCACATTTCGGAGAATAAGCGCGAGATTGACTTGGTGGCTGAGTTGTTCCCGGAGTCGAAGAGTTATGCTGAGGTGTATGATAGCCATGGGTTGTTAGGCCCGAAAACGGTGCTGGCTCATGCGATACATATTACGGATGAGGAGAGGGCGCTGATCAAGGAGCGCGGAGCGGGGATTAGTCATTGTCCTGTGAGTAATGCGGCGCTGGCCAGTGGGATGGCGGTGGTGAGGATGTGGTTGGATGATGGGATTAATGTTGGTTTGGGCACGGATGTGAGTGGTGGGTACTCGCCTTCTGTGCTGGAGGCGGCGAGGCAGGCGTTGTTGTGTAGCCGGAACGTGACGATGGGGGAGGCGGGGGAGGAGGCGGAGAGGAGGAAGTTGAGTGTGGAGGAGGCGTTGTATTTGGGGACTCTTGGGGGGGCGAAGGTGGTGGGGATGGAGGGGAAGGTTGGGGCGTTTGAGGTGGGTATGGAGTGGGATGCGCAGCTGGTGGGGATGGAGAGTGTTGGGGAAGAAGGGGAGTTTGAGGGGGAGGATGGAGGACTGGTGGATATCTTTGGGTGGGAGAGCTGGGAGAATAAGCTGGCGAAGTGGGTGTTTAATGGGGATGATAGAAACACTTTGGCTGTTTGGGTTCAGGGGAGACTGGTGCACCATCGGAGATCTTGAAAGGTTTGGGATGGGGGGTTGTGGATGAAAGGCCACCAAGGTATGGCTGACGAGTGGTTGGTGGTTTTCAGTATCCAAGTAGATTATTAGAAGACCAAATACTCGTGTGTTGGCTATCACTGCGACTTACTTCTGAAGACAATACCGCCTATAGTCGACGGAGAGATCTCTCACTACTCTCCCAACTTCTTAACAGGTTTCCTCCAGTCCTCAGCCGTAACACTATCATCCCATCCATGTAACCCCCCCTCTAACCCCCAGCACCTCGCCAACACCTCCCTCAACCGATCTGATATCATTCTGTACCTCGGCCAGACAACCTCCCTCTCACATCCCCTCCAGTCACCCAGCTCATCACTGGTTGAAAGCACTTCTTTCCACGTCTCAAACGAACCGACATGACCAACGCCGCTCTCCACATATACAAGCCGTAATTTCCTCAGCGACCCCTCGTGCACTAGCTTCTCCAGCTCAGAAAAAGTGTTCTTGATCTCTGTAACCTGTCGAGGACCAAAGTCCCACCCATGCCCAATCGCCATCTCGATGCTCTTCATGCGTAGCCTATCCCTGCCAAGGTACGCAAGCCCCCCATTCGCGGCAGCATAGTTGTAGAAGACAAACGTATTGGCGCTCCAGAAGCGAGGAGATGTCTCAGTGTAGAACTGGCGGTTGACGAGCGGGGGAGGATAGATGATCGGGAGCGGGGATGGGGAGAGGGGCGTGGCGGCTGTGGGAGAACAGTCCACGAAATACATGACGCGCGAGACCCAGGTGGGCACGGGGATAGGGTCGTTGATGGTGTAGATGAAGGGGAGTGAAGGTGAGTTCCAGGGGGGAGGGTGGTGAATAGGGACGATGCGATAGGTGGGCGAGGCGACGAAATAGTCCCAGATGAGGTTTCGGATTTCGGCAGGGAGGGTGAGAAGAGTGAGTGGCATTTTGGTGGTGATATCGATAGATCGGTCGCTGGACGGGCTATGTGGTGATTAGCATCCGATGTATGTGTAATTACTCTGGATTCCAGAAGAAGGCATCTAGAGAAAGTGAAATTGAACGGGTGGGAAACGTAATGCATATATCTCTGTTGCAATGGCGAAGTCTTGCGATCTGGGTTGGCTTTGTGTTGTATGGATAGTAGAATACAGACACAGAAAGCCGATGTCTTTTCACCAGAATATGCTCCAGACATGCTCAAAGAAGCACGGCAGGTTTATTAGTTAAGAAGTCAACACAGATGTCGTGTTTTGTTAACAAAGCAAGCTCGACCGACGTTGGAGAACTCAATGGCGCCTTCTAGATTGAGCACCACCCTCTAACCCCTATAACATAGAAAGACCCGGATTGCTCCGACATCAACAATAGACCATTATCGACATATAATCCAATCATTTTCAGGCACGGGGCTAAAAGTCTTAGATAAAACGGTACAAGCTTATAACATAAGAGTATCACGAGACTTATGGAAAACATATGTTTATAATTATATATATTATCTCTGTCTCCTGTCTTTATCTTTATAGATATGCTGATACCAGGGCCCAGCCCAAGTTCTACCAATATGCAGAAGTATGTGCACCGAGTTAGTCGGTCGTGCACGTAGGTTAGTCATGCCAATGAAAAAAAGGAAACCAAAAATGCCGCGTGGCGTATGTGTTAGTGTTCTGTTATATCCAATGTATCCTCTATGCAACTCTATCGCCCAACGACCTCTTCATCCACCAGCTCTTCAGCCAGCAGATCAGAATACTCATCACCTGTCGGCGTCGAATACGGCTCTTCATCCTCAATATAAACTACCCAAAGTTAGCATCATCATCTCCCACTCACTCAAAGCACCACAAGAACAAACTCACCATGCGGCCTAACAAACCAACTCAACACCCCCATCACCCCAAACGTGACACTCAGCACCACAAAAACCGCCTGCGGAAACCCCGCCACAGTAAAACTATACAGCCCCCCAAACACAGTCGGAAACACCACCTTCGCCAGCCCATTCAGCAGCGCCATCGCCCCCAGAAGCTGACCCACCCGATCAGCACCAACATGCTTGCTCAGCGCACTCTGCAGCAGCGGCAGGGCAATCGAGCCGCTCGCGCCTAAGAACCCAAAGGCAAAGAACGCGCCGCCTTGACGAGCTAGGGTGTAGCCCACGTGACTTGCTACTTCGAGGACGAGCGCGCCGCGGATGAGAACCAGGTCCAGGGTGTCGGCGCCGGGGGTGCGGGTGTCATCGGAGGAGGGGGAGGTGGTGGCATCGAGGTCGGCGGTGCGGGCTGCTTCTGCGGCGCGGCGGCGGGCGTGGTTCTGGTAGCGGGTGCGGAAGACGTAGGTTATCAGTGGGAGGATGGTGATGAGGACGACGACGCGGAAGGCGGAGGTGAGGCCGACAAACATTTGGGTCTCGAAGTCACCCCAGTTGAATTGGTAGTTTGTGTAGTAGATTAGGACTGAGCCTGTGCCGACGGAGGCGCCGAAGAGAAGGGTGTTGATTGCGGCGAGGAGGACGAGGTTCATGCGGAGGTGGCGAGAGGTTCCTGGGCCGGTTGGGTAGAGGATCTTGAGAGGGGCGAGGAAGTTGGCTGCCTTCGCGGCGCGGGAGGTGGGTGATGCGGCTGCGGCGGCAATTTCCTCTTCATGGCGTGCGCGGGCGGCGAGCTGCCGTTTTAGGGATAGGGATTCGGGGATGACGAAGAGGTGGTAGAGGAGAACGATGAGGTGGCAGAAAAAGGCGATCCAGAAGACTGAGAGGATGCTTCCGGTCGCTTTGGAGATAAATGCGGCGAGGAGGGGGCCAAGTGCTATACCGCCAAAGAGTGCGCCACTGAAGTAGCCGAAGGCTACGCCGCGCTTGGCGGGCGTGGTTACGTCTGCGCCGTACGAGTGCGTCATGGCCATTGCGGCGGTGGAGGAGCCGCAGAGACCGTCGAGGACGGAGCCGAAAAGGATCCACTGGTAGGGCACGATATCAGGGTAGGAGGCAGCGACGATAGTAACGACCTCTGCGCAGAGGCCGCCAAAGACAGCAAAGGCGAGGAAATACTTGCGCCCGTAGCGGTCGGAGAGTGCGCCAATTTTCGGGGAGATGGCCGCGCTTAGGATGCCGGTGAGGAGGGACATGTAGAGCGTGAACTCGGTCGCTAGGGCCTGCACCTCGGGAATCCGGCATTGCGGGTTGTTGGCGAACATGATGACGGGTGTGTATGGCGCATCGGGGTTCAGTGTGGATTGTGCGGCGATGTAGCGCCGGCACACCAGCGTGAGGACGAGGTTGAGTTTGGGGACGATGATGCCACCGAAAGCAAGGGCGAAGACAGCATAGGCGGGGAGGAGCCACCCGATCTAAGACGCGTTAATGGATGTGGTTGAGTGCGTGAGTGGGAATACCGACAGATGGCTTGCGATACCAGGGAACGCCCTCGAAATCGCTCTCCCAATTCCATGCAACTGGGATTAATGTGATAGTACTATCCCCATCATCCGCCTTGGGCAGAAAAGGTGCATCTTCTCCAACTCGACCAGATGGATTTATATCGAGATGGTAAGGGCCGTCGGGCCCCGGCGCGGCCGTACTGCCGTTCCCTTGAGGCTGCATGGTGTTGTAGGTGAGTATTCGGCGTCACGACGGGACATTGGCGTTTCTGCCTGTCGTATCTCTGTTTATACTCTTCCCCTCTCCTATCTCCGTCGATGTCTGTCGTTCCCAGTGTTTCTCCTCCTGGCAAATGAATCTCACTAAGCCGGCTACGTCACTGGTTACTGGGCTAATTATAGCTTATCAATCCCGCCCGTGTCCGTCTTCACTGTCTTCGCCGTCGTTGTCCTTCTTTTGTATAACCCGCAAGCTTCTTGTCAGTATTCATGGAATTGCCGTCGTCGTCGTGGTTCTGCGCTGGCATCTCGAAACAAATCTGACGTTATCTCGGGGTGCTATGGCACATATATAACGGGAAGGAGGTCTGCCCTCATGAGACGCCATCAGTCGTCCAGGAACACGGCATGATGCGATTTTAGTGGGCTGATGCATCGATAAGGTCTGCAACCACCACGTAAGCAGCCCACCAACCACGTTTTTTGCTAACTCCGGACTCCGCTCCGAGGCTTCGATGGCAGTTGACGTATGGCGTTTGGCATTTGTGAGCGGGGAAATGCTTGAAATCCGATAATTGTGTATAAATGATGCAAATGATGCAAATGCTGCAAATAATAAATGATAAAGTGATATAACATCGAATGTTAACTGTGGTATTTGGTAGCGATATTTCACTGTGATGCTCTTTCACCACTCACTGTTGTACTGTACACCGCATTCAGGCATGCTAATGTCTTAGATCTCCCATATGTCGAGTCGATGCAAAGATGTTCCTGGTGACCCGCAGCGGCAGGCATGTGGTACCCGGCCACGTGGATGTGCGTGCGATGTTGGGCTTTCCCTGTACGCTGGTATTTGCAGATATTTGCAGATTATTGCACAGTGACCAAGAAGCCACTGTCCAAGAAAGTCACTGTGCAGGTTGTGTAACTGTAGATATGTACATGATCTATCCGTGGCGATGCACAGTATCACCAGGCTGGGTTGTTGTTGGGCTTTTTGTTGTAGGAGAGAGAGAGAGAGACATAGAGAAAGAAGGAAAGAAAGAGGATGGTAACACAGTATTGTTGGCAGCCGACAGCCCTATTGTACTGTACGTGAGGAGCATCGAGAATAGCTCTTGCATTTTTCAAACATTCGATGGACACATCTTCCTTTTCCTTTTGCTTTTCCTTTCCTAATGATACCCTATACATACAACTGGCATTTCGCCATATTTTTATAATATACATCAAAGCCGTAGAGAAAAGTCCCAACCCCAAAACCCTTCATCCCTTATTAAGACTGACCTCACGCCTCCACAGCAGCCCCTGGACCACTGGCGAAGAAGTCCTTGCTCGCCTCACACTTCGCATTCGTGCATCCTGGACACCTCAACGCCATCTGCTTCGAGACCTGTACTCCACTCTCCAGATGCGCCTTGGCGATATCCGCAAGCGCCTGTATGAAAACGGGGCTACCGTTCAGGGACTCCACGCGACGGATCGAGTCTTTGCATCCGCTCTCACCGATCACCTCCTCGTCCAACTCGTACAGTGTCTCAATGTGGTCGGAGGTGAAGGCGATCGGCACGAGCACGAGGTTCTTCTTCCCGTTCGCCACGTAGTTCGTCACTGTGTCCGAGGTCTGCGCACCGAGCCATGGCTGCGGCCCGACCTGCGATTGCCAGACTAACCGGTATGGGTGCGAGAACTTGAGGCGCTCCATCACGGCGTACACCGTCGCGGCCACTTCGGCGGGGTAGGGGTCACCTGTCATGCAACTGTTAGTGCGGGACTATAGAGTTAGAGTATGCGTAGACTTACCCCTGTTTACAACGGTCATTGGTAGACTATGCGCCGAGAACAAGATCGTAACGTCCTTCCTATCAGCCTCCGAGTACTTCGCCAGCGTAGCCTCGATGTTCTGTGCAAACGCCTCCACCAGTCCACTATGAGCTGGCCAGCGATCAATAACACTCCAGTGAATCGACCCATCCTCTCCATTAGCCTTCGGCGCGCCTCCCCTCCCCGTCCCCTCTAGCTTCTCCCTCCACTTCCACAAATCATTCAAACTACTCCCCGTCGTCGAGCACGAATACTGCGGGTACTGCGTAAACGCCACCGCCCTCCCGCCCTTCCCCCCTCCAAACCCATCAGCCAGCAGCTGCGCATACATCTCCTCCGTCAACGGATCCGCGTATCGGAACGCCACGTACGGCTTATGCGGCGCCGTCTCCGGGCTCGTCTGGTCGAGTATCTTGCACATCTCCGCCGCCTGATGCTCCGACCACTTGCGGATCGGACTCCCGCCCCCAATTTCCGCGTACTGCTTCTCAATCTTCGGTGTGCGCCGCTGCGCGATCAGAGGCCCGAGGTACTTCTGGAATCGTCCTAGGGGGATCAGGTCTCCGTCCGCGAAGAGGCGAGAAAGGAAGTCCCCGACTTCAGGGACGGTGGACGGGCCGCCCATGTTCATGAAGACCATGGCTGTGGGACCCTTCGAGGGCGTCGTCGGTGGTGTTGCTGCCGGTGTTGCGAGGCCGCGGGTTTGCCGGCGTGCGGCTGTGAGTGAGAGGGTTGCGGGTGAGGCATGCTTCGAGAGCTGGCGCGTGGCGGTTCTGAGCGCCATGGCGGCGTGGTGTGGTTCTATAAGAACGATATCATGCAATTGAATAGGGATTATCGAGATTAAAGCTTTTGAGAGTCGGAGATGCTGGCAATGGCTGGTTGTGTTGGCCTTCCTCGGAGGTGCCAATCAGAGGTGGCGGAAAGGTAAGTGGGACATATAAATCTGGGTCACGTGTCGACGTGTATCCGAGTGCCGAAGTCGCGTATGCTGACTGTCGTCATGCGCGACAAGGCATCAGTCGCGATTGGAATGTTCGTGAGGTGTCGATAAACTTCACACTTACGCTTTGTAATTTTCTCAATTGTCGATAATTTTTAATAAAAGGACACTGCAGATTACAATTGGGGTATTTACTATAGACTTGCGAGATGGCTGACTCTAAAGAGGACTGGAAGCGGAAAGATGAGGGCGATGAGGAGGAAGAAGACGAGGTCGATGAATCGGTATGCGCAACCCCTCCAATGCACTATACACCCACTAACCAGCTCCTAGGACTACAAGTCTCAAAAAGATGCTATTCTCTTCGCCATTGAAGTCAGCCCCTCTATGCTCACCCCTCCTCCCCCCTCCAACTCCAAAAAAGCAGACACCGACAGCCCCGCCGCCGCAGCTCTCAAATGCGCCTACCAAATCATGCAGCAGCGCATCATCTCCAACCCAAAGGACATGATCGGAATCCTCCTTTTCGGTACTGCGGAATCGAAGGGCCCCGACGACAATGCCACCTCAGGCATCGCGTACCCGCATATCTACCTGCTGACTGATCTCGACGTCCCTGCCGCGCGCGATGTCAAGGACTTGAAGGAGCTGGTTGAGGATGAGGAGGCCGCGAAGGAGGTTCTGGTCCCGGCGCCGGAGGGGTCGGAGGTTACGATGTCGAATGTGCTGTTCTGCGCGAATCAGATCTTTACGACGAGGGCGCCAAGTTTTGGGTCAAGGAGGCTGTTTGTGATTACGGATAGAGACGATCCGCATGAGAGCGATAAGGGAATGAGAGCTGCGGCGGCGGTTAGGGCGAAGGATCTGTATGATTTGGGGGTGGTGATTGAGCTGTTTCCTATTGAGAGGGGAGGAGCCGTGTTTGATAGGAGCAAGTTTTACGATGTGTGTTTTTAAACCGTGCTGTTATGGATGATGCTGACCAGAACAGGATGTGATATACAGCGACCCAGCAGACACAGACACACCATCTACCACTGCATCCACTGCCAACGCTCCAGCAGGCGCAGACGGCATCTCCCTCCTCAACTCCCTCATCTCCAACATCAACTCCAAACAAACCCCCAAACGCGCCCTCTTCTCCAACCTCCCCTTCGAAATCGGCCCCGGCCTCACCATCTCCGTAAAAGGCTACAACATCCTCCAACGCCAAAAACCCGCCCGTAGCTGCTACGTCTGGCTCGCCGGCGAGACCGCCCAGATCGCCACGGGAGAAACCACCCAACTCGCCGCCGACACCACACGCACCGTGCAGAAAGCAGACGTCAAGAAAGCCTACAAGTTCGGCGGCGAGCAGGTCCTCTTCACCAAGGAAGAGCAGAAGGAACTCAAAAACTTTGGACCTCCTGGCCTTCGCATCGTGGGTTTCAAACCCCAAGCCCTCCTCCCTATGTACGCCTCGGTCAATAAATCGACATTTCTCTACCCCTCCGAGGAGGACTACGTAGGCTCCACCCGCGTCTTCGCCGCGCTGTGGCAGAAGCTCCTCGATTCCTCCACGATGGGAGTAGCATGGTACATTCCCCGCGCCAACGCAAATCCGCAGTACATCGCCCTCCTCCCCTCGCGCGAGCGCCTCGACCCAGCTACATCTCAACAAATCGTCCCCGCGGGACTATGGGCTTACCCCCTCCCCTGCGCGGACGATCTGCGCCTCCCCGCACCCAGCCCCGCGCCGCTGGTGAGCCCGGATGCGCTGACGGATAAAATGCACGTTGTTGTCCAGCAACTGCAGCTCCCTGGTGCAGTGTTCGAGCCTAGTCGCTACCCGAATCCGGCGTTGCAATGGCATTATAGGATTTTGCAGGCTATGGCGCTGGAGGAGGAGGTGCCGGAGCTGGGAGCGGGTGATGATAAGACGTTACCTAGGGGACGGCAGATTGATAAGAGGGCTGGTGCGTATGTGGTTGATTGGGGGAGGGCGCTGGAGGACGAATATATTGAGTTGGCAGCGGGGAAGGGGGAGAAGATTGAGTTGGGCGTGAAGAGGGGGGGAGAGGGGAAGGCGGAGGGGAAGGTGAAGAGGGTTAAGGAGAGTGGGCTTGATGAGGTGGAGAGGTTGGCGAAGGAGGGGAAGGTAGGGAGTGCGACGGTGGTGATGTTGAAGGATTGGCTGGCAGCGAGGGGGTTGAATGTTGGGGGGAAGAAGGCGGAGTTGGTGGAGAGGGTCGAGGAGGTTTTTGAGAATAAGTGAGGGAGGAAGGGTTGTTAGGGTTTATTGGGTCTAGGGGTATGGAGTTAATGGGTGGGAGGAGTAGGGAATGATTGCAAAAGCGTTGAGTATATGCTAAGGATCTTGGGGATCTGGTGGCTGATGTCTTTGCTCTACGGCATGAACAAGTGAGCGATAATGGAGATGTTGACTGTCCGCGTCTCGCGTGCTACTTCGTCCATGGAGTTGTTGACTGAGTGTCCGTCCCTCCGCAGGTCTCGACCACAGTGAGCGATCATGGAGTTGCCGACTGTTGCTGATTGCCCAGATGTCTATCCATCCCTGCACAGATCCCGTGGTATCTTCAGTGACTGATCTGCAGCGACTGGTGGCAACAACTACAGCGACCAACACATTGGGTCTCAGCCACTGATGCAGACACCTCACTATACATACAATAATATGCACAGCCACAAGCCACGGTGTGACCATCGACGACCATCGTGAGTATACAAACGTACCGAGCACTCCAGTACTCATCGTAGGCGCCGTCTCAGGGCCAGAACACGCAAACTCTTTCCGGCTCCTGCCTCTACTCCCCGGATGGCTCCCACTCTCCCCTCGCGCGCGGCAAATAAGCCTTTATATAGACAATGCCGCGTCTTACTCAGAACCATATTTACCCATTTTGACTGTATGGATACCACGTTCCCTATAAGCGCCGCCGCCAGTTTCAAAAGTACGCGTATAAGTACCGTCAGCCCGTCCTGACAGGGCAGGTACGGTCGCGGGGCGTCGTGATGTCATGCCGCGTCTCGGCGAGCAAGCGGTCGCAACCAGTGGCGGCCAGGGATTGGTGGAGGGATTAGGGGGAGGGTTACAGGGGGAGTAGTACAGGGGAAACAGGGTATGCGTTAAGTTAAGAGATTCTTGTTTGGGGGAAACACGGTTATCTAACCCCACACGCTGGGGATCGACAACGACGGCTGCTGCCAAACCTTGATGTGGGAAAGAGTAGAGTAGCTGGGCCTACTTACTTGGTTCTTCTCCTCCTTATTGCTCATTGCAGTGATTCATTCATTCTTTGTATTCTTTTATAAACACATTTACACATACGACAGTACATATTTCACATTCATTGTCCGCTGAAACGAAGTAATGAGCCGCTCTCCCCAACCTTGACGCGCCAACAAAGCGCCCTGAAATCTTTTTTGAGACCACCTCTCGCCCTCAGCACGGAGCACCTCACTATCGCAACCCTCTCCCAATCACTCTACTGCCTGGCTTGCAGACAATAAATCGCCATGTCGGACGCTCCGACCCAGGGCGCGGCGCAGGCCAACCGCAATATCAGCATTATTGCGCTGTTGACGGCTATCGGTACTGGTATCGCAGCGTCGGGAGTGCAGATCTTGATTTTTACCTTGATAAAGAATAGGCTGGTTAGGATATAGTGAGTTTTCTTTTTATCCTGCAGTTGCAGGCTGTCTAGGAAGACAAAGTTAACAAGTTGTGAAGCCAGCCGAAAACATATCTCGTCCCCGAACGACAACGAACCTCTCCACCGCCACGAAGCCCGTTTGGGTGGATGGTGTCGATTTTCAAATACAAGGACAAGGAGATCATTAATAAGTGTGGCTTGGATGCCTACTTTTTTCTGCGATACCTCCAAACCCAACTTATAATCTTCGTTCCTCTCGCCTGCCTCCTGCTCCCGATCCTTCTCCCGCTCAACTACATAGGTGGTCGCGGCACCTCACAGCCAGATCCTCTTGACAGGGACGGTTCCGACTCCGACGTCCCTGGCGGCCTCGACAGGCTCGCCTGGGGAAACATCTCCCCAAAGCAGACACACCGCTACTGGGCGCATCTCGTCCTCGCCGTCGTGGTCGTCATCTGGGTCTGCTACGTCTTCTTCGCCGAGCTGCGCGTCTACATCCGTGTGCGTCAAGACTACCTCACCTCCGCCGAGCACCGTCTGCGCGCCTCAGCTACCACCGTTCTCGTCACCGCCATCCCAGACAAATGGCTCACCGTCGAGGCTCTCAGCGGTCTCTACGACGTTTTCCCAGGGGGGATCCGCAATATCTGGATTAACCGCAACTACGACGCGCTACTGGAGAAGGTGCGTCTCCGCGAGGGAATTGTATCAATGCTAGAGGCTGCCGAGACGTCCCTGATCCGCCAGTGTAATAAGGCGCATCTGAAGCAGGTCAAAAAGGAGGAGAAGGCTATGCAGAAGAAGACAGGACATCATGATACGAAGGAGGAGCGGGCGCGGCGAGAAAAAGCCGCGGAAGATGCCGCGGCGCAGATTGCGAGAGGAGAAGGTGTCACGTCAGGCGATATCAACCAGGTTGTACATACGGTTGAGGATGCAATCGAGGACGGTAATCGCCGCAAGACGGAGAAACAGACCGCGATGGGCGGACTGGCGGCGATGGGGAAGCAATTTGGACGTGGACTTGGGTTGGTGGGGAAGGCGGGGGAGACGATCGTGGACGGCACGAAGACTGTCGGAGGGGTGGTTGTTGGGGGCGCGAAGACCGCAGGGAGGGGGATTGGAGGCCAGATCGAGTCAACAAATGGGTTTGTGAAGATTGACCGTGATCCTCTCAGCCCTGATATGAGACAGCAGTCGCGCTCGAGGTCGAGGAATAACAGCGAGAGCAGCCAAACGCATTTTGCAGACGCGGAGACGGTGGAGACGCAGATAAATATCCCGCCGCGCGATGTCAGTTTTGGCCAGACACCGGATACCCCGAGGGGCTTTGGTGAGCACCGCGGCATCAAAGGGCCAGAGCTTGACAATATCCCTTATCGATTTGGCGGCGGTGACGGGAGTAATGACTTGGATGAGATGAAGAATAGCTGGTGGAAGTTCTGGAAGGGCCCTAGCGGAGGGTTTGCGTCACCAATGCCCCATGGGTATGAGAGGGACGAATACATCCAAAAGAAGAACTTTGGGCAGATGGTCACGAGTGGCGGGCAGCAGATAATTGCTCCTGTGAAGACACTCTTCCAGGGTAACGAGGGACCGCAGCACGAATACCCGCCATATATTGACCCGAACTATGTCGAGAATGAGGAGAATGCGCTGTGGGCTAAATATATCAAGAAAAAGGACCGCCCTACGCACCGCCTACCGCGCTTCGGTATTGGTATCCTGCCATACATCTTCCCCTGGATCAACACCAAGGTCGACACCATCTACTGGTGCCGCGAGGAGTTAGCGCGCCTCAATGTCGAAATCGAGTACGACCAGGACCATTCAGAGGACTACCCCAAGATGAATTCAGCTTTCATCCAATTCAACCACCAGATTGCCGCGCACATGGCGGTGCAGGCTGTCAGCCACCACATCCCGAAGCACATGGCTCCTCGCATGGTCGAAGTCTCGCCCACAGATGTTATCTGGGATAACATGTCGATTAAATGGTGGGAAGCCTGGCTGCGGACATTCTTCATCTTCGCAGCTGTCGCCGGGATGTGTATCCTTTGGGCTATTCCTGTCTCCGCCACGGCACTCCTTGGTAACATCCCTGAACTGATTAGACAATATCACTGGCTTGGATTCCTCCGCGGGGCTGAGACCGCCCTTAAAAGCGTCGCGGGTATCCTGCCCGCCGTTGTCCTGGCATTGCTAATGATTCTACCACCGCTCATTTTCTACAACCTCGCAACGCTTCAAGGCAACCAGACCGGCAAGCTGCGCGAGTTGTCAGTGCAAAACTACTACTTCTTCTTCCTGTTTGTGCAGGTCTTCCTCGTTGTCTCGATTGCGAGTGGTACGTTCGCCACGCTCGCTGACATTGCGGATGTCACATCCATCCCGGGTCTCCTGGCACAGAATCTGCCCAAGGCCTCCAACTACTTCTTTTCTTACATGATCATCCAGGCGCTGTCGACCAGCGCCGGTAGTTTGCTACAGGTTGGCACGCTCATCATGTGGATATTGATGCCGAAGCTGTTCGACAACACTGCACGTCAGAAGTGGAAGCGCAATACCTCGCTCTCGACGGTGCACTGGGGAACCTACTTCCCGACCTATACCAACTTTGCTTGCATCGCCATCATCTACTCCACCGTCGCGCCACTCATTATGGTGTTTGCCATCATCACATTCACCGTGCTCTGGATCGCCAACCGC
Source organism: Pseudogymnoascus pannorum (assembly GCA_001630605.1). Classification (NCBI taxonomy): domain Eukaryota; kingdom Fungi; phylum Ascomycota; class Leotiomycetes; order Thelebolales; family Thelebolaceae; genus Pseudogymnoascus; species Pseudogymnoascus pannorum. The sequence goes on along the minus strand of LNAS01000295.1, from coordinate 17,303 downwards.
TACTGCATGCTCTACGTCTTCCGCCACACCGAAGACACAGGCGGTCTCCTTTACCCCCGTGCCATCAACCAAAACTTCATCGGCCTATACGTCATGGAGCTCTGCCTTATCGGACTCTTCTTCCTCGTCCGCGACGAAAAGAACAACACCGCCTGCTTCCCACAAGCAATCATCATGATCGTCGTCATGGCCTTCACAGCCATCTTCCAATTCCTCCTCAACCAGTCGTTCGGTCCCCTCTACGAGCATCTCGCCATCACTCTCGAGGACGAAGCTGTCCTCCGCGACGAAGCATTTGAACGTGCGCAAGCTGCTCGCCTTATGGAGTCCGACCACGACGATGACTCCGACCACGATGACGCTGCCTCCCGCAACACCCGCGGCGTATCCCACGACGAGGACATCGAGCTCCGCAAACTGCGCACCTCGCAATCTGCTAAATCTGGTGGAAACACCGGGACATTCAACCCACTCAACCCGCTTCGTACTGGCGCTACCTGGGCTACTCGCGGAGCACGCACTATCGGCGCTGCGACCTTTGGGGACCTGGACACAAAGCGTGCTCGTCGCCGGCGCAGGAAGGACGTCGAAGCCCAGCAACTGATGGGAGATGCACTCTTCGGCGGGTACAATGACGAAATTGAGGATCTCACCCCCGATGAGCGCGACGCACTTGTTCGTGTAGCATTCCAGCACGAGGCGCTCAGGGCCAAGAGGCCCAATGTATGGGTACCCCGTGATGGGCTGGGAGTGAGTGATGAGGAGGTGCGGCGGACGGAGAAGGTTGGGATGGGGAACGTGTGGATTACGAATCGGGGGACAGCATTGGATGCGAAGGGGAGGGTGATGTATGGGAGGAATCCGCCAGATTTCGAGGAGGTGAGCTTGATTATGTTGTAGATTGTATAGATTGGGAGCTCTGGGCTGGGGCGTTGGGGTGTGATTAGAATACAGTATATATTACCCATTCAAGATGTTATTTCACTGAGGTCGAGAGAGGCGCTGGCAATTACAGAAATCTCTTGACATTCGGACATTCAGCTCCCCATACTCTCCGCTCGCCCTCTCTCCTCAATCTTCTCCCCATCTCCAGCCCTCCCTCCACAAGCCGAAATCAAAAGCCGAAATCAAAGACAGAAAAAAGCAGAAGCCGAAATCAAGAAACAATAACTCGCGAAACAAAGAAAGCAAACTACGAATACAGAAAGCAACGCAAAAGAACATGCTATAATATACAAGAATGCAAAACACCAAACTCAGTGCCCCTTCTCCTCAACCTCCTCCACCCCTACTCCAGGCCCGTAAACACAGGCCACGCCATCCTTGGCGCACTCGTCGCAGGGTTGGCCCCTGCTGCACGACTATTCTCCGTTAGCATCTCACCATCTATCTCAGGGGGAAGGTGATTCGGCATCCAAAATCGGTTTTGGGAAACAGGGAGACCGAGCTCAAAAGCGAAGCTCTGGGGAAAGGGAATGGGGATAGAAAATAAAGGAAACTTACGGCCCAATGCCTCCTCCTGCATCGCCGACACCGCGGGTTGTTATCCCGCGTCTTGGACACCCTCCCACGCCCGTTCAGAAACCACAAGTGCCGATACGCGGCTGGGACCGGGACCCCAGGCGAGGCCGCCGCCATGCTCTGGAGCGCAGCAAGGGTTTCTGAGGGGGAGGGGCCGAAGACAGCGGGTTCTGGTGCCGGTGCCGGCGCCGCCATCGTCTCCGTCTCCACCATCATCATCGCCGCTACTGGGGTCGGCACAGGCTCCGCAGCAACGCGCACCTTGGCGCGGCTTTTCCTCACGCGTTTCTTTGGCCCCGTTGCTGGTGGTGCTGGGGCTGGTGCGGGCACAGGCACCGGAGGTAGGTTCGCGTCATACACCTCCCCACTCCCCGGCAGGTTCAGTGACGCCGCGACCCAGTTCGCGACGTAGTATTCCGTCGCGATGTCTGGGTCAGGGTACGTGAACTGCTGAGCCGGGGAGGGGGAGTGCACAGAAGTCCACGGGTTGAGGTAGGCGGGTTGTGGTGCCGGAGTCCACTGGTAGGGCGAGGGGAGGGGGTCGGACTCGTGGAGGGGAGTGTCGACCGGGAAGCCAAACTGGTGGTGGTGCTCGTCGAGCGGCGGGGTTTGGAGAGCCGGGTCCGGGTAGTAGGTGCCATAGTCGCCGGAGATAGATTGGGGAGGAGGAGGAGCCGGTGCGGTTGTGAGGGGGAGGTAAGGGTTGGGGGGGTAGGGGTTGGCCGGGGGGTAGTCGGCGACGGGAGGAAATACCGGGGCGGCGACATGCGAGAACTGGGGACCGGCGAGAGGGGTATGATTGCCCAGACCATACCCGTACCCGTCGGTGCCCGACTGGATCAACCTACTACCACCAGTGGTGGTGCGGTCAGTACGCGACACGTCTGTCATGTCCCCCGAGGGGACCTCGTACTGACCAGCCTGTGAGAGTTAGTAAAACCGAAGAGCGGATTGCGGGTTTTATAGGTTGGAGATCCGTGAGAACGGAAGTTCGGAATGAATGACGTTGGATCTTGATAGGGGCTACGGAATTAGGAAAAAAAGGGGTAAAACTTACACACTTCCACTGGTGATGGTAGGTTATGGTCGCCGAGAACGTCTTCTTGCAGAAGAGGATCTCGACGTTCGTGTTGGTGAAGCAGGTGTCAAGCTTGTGCGGGCACCCCTGGTTGAAGCCCCAGTTCGACACCTTGCCCACCGAACCCCCTTCCGTCATCTCAATCACGATCTCACCCCACGCCAAGCCATCGGTCTTGATGACCTCCATCAACAGCCCCATCACCCAGATCGTCATCGCCTGACTCGTTGAGTCAAAGCATGCGTCCTTCATATAAATTCCAACATGTCTCTGAGATGGCGCCATAAGACAGAGCTGCGGGCTGAGCTTAAGAGCGAACATGTGTTCGTTGAAGTTCTTCTTGTTATGGCTGTTCTTTCTCGGGGCGCGGATGTGGCTCATCAGATCTTGAAAGCCTTTCTTGAACTGCTCCATCGTCGTAAGAAGCTTCTGCTGCTCGGCGATGCGTTGAGGCTCTTTCTCTCGATCAGCGATATACTGACTTTGCTTTTCGGGGGACAATTCCTCGGCGAGCATCGTATCGTCGGAGCCTGCCTTTGATGAAAGCTTTCTAAGTTTGGGGTTTGGGGTGGAAACTACGCCATCTGTGGAGGTCTCGGAGTGTGGTGCGGCCCTTTTCTTCGACTGCGGTTTTGGGGACGAAGCATAGTTGCTTTCAGACGACGGAACAAAGCTAATCTTTGGTAATGGAGTGACGCTGGCCTCGGGATATGGACTAGGGTTGGCTTTGGATAATGTGGCAACGCTGTTCTCAGAATATGAAGCCGAGTTACTCACGGATAATGGAGAATCTTTGTCCCCAGAACTATGACCGGACTTGCCCTCCGAAGATGGAGTATATTTGCTCTCCGAAAGTGGAGAAGAAAGGTCCTCTGAGAGTGGAGACAATTCCTCTGAGAGAGGAGAAGACAGGTCTCCTGAGACTTGGGCAGATGTGCCCTGTGAAAATGGAGTAGAGATGCCTTCGGACGACGGAGCAGAGTTTCCTGTGGACAGTGTAGGGCCCGAATCAGGCTTTTTGAAGAATAATTTAAGGCGTGGAGTCAGATCTCCTCCTGAGGACTCAGGGGTTTGAACGTTGTTAGCGGCGGCCGCCATAAGAAGGTGAATCTTCTTATTTGGACGTTGTGAGTCTTTCTGAAGTGAAGCGGAGCGCATAGCACGCCTGCTCTTCTTGGTCGAAGACGAAAGATGCTTCTCCACCCCTACCTCTACATATGGGCTGCTGATGATTTCCATCGTGTCGGAAAATTCGTATTTGCTGGCTGAACTCTCGTATGAACGAAAATTTATCTTTTTAGGGGCCGTCTCTTGTGGACCATAGGATCTCATGTCCATGTTTGGAGCTGGCGTCGGAGTGTTGTCCATGCTCAAGGACAGGTGTGAACGTGAACGAAGGCTTCTAACGCGTGGCCATTCTTGCGGAGTATATGAGCTTAGCTCTGACTTCAATGCAGATGCAACAGTGTTGTTGTTTCTTGGAGACACTTGTGAACGCGATTCAAGTTTTCTCGGGCGGCGCTGCTCCGAACGCTTCTCTGAACGTGATAGAGACTTGCCAAGTTCGGGCTCTTGGGCGTGAGCAACATCGGTTTTGTTGCTCGAGGTCATGTATGAACGCGAACGCAGACTTCTAATTCTTGGCTCATCTTGCGCTGTAGTGAAGCTCGTGTCCGGCTTTGGACCAGGGGTGCCGATGGTATTGTTGTTTGGAGTTGCGTCTAAACCTGAAGGAAGTTTCTTAGAACGCTTCTTGGAATGAGAAATAGGATTACTCAGTTCAATCTCTGATGTTTGAGAAAGGTTGCTTGAAGGAAGATCAGATAGCTCAGAAGACGCTCTCTGGCACTTCTCCGATCTTGTGACTGGCATTGTGATTGAATTCTTGAGATCGATCTTTGGGAAATCAACGATATTGTTGGCTGAGTTTACCAGACACAATTCTGATCTTGCAAATTGCTTTTGCAGTATAGAGGAGTCAAACACGAATCCGATCTGGTGAATGACTTCGAAGAATAGAGTAATTGCTTATACAATCTTTAGATTTATAGCAACATCGTCTGAATAGTTTCTTGGACACAGCTCCGATCGTATATATAGTTTTCACAGCAAAGAAGAATCGCTGATATCAATCTTTGGACTTGGACCAAGGTCGTCGGAAGAATTCGTTGATCACAGCTTTGACCTTGAGGATAGCTTATAAGCGAAGGCGAATTGCTGACGACAATCTTTGGACATGAATGGAAGTGATTTTCTCAAGATGATATTCCGATGTTGTGAGTGGGTTGAAGAGTAAATGTCGAAATCAAACTTCAGACTTGAGGCAATGTGTTGGAGGAGTTTCTTGAACACAATTCTGATCTTGAGGAAAGCTTGGGAATCTCCCCTTCTTTATCTTGATATTGTGAGTGTTGTTGAGAGCGAATTGTGAAACCAAACTTTGAATTGGAGTAGAGTTTGTTTGAGGAACTTCTCAGATGAGGCTTGTCGATAGCGAACAGTGAAATCAACCTTTGGACTTGGTATAAAACAGCTAGAAGAAGATTTCAGACGAAACTTGAATCTTTCAAGTATCTTGCAGAGCAAAGAGTAGCTGCTGGTAGCAATCTTAGGACTTGAAGAAAGATCGCTCGAAGAATCGGATTTCTCAAATGAGGGTCCGATGTTGTGATTGGAATTGAGAGCAAATTGCTATGATCAACCTTTAGACTTGAGGAAAAGTTGAAGTAAAGTATGAAGAAGAAGTATAAAGAAGCATGAATCTATAGACTTTAAGTAAAACAACGGAAAAGGGTTGTCGGATCTGGTGAGTGAAGTTGTGATGTCGAAGTTGGGCTCATCACGAGGCGAAGACCCACCCTCGAGCTGAAATTAAATCTCACCTCAAATTCACCTACAGGTGTTTATTTCAGGTCCCTCTGTGCTGGCAATCTGCATATCTTACCGCCGCGACTCATAATTTAAAGGGGGTCCGGAGACGATCTTCTGAACACCGTCCTGAATTCGGGGCTAGGCCTTTGCCTGTAGGTGAGAGCTCGGGGTATATGCGCGAACTCGAGGTGTACAGTCGAGGGTTTGGAATAGTACATATAAAATAGATAGCTATAACATAATATAGTCTATATAGAATTAAGATCCCCTTAATGAAACTGTCCTCCTTAACATACACTGTCTTTACGTATAGGCTTAATACAGTAACATAACACTATATCTATTTACAGCCTCTATTTGCCAACACTATATTAGTAAAATAGCTGTCTTTTTTGTAAAACTGTAGTATATTTGGGACTACTATAGGGCCACGTCTGGCTCCCTCTGTAGTTTAGATGGTGTAGGTAATTTTCTCACCGGTCGGATAATTTACACAGTTTTGGGATTATCTTCAGACCCTCCTTCAGCCACAAGACGAGGCACACTGGTAAGGCTGCGCTAGGAATTGTTAGTGTACTTCACTAGCAAATGGTGTAGACGCGCGAGGAACTTGCTAGTGTACTTCACTAGCCAATGGTGTAGACGCGCGAGGAATTGTTAGTTGTACTTCACTAGCAAATGTAGACCCGCTAGGATTTGTTAGTGTAATACACTAACAAATGGTGTAGACGCGCTGGCAAACCCGCATCCTACCAATAGCATCCCATAGTTATGAATAGCAATTACCACTTTATCCACTCATATCGCAGATCAAAAATGACAAGTCATATCCATCTCTCAAGATATCATTCAAAGTAGAGGTCCTATATTACAAATTGAGTTTTATGCCCCTATCCACGCTCTCAATGCAACCCCCTCAAAATAAAAACGCCTGCGCGATGCCACACACCAATTCGCCCTCGAAACCAATACAGATCCTCATCACACACTCCGTCTGTGCAATATGTCTTAAGACCCTCTCACCGCAATATCCTCCTACCACATCACCACCACACCAAACCCGTATACACAAAAGAAACCCCCTTATGCAAGCATGCAATCTCTGTCTATAGGCCACTACGCCTGCCTAGCTCTCTTATCCCGCCCACGATCCTGTCCTCCCCGATCCTCACCCCTTCTCTTCCCAATGCTCCCCGACCCATCATCGCGGCCGCTCCTCGACTCGCGTCTCTCATCTGCACCTCCCCTACTGCTTCTCGACCCACGTGGTCGTCCGCCGTCACTACGATTAGATGGTGGCATATGTCCACCCTGAGGCTGGGGCTGATACCCCTGACTGCGGTTGAATCCCTGATCTCCCCTCATCGTTGCCCCCCCATCACCTCTCTTGTCACCATCCCTCCCATCGCGCCTGCTCTCGCGTTCTCTCCCATCTCCAGGCGTCGACGGCCCGCTGCGTCCTGAAACGCGTCGGCTTGACTCCCTCTCGCCGTCTCTACGGCCGCTTCCTCGGAAGTCAGGTCGATCGCCCATCATCTCTGAGCGCGGATCGGGGCCAGGGATGTTTTCCTTGTGGCTGCGCTCACGGCTGTGCGACCTCGAGGTTCGGTGACTGCTGCGCCCTGACCGCTCGTGTCTGCCCGAGTCACGCGTGGAGCTGCCGCGGCCGTCGGGTCGGTCATCGCCCATGCTCTGGTTGAAGCGGTTGGCAAACTGATCTCCTGGCGAGGGCTCAGGTGCACCCATTCCCCTTCCTAGGCCGCCATCTCGTGTATCGGGACGGGGTGCGTTGACAGGGGTGGATGGACCAGAGCTGGGGAAGCCTTGCATGCCAGACGATGACGGTCCGCCGCCTCTGCCGCGAACGTTGATACCCCGGTCACTGGGACGATCGAATGATTTCGGTCTTTCGGTTTGTCCAGCTTGCTGTAGAGTGCTGTTGATGCCGGCAAGTTGTCTCATAGGGCCCCTAACACGATCCCCAGGCGGGAACGAGGGACCGGTAGGGACATTTGATGAAGCTGACGTAGGAGTTGGAGGGCCTGTTTGCTGGCTTCTCGGTCCGGATGGCGTGCTAGAGCTTAACTGAGGTTGATCTTGTCGCACATTCGCCGTTTGCTGTGGTGACTGAGTAGCTCCGGGGAAGGACGGGGTCTCCTGGAAGCCGCGCATACGAGATGGGTGAACCCCTTCTGGCACAGCATTTGCTGGCGGTGCCGGGGTAGCCTGAGGCCCCTGGGCTTGAGTATCCTGCCCAAGATGGCGCATCCGCTCGGGATGGACGGGTACAGCAGATTGGCTGGCTGCGCCAGATTGCGCGCGATCACCAGCTGGTCCAGACGGCGGTATATTGTCAGGCGTCGGCGGCCGAGGTGGTCCCTGTTGTCTTGTATCGGAACGAGACATGCCACTGGCTTGTCTATTGCTATCCCCACGTCTATAAGAAGTTCTTGGTCCAGAAGGTACATCATGCAAAGGAGGCGACGATGGATTAAGGCGGCCGAAGCTCGACTCTCCCCCTCTCCCTGCTGGATTCAATCTCCCATGATCCAAGTCCACCGGTCGTTTCGGCGGAACCGTTGGTTGAAACGCGTCTCTAGCCCGCTCAGCAGTTCTATCGCTATCGCGAGGTGGGAATGGAGCGCCTTGATTGGCATCACGGTCTCTAGGGATACGATCTCCTCCCCTTATGTCTATATCTCTGTCTGGGCCACCATGGCGATCACCTCGTCTTGGCGATTGGGGCCTTGGGTGGCTTCGATCATCTCTAAATCCCCGCGGAGAGCCAGATCTGGCAGTATCCGACCCACCAGAAATGAGAGCTGCGCGAGCAGGGTTCACAGCAGGATCCGCCAGCGCAGAGCTTTGGTCCGCTTGTTGGGGTGCGGATCTAGATGGAGGGATCAGATCTTCACGAGGGGGTCGACCATTCACGTCTGGGCCACGGCTGTCCAGGGGTGGCCTGTTTCGGTCCCTATCGCCAGGGAAGAACTCTGCTCCGCGGCGAAGTGGATCAGCGCGGTCCCTGTGGCCATCGCGATCAAAGGGAGGTCTATCGGACGGTCTTTCGACATTTCTTGAGTCCAAGCTTCGGCGGTCGTGGCCAACATTATCACGGGGCCAGCGAGAATTGTCGGCGGGATAATCTGCCCTTGGCTGATTTGCGTCTCTACGGCCAGGGCCACGAGTTGGAAGATGGCGTTCAGGGTGAACATGAGGAATAGGTACTTCGGGGCGAGTAGGAAGATTGGATGGAGGCCTGGAAGGTGGTCTATCTTGGTTTGCAGCGCCCCGTATGAAATCTGGTCGTGGCGGTGGGCCAGTCTGGCGTTCCTTCGTAGGAGGGACCTTCGGGAGGCCACCTTGTCTTGGTGGGATGGGAGTTGCGTTTGCTTCTGAGGCGATGGCACCTGCCGGAGCTGCTTCAATGGCAGCAGCCTTGGCAGCCCTTGCATCATCAACCTCGCCATCTTCCACCTCTCCTGCTTTTCGCTTGCGTTCCGGTTTCCCATTTGAGCTGAATCACGTTAGGCGATGTTTCTATAGGGTCACGATGTAGCACTTACGATATTTTTGAAGAAGGATTAAACTCGGGAGCTGTGGGCTTCAACGTTGATTTGGCTTCAACCTGCGGTGATCCGCCCTTCGCCGTTTTTGCTTGGCCATTGGCTTGAGTAGATTCACCCTGAGATAAATTAGTAGATGAAACAAGGTCGGTGTAGCTGGTTGACTTACTATATTGCTTGCAAATGCTTGCGGCATAACCCACTTCTTCTCCCTCTTCTTCAATTCCGGCATAGAGGCATTAGCCAGGAGAGATAAATCCTCGCGCTTCCCCTCCTCACGTTTGGCAAGCGTAATGAGGGCATTTTGGAACGCCTTCCCCATAAAGTCAACCGCTGGGAAGTGTTCGACGACCGTCTTCAACACCGTGATGGAGTTTCGAATATGCATCCACTCAGATCCGCTAAGGCAGGATTTTAGGGCAGTATTCAAGTTCTTGTGCCATCCGAAGAAGATTCTACGGAAATCCTCGTACTCCAGGAGCGCTACTGGCTTCGATGTAGTCTCGTGTATGCTCTTCGCGAATCCCGGGAGATCCTCGTTAGGGCCCCATGCTTCCTTCTCGTAAATGGCCTTGCTTGCGTGCCAGCGAGCTAGATCTCCTAGTACCAGCTTCAAGAATCTACCAAAACACTCGGCTTCACGGATGGTGCAGGAGAATATGATCGAGCGAAGTCGGTTTCCACGGAATAGTCGTGCTAGCAACCCGAGAGTCCTGAAATGGGGCGTCGAGCTGTTGTGCAGGAACTTGAGCATCTTGAATGCGTAATCTGCGTCGCTCGGTGATAGAAGCAGACGAGGCAAGAAGCACTCTTCCAGAAGAGTATCATTTAAGGCGTCATATCTCTTGTTGACATTGCTGAACCATTTTCCCTTCTCCTTGTTCAAACGGGCCCTGTTGCGGCCAAATTGGCTCATCTGATCTTTCGACTCGTTCAATAATTTCTCTTTGATGGTTTCAACAGTCTTTCTTGCCTCTTCCTTGCGAGTCATGCCAGGCCTGCTCATATCACTTCTGTCTTTCATGATCTCAGACATCTCCTTTGTCAGTCGGGCATTTTCGATGGTGTAGCTATCCATAGGGACCTGGATATCGGAGAGAGAAAGCTGCCAAAAAGTGACATAGAATTCGGGATTAAGAAGACTCCAGGGCTTGTCGGGTAAGGCCACGCGAACGGACTCAATGAGAGGTGCGAGAACCTCTAGCCAAGGATCTTCTGAGCTGGAGGTCGGTTCAGTTGCGTCGTCGCTTGTTCCAGCCTCAGAGGTTTTAATCATGTCGACGTCATCTGCAGCACCAGCATCCATGCCAACATCTCCATCGATATCAACCACTGCGGGCACGCCATTGGCATCAGTGACTTCTTTGGTAAGTTCAACCGCTCCTATGCCAGCCATCTTGTACGCAAAGCTTGGTCGGCCAATGGCGAAGGCAAGCGCTGGGTCGAGGCCAAAATCAACCATCAGCTGGCAGGTATCCGGAACAAGATCGTCGAATTCTTCAACAGTAAGGTTGCTTCGTAGGAGGTCGTTGAACTGGGTAAGAATCCGCTGTGCATCATCCACCATTGTAGAAAGATATTTGATATGCGCCTCATCCTCGGGGACAGAGAATATAGCGGCTTGTCGGTGTTGCGCGATGGATATAAGTAGTTGGCCAGCCAGCCTCGTCTCCGTGAGTGATTTCATCAACCGCTTGGCTGTTTTCACGGATTCGAAACGCTTGTCTTGAAGACTGATAAGTGTTTGGCGGCGGAGAACTTCGCCTCCTGTCATCGCAAGGAGCTGCGGGTCAGTAAAATCCGTGTCGGGGACAACACCTGACATCTGGGCGATAAACTCCTGCAGAATGATGAGGTCCGTCGAATTGCCTCGGTACAGCTGGTCGTTGACATACTGTAGGATTGGCGCCGGGTTCATGATCGAATAGCGCTTGAATACCTTTCCGGAGAAATTGGAAAGGGCAATCAGCCATTTACTCGTCAAAAGAGCTGAATCATCGCGGGTGCGGCTCCTCGTCTTCCCACCGAGTGAGCTCATTAAAGACCAGATGAGAACATCGTAGCCCAAGTCGGTAAAGTACTTCGCACATTCAACAACAACCTCCGTAAGGTTACTATACGATTCAATCTGGTCCAGTGCAACCTTGAAAACGATTCCCGGATTTGCATAAGCAGTCTTTGCCAGTGCCCGAGCCATGGCAGTCAGATTTGTCTTGCTTATACGTTTCATGGTGCTTAACGTCTCCAGTCGTGCACGCGTGAACATTGTGGTCATGGCGGGAAGTCTGGATGTTTGTCCCTCAAACCACTCAGCATATATGTTGTAGCGTATAGGGGCTGGGTAGTAACGGAGCATGTCGTAAATTTCGTTGGCAACATTTGTGTTGGATGATGTGTGGCTGAGAGCAGGGACAAGGAGCCTCTTGAGGAGGTCCTGCCATCCCGCTAGGTTTGCCTCTGATGTATCCTTTGACAAACTCTGATTGCCAATTCTCGCCAGTTTAGACAGCAATGCGCAGTCCTTGCCGATATTCACTCCAGAATAGTTGAGGAGCGTGCTGCATAGGGTAAATATGTCGTCGACTGTTTGGCAGACAGGTATAGAATCCGCCCATTCGTCCCAGTAGAACTTATAAGTAATGCCATCTGCAACATCGGTTTTCGCTGGGAACGGCCAGCGAAAAGCTTTGCGGGGAAAGGTTTCAACACGTCGTACGGTGCCCTTTGGCACCCTCGATTGGTCCTGGTCTGCGAGCTTCTTCATAGGCAGCACAACTTCATCTGAATTGGAGGGCTTTGTAGATTGGAAGACTTTATCAACGGAATGGTGTAAGATGCGATGGAGTCGCTCAAGAACTTCTGGGAACGCCTCAGGTATCCAAGGGAAGCGGCCTAGCAAGAATAAAGACTCCGGGATAGCACCAATTGTAAGGAGGTTGATCAGCAGCAGCACTTTCTGTTCGGCGGGCTCTGGTAGTTTGTCTTTATCTTCCTCCGCTTCAACTGGAGTATTTGCGTCGGGTTTCGAGCCAGGAACATCTCTCATCCTTCCACCGCCAGGGAGTGTGTCGTCGGCAAGCGCACCGGCCATCATGAGCGCATTCGCCCCGCCTCCAGGCCTATTGAGCTTCTCCTTTTCGGCAATTTCCTTCATTGTCTTAGTCCTAAGATCCTCCATATCTTCGTCGAGTGGGTATAAATGCGGATACAAGTCTCTCAAGGAAATAAATCCGATTTTGATTAAGAGAGCGGTGAGATACATAAGATTCGCTGGAAGAACATCATCCTTCTCTCGAGCTGGCGAGGTATAAAATCGCAGTTTGAAACCAAGTAACTGTGCAGCAACCTGGTTGCCCAATGGCGGGAAGGTACCCGTCGCCTCAATCCATTGTCTGTCTGGATTCGATTGATCGTCAGTATTAGTCTTGCTGGCAGCAAGACGCTCTTTTGTTTTAGGGTCGACCGGCCGCCTGCCTCCAAGTTCGTAAAATGCATCAATGCCAATTTCTCTTGCCCTAGCCCAAAATGCCTCATCTCGTGCATATTTGTCAAGCTCGTCTTCCTTCTTCTCGTCGCTGCTCTTCTCATCCTCAGTGGGTATCACTCCAGAAGCTCCCGGGAGAGCCCATTTAGGAAGATCCGTATTCACGGTGGCCACTCCAGGGAGAATATTTTCGCGGGGCCAAAAAGAGCTGACTCGCAAAAGCTTGGTGAAAAATCGATAGTGCTTAATGAGCACAGCAGCGAATACATCCATGGTCACATCCAGCACCCTGCCAGCGTCGAGATCGAATGTCCCAATTAGACCCTTTATCCGCTCAAATGTCTCCTCAACCACTTCGCTGGTTGGAGGTTCGCCGCCGCTGGTGGTGAAGAGCTCCGTGACCAATTTCGAGTAGCCCTCTGTCTCCTCGCGAAGAAGGTTATGGTTTGCCTGTCGATAGAGAAGATTGGTAACCTGGCGAACACCAGCTTTGAAGAAGGTGTCTCTTGTGAGCTCAAGGTTCTGGAGGAGCTGAGAGTCAAGCATCTGTCGCATCAGAACTGGCGATATTTCGGTGGCAGCCACGAGCTTCCGTAGTCGAGGCTGGTATTCTTCATTATCTGTAACGATGGACAGCGAGTCCAGAAATAGCGAGGCGCCATCGATCTTGTCATCTTGTTGGTTTTCGGGGGCGGTGTCGGGTTGGACGATATCTCGCACACAGCCTCCAGCCTCCGCAGGGGTCAATCTACCATCAATTCCGGAACGTATAAGCTCTTGAAAGATTGTTGAAAGGTCCAGAATATCCAGATCGTCTAAAGACTGTACGCCAGCAGCAACAATCTCCTGGCGACCACTGGCTTTCCATGCCGCGATGCGCTCGTCTGTGACATGCGAGTAGTCGTATGGGCTCGGATCTTTCATCGGTTCGGGCGTAACAGACTTTGCGGGTGTATATACAAACGGCGTCGGTGCAAGCGCAGGAGGTTGTGGCTGCTGTTGCGAGGGTGTCGGAGTCGGAGTCGGACGAGGTGGAGGCGACATGGCACCTGTCCCACGCCCTGGTGTCGAGGGCGAGTTAGTAAAGCTCTCTGTAGACTCCCTTCTTGACAAATTGCCTCCACCTCTCCCTCCTCTACCCCTTCCCCTCCCTCTTCCTCTCCCGCCTTCGCCGCGCATATCTACTTCGCGGCCTGGACCTCCTCCTAGGTTGGTATTTCCAGGTCGATGCGGCGACGGGCGATTCTCTCCAGAGTCTACAGACCCTCTGTCAGACCTCTTCCGCTTCGGTGGCATTGGCAGCGCGGAAGCTCCAAGCACTTGCGCACTCACGCACCGCGAGCACGGAAAAGTCGCGACGGAGCTGTGCACATGGGCGTTGGTATCTCGATGAAGGACAGTCGTGAGGTGAAATCGTTTCTACTTTTGTTTGCGATAAAGAAACAGCTGCTAAAAGATTTGTAGTATCGGTGGTGAAGCTTCAACAGTGGCTGAATAAGTGGTTGGCGTTGTAATGGAAAGTGAGGATGGAATTCGAGTTCGAATTCAAAGAGAGACGTCTCTTGATTCCTCGTGCCTCGTTCCTCGCGCATGGAGGAGTTCGCGACTTTCCAATTGTTCCCCGACGCGCTAGTCCGGAAATAGTAATTCTACAACTTTAAATTCTAGACGGTCATTTCAACGGCTTTTCATAGTTTAACGGCATTTTACTAGGGTCTTCCAATCTTTCAATATATTAACGGTCTCTCTTACTCGTACTCGTACACTAGTAAAACCTAGCAGGTGTTTATCACCATAAAGTGGTCACGTGACACGCCTTCTCGCACGTCATTTCTAAAAGTTTTGTATGGCGGTGCGGGAGACTGGAACGTCCAATTGTAACCATGACTCAGATGGGATATATATAAGGTCTTCGCTGTCACTTTTAATCCCCTCAACTCGATGAAAGTCGTTCTTTTCTCCCTCTCATCCTCCTCCTGAAGATGACCGACGCACCGCAGGCCAATGGCTTGACTACTCCCACCGCCACCAGCTACCCCGCGCCGAAATTCGGTCAGTAATTAAAAAAAATATCCCCCAAGACACTTTTTTTTGCCCCCCTCTCCCTAGAGAAAGCAGTGACTGAATACGTCCAAGAAAGAACGCAGACCCAGCCCGAGAACCCCTTTGCGGCCTTGATCCCAGACCAGCACATCGCCATCATCCCCTCCTTCACGCTCGAGTCCGGCGTCACCCTCCACAATGCCCCCCTGGCATACAGCACCCGCGGCACCCTGTCCCCAGACGGCGACAATGCCATGGTCATCTGTCACGCCCTCACCGGCAGCGCAGACGTGAGCGACTGGTGGGGTCCGCTCCTAGGTCCAGGCCGCGCGTTTGACATCTCCCGTTTCTTTGTTATTTGCATGAACAGCCTCGGCAGTCCATACGGGAGCGCAAGCCCCGTCACGAACAAGGACGGCAATCCAGCGAATGAACGATACGGGCCCGAGTTCCCACTCACCACCATCCGCGACGATGTCAAGTGAGTAGCCCCCTACTTTCCGCCGCCGTCTACTCTACTCCTCCATATCTCACCTACTAACCCCACCTCAGCTTCCACAAGCTCCTCCTCGATGACCTCGGCATCAAGCAGGTCGCCGCCGTAATCGGTGGCTCCATGGGCGGCATGCTCGTCCTCGAATGGGCCTACTTCGGCCCGCACTACGTGCGCTGCATCGTCCCCATCGCGACCTCCAGCCGCCACAGCGCCTGGGGCATCAGCTGGGGCGAAGCGCAACGCCAAAGCATCTACGCAGACCCCAAATACGACGACGGGTACTATGCCTTCTCGGACCCCCCCACCGCCGGCCTAGGCGCAGCCCGCATGTCCGCCCTCCTCACCTACCGCTCCCGAAACTCCTTCGAGTCGCGCTTCGGTCGCAACACCCCCGACCCCTCGCGCCAACAGACCATCAACGATTCCCAGACCGCGCCCGCCACGTCAGAGGGACACTGGGCAATCCACAACGATGGACATAAAACCACGCGCCCCCCATCCTCCCGCTCTCGCTCCCACTCCGCCATAACCACCCCCTCCGACAGCCCCAAACAGCTCCCCGAACCACAACACACCGACCCGCAATTCCACGGCGCCTCCACCACCACGACCACCACGTCCAACACAACCCCCTCCCCTCCCGCCCGCCAACTAACCCCTCGCCAATCAACATCCTACTACTACTCCGCACAATCCTACCTCCGCTACCAAGGCGCCAAATTCGTCGCCCGCTTCGACCCAAACTGCTACATCGCCATAACGCGCAAGCTCGACACGCACGACGTCTCCCGCTCGCGCGCACCCACCATCACCGCCGCGCTGGCGCAAATCTCACAGCCCTGTCTCGTCCTGGGTATTGAATCCGACGGGCTGTTTACGTTTGCCGAGCAGGAGGAGCTGGCGAGCCATATCCCCAAGGCGAGGTTGAGGAGGATTGATAGTCCGGAGGGGCATGATGCGTTTTTGCTGCAGTTTGAGCAGGTGAATGAGCATATTTTGGGGTTTTTGAGGGAGGTGTTACCGGATGTTATGGGGAGGGAGGGGAGTTTGGCGGTGGGGGGCGTGGGGGAGGTGACGAGGAGTAGTACGTTTGGGGAGGCGGAGGTGGAGGATATTACTGCTTGGTAGAGGGGAGCGTAACTTGTGGATGATGAGGGGTAGATATCCTGAACTCCGAGATGCAACTCGTAGAGGAGAGGTATATAAAAATGCATGATATGACAATATACACTTGACGGTTGCGTAAATGGTCATCAAACTTTGCCATCATGAAATAAGGGTGTGAATCATGATATGTGATTTACGACATGTGATGTCCCGATATCCTCAATAAACCATCTGCTTGTATTTACCTCTCGTGTTTCAATATGCGCCCTGGCAAATTATTCTGTGTCACATTGAATCCCCAGCATCTCAGAACTCTAAACTCCCCCACTACCCCGCCTCATCCCCGCTCACCTTCATAGTAAAACCACTATTAACGCACAACGTCATCCCCCCCTCCCGATTTACCTCCAGCGCTCTACAACTTTCAAAAATCGTGCTGTAATATAAACCTCGGGGTTTATTCCTCAGGTCATTCGTTATACTGCGTTAGATTCTTCTCTTCACTTCCTAGTAATAAAATACCTCTTTCTATCACTATTTTGGTATTCAAATATTATATCCCTTTTATAACAACTTTAAAAAAGAAAATCAGTTGTTTTTCCGAGGAAATAAAGAAATGAAATATATCCCCAGTATAAATTTAATCCATCACCCTTTTAGCTCAAAATATGCTCGTGATACAATTATTTTAAATATACACACATATATATGTAATATATATACAGAGAGTTCTCCTTTCTGTACTGTAATCCCCCTATCCACTCATACAATCCTCCCCCCACCCCTCCTCTTCTCCTTGTCCTTCCCTTTCCTATTCCCTTGTTGAAACTCCCCACCCCCAGCCTGTTCCTGGGGGTGCATAATATCCCATCCCTATCCCATTATATATATACACCGAAACAAACGCCGCCCCTCCGGCATAAAGGTCATACCCCCAGATATCATAGCCCATACTCCCTACAAACCCAACCCATGCCGTAGTTATACCATTAATCGCCCAAACGCCTCGCCCTTCCCTTCCCGTACCACTGAACACCTAGTTGAACACCTCGCTGAACACACACACACACACACACGCTACCGCGAATAATACCCCTCCCCGCCCACACTAGGCGCTTCGACAGCCCCCTCCTCACT
>LNAS01000294.1:0-93794 GCA_001630605.1 Pseudogymnoascus pannorum | reverse complement strand
AAGAATAGAAAGAGCAGGGGTTTGTGAGGTTTGAATGGTTGGATGGTGGATTGGTGGATTGATGGACTGGTGGTTGATGGTTGATGGTGGATGGTGAAGGGACTAGGGGGGTGGTGCCACTGCCACTATGCCATGAAGAATCGAAGAAAAGAAGGGTTAAGGCCTAGAGTACTAGAGTAGAGTAGAGTAGAGGGAAAGGGAGGAAGTGAGAGACCAAAGACCAAGAGACCAAGAGACCAGGGGTCTCGCGGGTTACGTGGGGACGGATGGGACGGACGACGGATGGGGGACCAGTGAATTGTGTTTAAAAACGAGTAGTTAAGTGGTCGGCCGGCCGAGTAAGAAAAGGCTGGGGCAAAAGGGACGGACAAGGAGGACAAGAAGGACAATAATGACCCGCCAAGCCCGTAATTTTTTTGTAGCCATTTTTCTTTTAGTTTTTCTCTTCCCCCTCCCCCCTACCCTACTAATACTACCACAAGACGGGCGATTGGAAGTAAGAGCACTATAAGTTAACTATAGCAAACTAGACTATACGTACGTATGTATGTTGTATGTATGTATGTACGGCTACGTCTTATGGTGTATGTTGGCTGGGGCAAAGACACGACTGGTACTCCGTATACTCGAGTAAGCAAGCGTGATATATGTGGGAACTGTACATAGAGTATGTATGTATGTATGTATGCATTGTATATAGCGTACGTCTGTGACACCTTCTAGCACCGATCGACCGACCCAGACGAGGCAGAAACACAAGAAACACAGACACCGGAGCTAGCATCCCAAAAAGGAAAAAGCCCAGGGATTTGGCTTGAAGTAAAGGAAAGGAAGGAAGGAAGGGGATAGAGAGAGAGCCTAGGCTTGGCTTGGGTTGATGGTAGACATTGGTATTGGCATTGGCATTTGCATTGGCGTTGGCATTGGCATCGGGCGTTGGCGTCGATGTACAGGAGTATGTTCCGCGTGCAGTGTATAATTTTTTTTGCGGGCAGCACGTACATACATAAATCCATACATACCAACCAACATACTCATATGGTAGTATGATGCTTGGCTGCACCGACTGTTTCTTCATGGAGAACTGATGTCCTTTGCGAACAGGTTAGCCTACAATCCCTACAGTACAGTAAGTAGTAGAGTTATGTTGCTGCAGCTAAGTGCTGCAAGTATGTAGTAGTCGGTGATCCCGGCGCCCGACGCCCGTTGTGGTAGATGGAAGAGAGAGGAGTGGGGGAGGGACACGGTCGGACTTGGAGGGACTTGGCTGGTGATGTGAGGTAGAGGAGAAGGAAGAGGTAGAGGGAGGACGGGGTAGAAATGTTGATGGTTACGGAGTAGACGGATGGGGGAGATCGAAATAAGTCCGCCACTCCGCCAAGCTACATAGAGTAGAGAGTAGAGTACTACAACCATAGGAGAGGGCGTAGTACTATGGGTAGATGAGTAGACCAGTTGACGACCACGATGCTGCGTCATTCGCTATGGACCTTCTTCCCCAAGCCTTTCTCGCATCATACCATACAGACTTTGTACGAGTACACACCAGACCTGCTCTACTCTGCTCTAGTGCAATGTACTTCTGCCCATCTCTCCTCCTTCCCTGAATGCTTGACTCTGCTACTGTATGCTTTGTATGCTTGACTTTAGGGTCCATATCCACGCCATCCGTCATTCCCCAACCCATCTCCCATCTGCATCTCCCATCCCATCCCACGTCGTCTCGTTCGCCGCTCCTGAATGGCTGGCTGGCATACTGGGCTAACTCGCTGTCGGGAGAGCAGCATGTACCCGCCTGCACTCCTGCCCTCTAACATGCAACTACACACCACCACCACCACCATCTATCCGCCTACCCTACCATCGATCCATCCCCTCCAAAACAAAAACCCTTGGAAACGCCCTCCCAAGAAACAAATATACCACGAACCCTTGGAAAGAAAAAAAAACATGCCTGCCTGCCTGCCTACCGCCGCCAACAAATCTGCAATCGAAAAGATTGCCGGTACCCTATCCAGTTCGTGTGTAACAGACACTAAAACGACCATGTATGCCATCACCCATGCCCCTCCACCAGCGCCACTGATTGATTGGCCTTCCCCGCACCAAGGACAAGGGACTTCCTCACAATCGGCACAAAAGCAAAGTTGTCCATAGTCCGTTCCCAGACCCTGCACCTCGCATCTCACACCTCATCATCATCATCACTCTCTCTGGCCTCCCCTGCCCTGCCCAGCGCTGGCCGCCGCCCCCCGCCCACCGGACATGGATGAGCGCGGGCTACTGTAACTAAAAACAAAAAGGGCGCTATTTCTATAATTCCTACAGGTAGAGTAAGACACCACCAAGGCGCCCTACTCTGCCTTACCCCACTATTTCCGATGCAACTTGACAATGGCGCCGATGTAGGACGCATGGGGGCTGGGAAAAAGAAAGGTCCCCTCTTCCTTCCTTGAGAAAGAGGGATGGATATTCATATACCCACCTTTGATGATGGTTCGGACCAACCGCGGACGCTGATGGCGGGATGGGCTCGCTAAGGGTGAATAGGGCACGGTTCACTGTTCCTGGTCTATGCTGTGGAGTTGGAAAGGGAAGTGAGTCGGCTTGCTTGGCGGTGGACTGTTCTGAGAGGGCGCTTCGGTGAAGGTGGAAGTGGAGGTGATGATGATGTCTTGAGGGGAACCAAGGAAGCAAGGAAGGGAAGCACGTCTACTCGCTGGCTGGCTGTCGAAAGAAGGCGTCAGAATTAAACTGCATACCTTGGGAGTAAACAAACCAGGCGGCGACCTCCGTTATCGCAAATACGTCTACAGTACGTCTTCAATGGCCAGACTCTAGACTTACCTCTTCCCGTTATATATGGCAAAGATCCCAACAAATACCACAGTATACTCTAACCACCACACAGCCTATACCCCCTCCCCCAATAACCACCCATCGTCTCGACCTGCCCGAAATAGCATAATCGTCACTCTCCCCCAAAGCCGGTAATGGCCATGGATGGTGTCCGCCTCCGGACTTCTTGTCCCCCCTCACAAGAAGGAGTGACGTTAACAGACCATAAGGATGGATGGGGGGCTCAGCTAAATCGCCAAGCTTGCGACCTTCCCCCTTCAGGACGTCACCTGGCCATTAAATTTAGCGAAAAAGAGATTTTTTGGTGGGGGGAGGGAGGGGCTATTGGCTGGATTGGTGCCGTGGATGGGGGTTTGAGGGGTCCAAGGGAAGGGAGGGGAGGGGGAGGGTCAATGTCGACTGGTGTAGTACTCGTCGTACCGTATTGGACAGTATTGGACTGGTGCGGTGCTGTGCTGTAGTGTGTGGTTTCTGGCGCCGTCGTTGTGTTTGGTTGAAAGGAAGAGATGCCGTGGTATTGGTGGGGTGGAGCTAGCTTACTAAGGACGTGGGATGGGGTTTCTGACCCGCTTGGGTTCTTTTTTGGGTGCTGGTGGTGATGGTGGCTTTGCGCTGTGGTATGGGGGGATCCATAGCGGTAGATGTGGAGTCCTTTGGAGATGAAAAGACGCCGCCGCTGTACTTCGTACAGGCGTTAAATCGCGCGCTTCGTGGCCAGAAGTCACGGGGGGAGAGAGGGGCGGGTGCTTGTCACAATGTCGGAGATGTTTCAAGTTAGACAGCTAGAGGGATCATTATAGATGTGACATGTCGATAGTCTGGTGTCTCTGGAGTCTTCAAGCTGAGAGGGCCTAGGATTTCTAGGATCGCCAACGTGAGACTCGGTTAGCACGGAATAGCTCTGTGCATGCTGCAAGTTGGAGTATAGGTAGGTTGTGGAACGGCGATTGCACGAGTGCAGTGAAGAACAACGGATTGGATTCCGTCTCCCCCATCCATCCCCTCTAGCAAAACCACACGATGCCAGCTGAACAGTGGGCATTGGACACGCCAGCCTTCAATACGCCAGCGCCGACCTGACCAGGCTGCTGCTCGCTCCACGCCCTGCTTCTGCTAGAACAGAAATGAGACCCCAAGCATCTCCTCGGAGCGGAGCCCACTCACTCTGTGTGGGGGATTGGCATGTCTTATGTTTTTACGAGCCCCATTTTCCACATCTCTTCCAACCATACTGAGCTGGAATCGTTATCTTTCCCCTTCAACCTTATCTGAGGAATGGGTCCGGGAACTACTGATCATTGGGGGGTTGGAAGTTGGGGGTTCATGTTTATAGTCTAGTTTCAAGCACCCTTATCTGATATCTCTTCAAGAGACTCATATTAAAGGGAGGCAGCGCCACGGATCCTTCTAATGTCGTGCTTTCTTCTTCGAAGTCGCCAAGGCAGCAGAAAAAAAAAGAGAAAAAATCTCACATCCAGCTTGCCGCCCATCCCCCTTCCCTGCCTCTCCTCCAGATCACCAGACCACCAGGACCACCAAGACTCACGCCCGCTCCACCGGCATCCGCCATCCCGCTCCTCCGCGCTCTAAGTTTCATCCGCCTCGCCCCCAAGTCCAGATGCACACAGAACACGTACTCCATGTAAGACGTATGGGAAGGGAACGGTAAGGCGCTGTTACTGGACACCTCCGTAAGCAGGGTCAGGGCCATAATCAGGTTCAAACTCTAGTCTGCACCTGCAGTTAGTTACCATGTACTCACGTGGTCTGCGAGGTACGGCTTGGCTTTGTTGGGAAAAGGCTGCGGTGAGAGATGAGACAGGATTTCGAATCTCATGACTTGAATCAGATGGGGTTGGCAGAAGGGGCATATGCACGATCCTTCCTCCTGACCAGGACTGCGGGATCGGGCATGGCGGTGGGAGGTGTGATGTGAGCTGATGCAACACTATGTGGAGGCAGACGCCGTTCATCCTTCGTTCCTCATAATGCTACGTGCTGTATGGAGTACTGTGCTGTTTTCTTCCCACAGCTGTCACAGGATCCGCCGCTGTGTTGTACGTGTCGGCGTTGTCCAATGCACCTACTCCATCGGCCTCTCGATGCGGCTGTCTCTCGAGTCTGTGCTACGGTTTAGACCCTCTAGACCCTTTCTGTAGCCCACTATCTATGGCTAGAGTATGGCCCTCTCTCCTTTTTAGTCGCCAAGAGTGAGCACCACAGGGTTTACATGCATAGGGGGGTGGATAGTGTGCCAGGTGTTCACTGGTGCGAGATCTGGGATAGGACAGTGATACAGTGAACGCGCCGAAAGAGGTTATACCCAGGCCCGTGAAGTTAGAGCGCGCTGGGGAAAGCTCACAGCTCAGTCGACGTTCTCGCTTTGTGTGGTTATGTGGTACTAGACTAAATTTAGCCTACTTCACTTTTTAATTTTTGTCGCCTTATAAAAAAAATATTTATGCCTGAGGCTGCTATCACCAACACCCTTGTCGCTAGGAGCTATGACCACACGTAAACAAACAAGCCCCGACAAATCTTATCCTCCACACCTTAACTCCCTCCAATTAATCCCACAAGCAACCCCACTCCCAAAACGTTTCCAAGAATAGCCTGGGAAGGACATATCTATTTCCACTACACTGCAAGTGTCCCTATCTAGAAAGATCTAAAAAACTTCATCAAATCTCGTCAAGAATCAACCATGTCCCCTCTTCGACGCCGCTCGTCGAGGATTCGGGGTAGCAAAAACACACCCTACAAGGTAAACAAATCCGTTTGCGGCCACCACCATCACCACCACCACGCACAACAAGTTCCCACTTCAAGTAATGCTAACGCAGCCGCCACACAGAGAAATGAACCCACCACCGAACACCTCGCACCAATTGGTGAGCAGGATGGAACACCCGGCCGTGGTGCTCCTTCGACCTCCAACAGCGTCGTCGAAGCTTCACCGCAAGTTCCCAACACGCCGACGACGGCGGGACGTATCAAGCCTCCGCGCGAAGAGATGCACCCTAGCAAGGCCCAGCAAAGCACCAAGAAGGAAGATGAGGGCATTCGACATGGCTTCACCGATATTGGGGCGAGAAAGCCGGAGATCCTTACTACACCGTCGAAGCTCAACATAAATGCCTCGTCGGAATTCGAGTTTAGATTTGCGAAGCCGGCTCCTTCTCTGGGCCCTGAGGCTCAGAAGATGATGTCTGAGATCCGTGAGGATGCGAGACGCATCAAGGCTGAGCTGGCTGCGCAGAGAGAAGAGGAGATTGCTAGGAATGGAGGTGATGTCTTGGGTGTGCTTTCTGGACGAAAGTTTGCCCAGCCAAAGGGCAAGGCTGGTCGATACAGTGATGTCCATATGGCAGAGTTTAAGAAGATGGATTCTATTGCTGCCCATCCTTCTGCTTTTAGAGCACAGCCTGGACGAATCACGCCAGTTGCCTCGAAGACGCTAAAGCGCACCCAGTCGAAGGCCAACCTCGCTGATCGAGATGTCAGTCCTGCTAAGCAAACCGTCAAGCTCGTTCGACCATCGACTTGCCCCGATAATGAAGCTCCAGCAAAGCGTGCTCGTCAAATGGGTGCTCGTGATACGTCATTTGCTAGGCCAGTCTCGAGGGATGCCAATGTGCAGACATCGAGCAAGCCATCGACACCCACAACCGGACGTACGGCGAACTTTTTGACTTCGCTTTCTACCCCAACACAGGCTTCGCTTGCACGTGCTTCTAGCTCAAAGCAGGATGGCACACCTCAGAGAGTAATTCGCCGATCTCCTTCGAAGATTGCTTTGACGCCTGGACTTGTCAAATCTGCTACGATGAACAACATGTCTAGCCTAACCAGGTCGGAATCTACCCACAAATTCACCGACAAGATGAAATCTATCCTTCGTCGGCCAGCGGCTCATGGAGACAACTCTATGCCACCTCCACAAAGCTCTATCCCATCACTGATGAAGAGTCCTAGCAGAGCAAATCTTCACAAGGATATGACATCTGCACCGGCAACCCCGACAGGTAAATCCAACGCCCGTTCAAAGACTATTAAGCATGTCAACTTCACTCCCACCACTGCCTCGAAGAACGAGCCTCACCACTCCCCTACGCCTCTGAAGTCCAACATCCCACGCTCAAAGTCTTTCGCCAACCTCAACTCAGTGGCCTACCCCACCCTGCCATCGGTCTCAAAGCCTGCTGCCCGACCAACTGAAAAGCAACCCGAGAGCGCCATCACCTACCCCCAACTCCCATCCTCACCCACTCTTGCTCGCACGCCCCTACAGCCTATCCCAACCCCGGTAGCCATCCCAGGCGTCTTCACCTTCACCAGCGGCCAAACTATTAAATTCGGCACCCCCCCTGTTGCGCCGCAACGCGCCCTAGGCACATCCCCAGGCCAAGCAAGCATCCGCCAAGTACGTCCCAGCATCCTCCCTCCCACCGCCATGCCCGGCGCCTTTCCTGACGCAGACAAGGAGAATGAAGCACCTGCCATCCCGCACGGCTTGTCGAACAAGAAGCGTGCGCGCGCTGCGTCGCCCGAGGAGGAGGAGCGGGCGCTCCCTGAGTCGCCCAAGAAGAAGCGTGCACGTGTTGTGGAGGATGTTGGTCGTCAGGAGGAGGATGAGGACCGTGAGCGCTCGTCGAAGAAACGTAGGGGGAATATTGTTGTGGAGGGGATGGGTGGGAGCGTGGCGAATAAGATTATGAAGGAGAAGATGGCGCCGAAGAGTCAGATTTCGAGTCCGGCGAAGAGAGCGGGTGGGCTGAGCTTGAGTAGGCTTAAGATGCTTGCTATGCCCAAGTCGAGGAGATAGATTGGTAGAAGAAGAATAGGTTTGTGAGGTTGTTGTTCGCGGAGCGGGGCGTATTGATCAGGAGTCTCTTTCATGGGATGGGATGGTGTACGGGGGATCTAGTGTGTGAAGAGCTCATCACTAGATTTGGATTTGGGTTTGATTTTGAGATGTTTTTTTGATTCTTTGTTTGGAGTAATTTTGTTTCGTTTCTTTGGGGGAAGCTTATTTCATGGTAAAAAACAAACAGAGCCTATGGGTTTAATGTGGGATGAAAAAAACTAGGGGGTTGGAGTTGACGAAGTATGAGGGGGTCTATTCGGTTTACTGTGTGTTGGAGTTATTTTATGCTTGTGGATTTTAGTTCTGTTTTGTATGATTATATACTTCTTTCACCTTGGACCGTTGAGGGGGGTTTTACTTTCTTGATTGTGGCGGAGGAGGTATTATGTTCTTTAATTCTGAGTCTCAATTGATGGAGTTTATATGAGTCTTTTCTCCGTGCCTTCCGTTTCGTGATTTATGGGCCACATCTTGTTCGTGCCTGCCATCTTTTGGGGGGAGGTGGCTATTTCCATTTTTGCTATGTTACGCGGGTTTCGTTCGTGCCTTCCTTCCTGAATTACACTCATCGTTCCTTCCTCCCGCTGTGCACGCCTCTCATCGTGCCTTCCTTCCTTCCACGGCGCCTCCATCGTACCTTCCACCACATGAAGCTGGCAAATCCGCTCCTTCTCTACTTACATGGCTCTCCTTCGTCCCTTCCATTTACGAGAAGTTATCCCGTCCGCTCCTTCCTCTTCTGTCAAGATGGCTGCCCCTCATCTCCCCGATGAACCCGCTTCCCCTTACAAATGGCACAAAGTGGGATCATTGGCCCGCTGCCTTCTAGAGGATCTCATTCTCGTCAGCATCACACTCGTTTGATATAACGCTGCGGCTGGGGTTGGCTGCTATCACGCTCGTTGTTTGGGCATTACTATCATTGCTTTTTGGATTATTTTTACTCGTCTATGGTTTGAGGAGGAGATTGATACGGGCACGTCGTGGAATTCTTTTTTCTATCACATCTGTCGAACCCCTTCCGGCTGCTACTCGACCATCGCCCTCTTCTATCTCAACAACAACCCCCTGGACTCCCACAAACACCCTCTATCTCCTCAAACCCCCTCCTCATCCCTCCCCTTTCAACCCACCCACCATGCCCCCCCCAGCTTCCTCTGCACCTTCTGCTGGCTCCCCCACCCCCCCACTACCCCCCTCAAAACCCTCGGCTCCGAACCCCGCATCTGCTGTCCCACATGCTACAACCACATCCTCGATTTGGCGATCTGCTGGGTGTGTGGAGAGGTAGTGGTGAGGAACGAGGTGGTGAGTTTGGGGTGGTGTTTTTGGCATTGGGGCTGTTTTGGGTGTTTGGTTTGTGGGGGGCGGATGAAGTTGGAGGAGGTGGGTGTGGGTGGGATGGGGATGGGGGAGTGGGAGGGGCAAGTATGGATGGAAAAGGAGATGTTGAGGAAGGAACTCAATGGGCTGTTTGGACAGGGGTAGAGTCAGATTCGATGGGAGGTTGATCAATTGCTTTCATAGACTGAACAACGAGACTAATTTCATTCATTCATTGGAGATAACAGACGCTCACTAATTAACGATCGGTAGCCCGTCCATTTTTACCCCCATCTAGAGTATCGCCGCGAGAATACATCCCGAAAAGTCAAGTATCCGAATTCCAGCGTCGCTTTTTGAAGACTTGATCTAGTTCTACCCCGTTCTACCCCACTCTTTCGTATCAACATGTTCACTTTTTTCTTCTTCTGTTCAAGCCGACTCCTTCAACACCTTCTCGAGCTCCTTCGCGACTGCGTCACCGACCTCGGT
This sequence comes from Pseudogymnoascus pannorum, assembly GCA_001630605.1. Lineage (NCBI taxonomy): Eukaryota > Fungi > Ascomycota > Leotiomycetes > Thelebolales > Thelebolaceae > Pseudogymnoascus > Pseudogymnoascus pannorum. The sequence goes on along the minus strand of LNAS01000294.1, from coordinate 84,253 downwards.
AGTGCTGTTCGATCCACCAATGTCCTTTGTGCGGACACCAGCGTCGATGGTGCGGCGGACGGCCTCTTCGATGGCGCGTGCCTCGGCGGGAAGGTTGAGGGAGTAGAGGAGCATGAGGGCGACGGAGAGGATCGTGCCGATGGGGTTCACGATACCCTTTCCGGAGATGTCGGGGGCGGACCCTGGGGGTGTTAGTCTTACTTCTAGAGGTCTAAGTTTATTTAAAACCTAAAGGCACATACCGTGAATAGGCTCGTAGATACCATTGCAGCGCGAGCCATCTGGGATACCGCTCAACGACGCGGAAGGGAGAAGACCGATGGAACCGGGGATGACGGATGCCTCGTCGGAGATGATGTCACCGAAGAGGTTGCTGGTGACAACGATACCGTTGAGCGCACGCGGGTTCTTAACCATCAACATGGCTGCCGAGTCAATGAGGTGGTGTCCGAGCTTGAGCTGCGGGAACTCCTTCTCCATCACCTCCGACACAACCTTACGCCACAACCGAGACGAGGCAAGCACGTTCGCCTTGTCGAGCGACCACACAGGCAAGGGTGGGTTGGATTGCATAGCCAGGTGACCAGCAAGACGGGTAACGCGCTCAACCTCCGCGCGGGAGTAGACCTCAGTATCCCAGGCAGTTCCATCACCTGTATCCTCCTTGCGCTCACCAAAGTACAAACCACCCGTCAACTCACGGATGATGTTGAAGTCGGTGCCACGGCAGACATCGGCCTTGAGAGGGGAGATCTCGACGAGCGAGTCGGAGGCGAAGTTGCAGGGGCGGAGGTTGCCGTAGGTTTGCATCTCCTTGCGGAGTTGCAGGATGCCTTGCTCGGGGCGGACGGCGCCGGTGCCCCATTTTGGGCCGCCGATGGCGCCGAGGAGGACGGCGTCAGCGGCTTTGGCGGCAGAGAGGGCTTCGGCTGTGAGGGCAGTGCCGTGGGCATCGATGGAGCACTGGGGCGGTTGGTTAGTGGTTGTTCGGAAAGGGAAGGGGGTTGGGAGTGGGGGATAGTTGGAAAAAGCCGGTGGGATACTTACGCCGCCGAGGAGGTGCTCCTGGAAGTTGAAGTGGCCGACGCTTGGGCGAACAGCCTCAACTACCTTGAGGATCTATGGTGATTCAGTTAGAGGGTGTTTATATGAAATTGAGTGTCGTCGGCGTTCACCTTGATTCCTTCGGCCACAACCTAATAAATATTAATTTTGGATCCCACAAGCGGGGTCGTAGCCAGTCGGCCTGGAGAAAACTCACATCTGGACCGCAGTGGTCACCTCCGAAAACGACGATATTGTGCGTAGCCATTGTGATTATAGAAGCTGTGGGAGAAACGGAAGTGCTGAAGCTGTGAACAGGATGAGGGCGTGGTTTTGTTAAGGAGGGGTATTAATTGCACATCCGAAATCCCACGCGCATTTCGCTGCTGTGCTTCGCTTCCCCGCGCTCCGGTGTCGGATCGGGGAAAGCTTGACTCGGCACTAGTGGCTTAGTGGCATCTCGGGACGGGAAGGCTCGGTACTAAGCTCCGAAGAACGGTCATTTGGGTCACGTGGCAGATCATTTGTAAAGCAGGTTACATTGTGGAATTTAAATAGACAAAACATGGTACTATATCACTTGTCACTTGATAAAGTGTGGCCTCTTGTGATATTAAATTGTCGAAAGTCCCCCTTACGTTTTCGTTACCATAGTATATTGTGGGAGAGGCAAGGTGGCATTTTAAGAATGTGACCGTCATAAATATTTTACCGTGCCCGTGTAAAAAAGAAAAGAGCCGAAATTTGTGAATCTTCCAGGGGAACAGACCGTTTTTAGCCCATCTGAGCTGTCTTATTTAACAGTCGTCCAATGTCTAAATACCCCAGGTGTTGGTACAGTAACATAGGAACAATAGACCTCATCTGAGACTCTGGAGAACTTGTAGCAAAACAGTAAACTTGCGAGGTTGTCTGGACTTTTTCCGTGCCATTGTTGATCCATACAGGTCTTAACTAGGAGTCTTAGTTACTGGATCTGGCTACTCTACTCCACACGGTTCGTGGCCCGCAAAGCAAAAATCTTTACTCGGAGAGGGGTTATAGTAGCGGTAGGAGGTTTTAAGTAGGAGGTTTTTACATAGTAGTAACTCTTTTGTGGAGAAGAGGCGACTCCCTTTTTTTTCCCTCTTTCCCCTGTTGAGTATACCTTCCCCAAGTCGTACGTTGAAGTATGTTCCATGACCCCAATCCAGCTCCATCTTGGATCCTTGGTGGAGTTCATCTTACAAGACATGCAGCACCATGTGGGCCTAACGACGCAGGTACGAGAAAATCAATGAGCGAGCCTGAAACTACAACGGCAACGGCTACGGCGGAACTGTGAATAAGACAACCGTTCGTACATAATTTGATTATTGCGACAAAGCAGGCAAGACAATTAAACCGATGGCTGTCTTACAGGTTATATATCTATCGATTAATTAACGCTAGCAAAAAGCGATCACAGCATCCGAAGTGACAAGAGAGAGTTGATAATGGAGCGCTACAGTACCACATTTGAGCGCTGCAGCAGATCAGCGCCCTGTTTGGCGTCAGGATGCTGGACTCCAGTCGCTGGAGGCAATTACAGTAGTCGGGGAAGCCGTCCCCACCATCTCATGCATGTCAGGAGTGATCGTGTAGGGCTGTTGCATCATCACGAACCAACGAGGTAGATGAGGCGCAGGATCAACAGCGAACCGCCCAGGATCAACCTTCCATCTCGATGCTCCATGTTCTCACACAACTCGATATCGAACTGGGAGGTTTGCAGACAAGAGCACGACGTTGTCGTTTCCGGAGTTAATGGAAGATAAAAATACGGATAATAAAAAGTGGAAGCTACATACATAACTACTGTCTAGCCCATGTTATGCAGCTCAGGCAAAACGTACGTCCATTGCCTGGTTAGTCCGCCCCAGCTAGGCTGGTGGCTTGGCTAGAGCGATGACTTGGTCCTATCAACCCAGTCTGTCATCGCTCTCGCCAATCCCAAGATAATCATCATTTCAGGCACACATCCACCACTTTGACCCTGTCTTATCTATAGAACCTGATATTATATACCACCTGTATTCAGCCTGCTCCCTTCGGGCCCCATCAGACACCCAGATGTTCTCCTGGCATCGAGGCTTGCTACTGTTATCGCCGGCTTCCTGACCTTCTAATCTCCCAAAGTGACGCATGTCTCTAACCGCACGGCAAACCGAAATAATCCAGGAACTTACGGAGTAGCGTGCCCACTTGCTTCCACAACTTCGTGCATCCCAGCAGGCATCCGCTCCACTTTCTCCATCGGCCAGGGATTACGGACTTATTGTACACATGAGCTTACTTGCAGCTGCTGAGCACCTCGACCCTATTTGTTGGATATCTTCAGCTTGAACGTCCTCTTTCTGTGCCTGCCTTGAATTGTTCATCTGTGTCAAGTATCACCGCAATTGAACGAGTTTGATCGACGAGGGGACTCTGTTGCTGTTGAGTAACTGTGCATAATTTGTATGGCATATAGTTCCAATCCCACCTCTGTCCCTGCTCGTGCCTAGGCTAACCATAAGACCATCCACAGAGCGGCACTTTCTCCAATTCTCTCCGTCCCACCCGTTCCAGCTGGCAATGCTGCCTAGGAATCGACTTGTCATATAAAACCGAACATATCTTGCTGTATTTACACTCAAGTCGCTATCACAGCTCACACAGCTCGCTCTTTATATACTCGATCGAAGCATAGTTCCAGGCAGTGTGAAGCATTGCCAGGGCGGGGTGCACTGCGAATGTGGAGATAAGAGGTGTGGCCTGTACCAGTATATGGCCAGTAGTAGACCACGCTTGCTATGAATTGGGAACCACAAACGCAAAGGTCTGTGGCTCTGAGGCCTCTGAGGCTCCCAACAAGGACTTGATGGCTAACCAAGAATAGCTTTGGCGACCCGAATGTCCAGACCCCGACCCCTCAACAGACCCCGACTTCAGCTGCCTTTCGAGAGAGTGCATTGGGAACACCGCAAGGCAATATAAACGCATTCGAGGCCCAGTCTGGTTGGACACCAACATTTGCGGAGGATTATACTGTCTTCAATGCAACCCCTGGCCGCCTCACAAATACACAGAGCACATTTGAGCCTTTCTCGCCTGGCCACCCCTCGCCGGCTCCCGCAGCCTATGAGGGAGGATTTGATGGTTCAGACACGAAGACACCAAATAGACCAAACCAGCGTCTCCGTGAGCCACTGAGTGGTCAGACAGCAACGCCACCCCAGTCCACTATCAAAGACGTAAAGAAGGAGAGACGTAGGCTAGAGAAGTCAAATATGCAAAATGACGAAGAGTCCTTTCTTCAGTCGGGAATTATGGGCCAGGATGACTTCCTCGACTTTACCCAATCCTCGGGGGATATGTTTTCTTACCCCATGACTGCTCCTGTGCCAGTTCCTGCGTACCTGAATGATGACAAGTCGTTCTGGGACCCTGATAGCAGTATGGCAGATGTATCAATGGACTTTATGGCCGAATCTTCATTCTATGGAACGTCGCAGGACTGGTCTCAAAGCCACCAGGCTCCCCAGGCCTCGTCAAGCACTGTCCCTCTTCAACAACATGGATCACAACCTCTCAGACGGCATCGGCCATTAATGGCAAAACCCCCGGCAAGCAGCGCAGCGCAAAGCTTGTCTAATACCTCCTTCGACTTCAGCATATCTTCCATGCCGCAGGACCTCTTTGCGACTGATGTTTCTAGTGGTGTTGTCAACCCTGGGCTTATTTTCAGCTTCCCGGAAGTAACATCGCCACTTCAGACCAACCCGAGCGATATCAGACCTGTCCCTCAGCGATCCCGATCGGCTGCTGGACAGATTATGCAAGAACCATATGAACACCAGCACCGAGGGTCACTACGAGATAAAGCAGAATTGAGGAGATCGCGATCTTTGAAGGAAAACATACCAGATCTCTCACATGGCGGAGCTCGCTTTGGTTCTCCTATTGAAGGCAATCGTCCAGGCCCTCGTCGCTCATCCAGCGATAGTCGCCCGAAGAAGCGTGCGACTTCACAGGGGGGCCAGCCACCACCAAATTTCGCAGGAAAGGGTGTGTATAGTTCTGGCAGACAGTCGCCCACAAAACAAGCCAGCCGAATGAACCTTGCGTCTATACCAGAAGCAGCTGGACTTAACCCGCGAACTGCTGTAACCTTCAGTATTGACGCGAATGGTCGAGCAAGGACTGAAACAACCATAGTAATGGATAAGAGCAGAACTTCTCGAAGAATACATTCACGGGCCTCGAGTGATGGCTGGGAATCCCCTCAGTCGGGTTCGTCAACAGACGAAGACCCAATCACGATCCCGAGCAGGAATGCTTCTTTCAGCATCCCCAACAAGCGGAGCATGCCCAAAATGGCCCAATTCGATACATCAAGACAGCATCGGTCACGCAAATCCGGATCAGCCAATTCCTCCTCTCTTGGAGACCCAGATAGCGAATCTGAGACGGTGATAGACGGCGGGGGATCAGGAGATGCCGCTAGTGCCCTCCGAAAGGTCATGGGAAGCCGTCAAAGGAGCGTCGGCAACATGGCAGCATCCCGCATTTCAACACGCCAGACTCTGGGGACACAAGCTCAAACCCAATCATATGCATACCAACCATCGTCATCGAATGCCTCGCCGACAACCATCAGCGATCCAGATGGAGACACCCCTTACACAGACCCAGGAAGCATCGGAAGTGATACCACCAGATGTGTGTGCAGTAGTCGTGATGGCGATGAATATATGATCCAATGGTAAGGTACTAATCAAACATGATCCCAACTGCGTAACTAACTCTCCGCAGCGAGTCTTGCGAGAAATGGCTCCACTGCAACTGTGTCAATGTTCACCCACAACGCCTCCCCAAAGTTTATATTTGTGCATTCTGCGTGCAGACTCCCAACGTGCGTGGTCCCCGTATTCGAGGCGCCGTTAGGGCCAGTACTCAGCTGGCTGCCTCACCTCTTGCGCATAAATCATTTGAATCTTGGCGGTGATTCAATGTCCCTATTTGCAAGCAAAGTAACAAGCGAGCATATGTGTCAGGAAATTTTTCCTTTGTCAGCGTACGATACCCTTCCCACGACTTATTTATTATTCTTGTGAAAAGCATAGCAAAGCATTGTTCATTTTTAGCATGATGGGCCTGAAATGAAGAATCTATACGAATATTTGGGCTAGTTTTTGGACCCTATGGTCTTTTTGGAGGGGGAATATCAACTATGAATAGGATAGACCTGGAATTTATAAATGAGACTGAATCCATAACACGATTCAATTATCGTTATATATTATATTATGTGGCATTACTCTGGTTTTGCCTGTCAAATTTGGCCCTTTGACATTGAGTTACTCCGCTACTACTATTTGTCACTGTGAACACTGTAATTAGGATTGCACTGATTTCATAATTGTCGTCTTGAATATTTCCCATTTTCCTTTAATATCAGAGAAGTCTACCTTGCCATTTTTGCGCGGCTGCTGAACCAACGAAGAATCTGGAGATCTTATTATCAGAACATGGTTTGGGGTCTATGAGTTAGTACTCCATATGACTGTGGAATTTACCTACGTGACGTTAACTACTGAAGGCCAGTTACTAATAATTTATTCGAGGTCACCGTTAGCATATCGACGGCAATGTAAACACCAACTAGAGTATTTATAGCGGAATGATAGCAGCTTGTGAATTGGCATAGAGACTTGAATTGGATTGAAGGCAACAAATCACTCCTCTTGTAGTCACCAGGCCAAAAAATGGCAAACATGATTATTGGAAGTTCAGATTGTGAATATATGCTTGTAGACGTATAGCTCTTGGGGCACGGGTGCAAAATCCTCTGATAACTAGATCAGCCTTCTATATCAAAAGTGCTCAATCTTGTATTTATCCACCTCGCTATATTGCCATGTAGTTCTGCCCGATCGCGTGGTTATTCCGGCTAGTTCCGTTCTAGACTTGATTTCGTAGACAGAAACAGAAATGAGTTAATTATGTACAAACCCCGCCTTCTTCCCTTCGACTTCCGCTTCTCCTTCCATGAAATATTCGCAAGCCCCCACGCGGGTGGGCCTGTACACTTGAAGGCTAGTTTATTTTGTCAATCTGTAGCCTCCCAGATCCACGTTCTTTCCCCACAAAACCCCGCACGAACGGGCTGTCACCATTAGCGGCAATCTTTCTAGAGCTCTAATTCAAAATAGCCATATTGCGGTGGATAACCTAAATGGAGGGGATCGCAGTAGGTTTGAATTGTCCCACCAATCACCTTTTCTCACTATGAAATTTCTGTAGGAAGAACTATATCACAGGGAAGAAGCCGATCCCCTAGCTTCCAAGTTCTGGGTCCCCCAAGATCGGAGATATAGGCTGAAGCGTACCCCCAGCGTCCATCACCAGGTCTCCCATATTTGAGGTATAGGCTGAAGCCGGGAAGGTGGGCTAAAGCCGGCAAGTTATTAAGATCACCATTTGACTGGAGTGCCGCGCTAAAGGTTGTTCTTAATGTTACGAGTTTGCGGCCTTCTAACTGTGTAGTATAGACGCCATCGAAGTTCGGCGTCATGGAAACTGCCCTAACTACAAGTAATTTCCCACCTCTAACATAGAATATAGGTGGCAACTGAACCGGACAGATGGCTTGGCGTAGCCTGGCCAATTCCGATTCTGTCCATGATTTCCTCGAAAAGGCATATCTTCACCTAGCCTAATATAGGGGCGATATTATCCAGACCAGACATGCAAGCCCTGATTTTACTAAATGAGGTGATTCTTTATCTAAAGGTCGAGCTTGGCAGTCTTAGCATCGAGGTATTATAGTATAAGAGGCACCGTAGAACACTCTCTCGATCGATAGTGAAAGTGATAACCCGCCTCCTGAGAGTTGGCCGGAGGTAGATGGTATACATACTTTTCCATTGATAATTCACACATCTCCAACATGGGTCTTGCAGAACATCTATGGTTCGCCCTTGCCTTGGGATTTGCCTTTGTATCGGTTGTCTTGTCGCAAGATGACTTTCTCGCCTTTGACGCCAAGACGGGCCAGTATAAGCTCGCAGGGAAAAACATGGCCCCCGTCATTCAAATCGCACAAAATGACTACACAGGAGTCAAGCGGACGGCCAATGACCTCGCATTGGATTTTGGCCGTGTTATAGGGACGAACGGAACTGTCAATATTGTTAATTCTACCTTCAAGTCGAATCGGCCGCTGATTATTGCTGGTACCATCGGAAATTCATCTATTATCGACGATCTTATTCTTGATCGTAAAATTGATGTCTCTCAAATCAATGGCAAATGGGAAGCCTATGTGACACAAGTTGTCATCAAGCCTGCAAAGGGTGTTCCATGGGCGCTGGTGGTTGCGGGAAGCGACCAAAGAGGCACCATTTATGGCCTTTACGACATATCAGAGCAGATGGGGGTGTCTCCATGGTACTGGTGGGCTGATGTCCCCGTAAAGAAGAAGACGGGAATTTGGGCCGGTGGAAAGCCCAAGATACAAGGATCTCCTTCTATTCAATACCGGGGGATTTTCCTCAACGACGAAGCTCCAGCATTACAGGGATGGGCCCGTGAGAAATTCGGGGTTAGCTCAAATGAAATGCCATTTCGTAGCGAGTTCTACAAACTCGTATTTGAGCTTTGCCTTCGTCTTCGCTCAAACTATGTCTGGCCGGCAATGTGGGGCAGCTCGTTCTATGTTGACGATGAGAAGAATGGCCAGATCGCAGACGACCATGGAATTATTATCGGCACGAGTCACCATGAGCCAATGGCTAGGTCCGAAACTGAGCAGCACAAATATGTAGTGGGCGATTGGGACTGGATTGACAACAAGGACAACATCACTCAGTTTTTCAAAGATGGGGTCGAGCGATCCAAGGACTGGGAGACTTTCTACACAATGGGTATGCGAGGCAGCGGAGACGCTGCGTCGCCAACCTTATCCGCATCAGCCCTAGAAGACATCATTGATGTCCAAACCAAAGTATTGAAAGAGGTGCTGAACGCGACTGATATCACAAACATACCCCGGACTTGGGTTCTGTACAAGGCAAGTGCCCCTTATTATTTCGCACATTACCATCAAGCTGATACATCAATATTTAGGAAGTCGGAGCGTATTATCAAGCGGGCATGGATGTTCCAGATGATATCACTCTTCTCTGGACCGACGACAATGCTGGAAACCTCCTCCGTACACCTTTCGTTAACGAAACAGATCGCATAGGTGGCGCTGGTGTTTACTACCATTTTGACTACGTCGGAGGACCACGAAACTACAAATGGATCAACACGATCCAATTAGCTAAAACCTGGGAGCAAATGCACCTAGCATATGAAAAACAGGCCAGGAAAATTTGGATCGCTAACATTGGCGATCTAAAAGCACTTGTAGGTGTAGTGACACATAAGCCATCCATGTTTGTCTAACTGTGTCTTTCAGGAAATTCCCACAACTCATTTTCTGGATATGGCTTATGACATGTCCAAGTTCACTTCTCCTGATAGCAGTACTGACTGGATTATCCGGTGGGCAACTCGAGAGTTCGGCGCATCCGTTGCTGATGCGACTTCGGAAATCCTTAGCACCTATGGCAAGCTGATCATCCGCAGGAAGTATGAGCTTCTAAGTAACATTCCTTACGCCTATAGTGTTGCCAACTATGATGAAATTGAACATGTTTCGAAGGAATGGGAAGACCTTCTTAGCTTGACGCAGAAGACTCACGATAGCCTTGATAGAGCAACTCAACTCGCATATTTCCAACTGATACTTCACCCTATTATGGCCGGCAAGGTAGTGGTAGATCTCTACAACACAGCAGCACTAAATGCTTGGTACTCTAGACAGAGACGCATTAGTACTAATGCACTTGCAAACAAGGCGCACGAACTATTCGCCCAGGATGCTAAGATCACGGACAACTATCACAAGTTGAATGGTGGCAAATGGAACCATTTTGCCAGTCAGGTTCATATTGGTTACTCAAGTTGGCAAGAGCCGGACGAAAACATTATGCCCTCTGTTAAATATTTGGACAAAAGCAATGTTCCCAAGGCCGGTATTATGGGTGTCAGTGTCCAAGGAAGCAACACAACTGCTCCGGGGGACCCAGCACTCACACTACTCTCTGTGGACCCGTACATGCCTCCAGGAGATATTCGCTACCTCGATATCTACGCGCGGGATAATGGGACATTCTCTTACAAGATTACTTCCAACGAAACCTTTGTGTCAATCACCAACCCCACAGGGACTGTGACCGCCCCTGGAAACAAGACCGATGTCAGATGCGAGATAACTGTTAACTGGGACGAGGCGCCGTCAGGGCTTACCATGGTCCAGCTCGGCGTCGACCGTACAGATGATGACAGTATTCCGGGAACAACAGCAATATTGCCCGTCAACAAAATATCGACCCCCCTCCGTTTTAGCGGACACGTCGAATCGAATAGAGTGGTATCCATGGAAGTCGAACACTATAAGACTGCAGAGGCGAAAAATGGGTTGTCGTATGTTACAATCCCTCACTATGGCCGCACCCGCTCCGGAATAAAACTGTGGCCCGTCACAGCCGACACGCAGACACCGTCGTCGGCGCCTAAAATCACGTACCCGTTCTACTCTTTCACTTCGTCTTCCTCGGCTAAGTTGATGGTGTTCCTTGGAGCAACTCTCAACCACGACCCGAGCAAGCCGTTGAAGTACGCGTTCTCCATTGATGGTGGTGAGACAAAATTGGTGCAGCCTATTTCGGACACAGCCATGGGTTCTCTGCCATCAGGCTGGGATAATGCAGTAACAATCGGTGGCTGGACATCAACATCAACCATTCCACTAGATAAAGGAGTGCATGAGTTGTCGTTGTGGCTGCTTGAGCCAGGGGTTGTGATCCAGAAGATTGTTATTGATTTTGGTGGCTTCAAAACCTCATCACTTGGCCCACCTGAGAGTATAAGGGTATAAAGCGCATGGTTCTTCTTTTGCCGTAGTACATTTGCCTCAATATGCTTCGTATAGCTGGATAGCACCAATTTAACCATTCCATGGAAGTCGCTCGACCAGATGTCCAAATTCAATTTCGTACCCTTCCCTAGCTATTGCTATTTTATATATCAGTTTAATAAGAAGTCGACTAATGACTACAAGTGTTCTGTCGAGTCGTCATGTTGCACACCGTTCAGGTGTTTATGTGCGATCCGTGGATAAGGCTGGCACTGGCCTGCTCTTCAGATTTGTTCCTCACCCCGAAATACCATGACAGGCCCGCCAGCTTGGCTCTCCGTTACGGTCGTTAGCGATTGCCACTTCCAGGTGGATTGAAGCATCAGAGGCATAGTTAGACATTAGTAATAGCAGAATGAATATTAATATATCAACTAGTATCTGGTGAGCTAGTCTACTACAGGCGCCCTCTGAGCGGGCGGTTGATAGAAAACCTACGCGCCTAAACTTTCTGGATGAATACAACCCGGCTGTCATAGTCACCATTGAACGCGTACTGCAGCCCGACATTCATTAGGGTGGCTCCAGAGTAAGTGGCACCACCGTCGATCTTGTACCGTGCTGTCGGATCTAACCCTTGCAGGCGTATGAATGGGAAAGAGTGATTGATCGTCGCGCGCATCTGGAAGTAAAAAAGAACGGCCTGGGACTCGTCCTCAGAGATGAAGAGGGCCGCGGGCCAGTTGGAATCTTCAGGCAGGTTCAGACGCCAGAGGTCACCCTGGACAACGATGGGGTTGATTTTCTCAGAGAGCGCGATGATTCCGGGGACCTTCGCCTTATCGTCGGCGGGCATCTCAGCTGGGTCGAGCTCGAAGCCGAATGAGCCACCCATCATGGCTACATGGGCCCTAAACTCAATTGAGATGTTGCGTCCAGTGATGCCGTTGGGGACGGCCGAGACGTGAGCTCCCATGGATGATGGCGGGTATGCCAGAGATGTCCCGAACTGGATAGAGATCCTCTCGGCAGCATCAGTGTTGTCAGATGTCCAGATCTGGGGGAAATAATAGAGAGAGCCGGCATCGAATCGGCCACCACCAGAGGCACAGCCCTCCCAAATAACGTCGGGGAACCTTGTTGTAAGTGTTTCGAGGACATGGTACAGGCCCAACATGTAGGCATGACCGACACTAGGGCTAGCCATCTCGTGGATACCGCGGTTGTTATCCCACTTGACGTAACTGATAGATGACTGGTTTAGGATATTGGAGACAGTATCGATAATGAATTCCTGCACCTCTGGGAGGCCCACGTTTAGAACGAGCTGGTTTCGTACTTGGGTCCGGGGATATTGGCCGGCGTGGAGGGCCCAGTCAGGATGGTCGTGATACAGAGTGGAGTTGGGGTTGACCATTTCGGGTTCGAACCAAAGGCCGAATTTCAAACCTTCTGACGAATTTGCGACCTGAAGCTCATTGATTTTATCCACTAGGGTTGGCAATCCGTTAGGGAAGCGTTTCGTGTTTATTTCCCAGTCGCCAAGACCAGCATTGTCATTGACACGAGGATATTCGTTGCCGAACCATCCATCATCTAGCACAAATAGCTTGACGCCAAGCTCTGATGACTCCCGGGCAAGATTGTAGATTGTGGATTCGTCGAAGTCAAACACAAGCCCTTCCCAGCTGTTCAGCAGAACTGGGCGGGTCTCAGTGGCAAACTTGCTCTTCATCAAGTGGTTGCGGTAGAGACGGTGAAAGCTTCGTGACATAGCTCCAACGCCCGACATGGTGTACGTCATGACGCACTCAGGTGTGGTTAGAGACTCATTAGGGGCTAGCGGCCAAGAGAGCTGGTAAGGGTTGAAGCCGAGCATGGCACGAGTTACACCCTGGGAATCTTTCTCGACCTCGATGGAGTGGGAGCCAGTGTAGACTAGAGAGAACCCCCAAGCCTCACCTTGAGTCTCGGTCGTCGTTGAGGTGACGAGCGCTAGAAATGGGTTGTGGAGGTGCGACGAATAGCCAGTAGTGCTGCCAAAGCTAGACATCGCGGTTAGTGAAGGAGCGTCGCAGCTATCAGTTTTGTCCACTTACCTCTGAACCCCGTACTCAACCTTTCGCCTAACCTTTGCAGCTTCGCGGGCCCAGTCGCCCCTTAGCTCAATCATTTCCAGGTCATCATACGGCAGGTCGATACTAAGACTAGCCAACTTCTCGATGGTGATGTTGTGCTCTCCCTGGTTTGTGATTTTGACACTTCGGACGATGGCGTCGTATTTTGGGAAGATGGAATAGGACAGGTCTACCGCAATGGAGTTGTAGTTGTCGTACATTTGGACGACTAATGTTGTAACATCATCGGCGCTGCCAAAAGTAGCGGGCAAGCCTGGTAAACCAGGCTTGCCTTGGACGACATGGTGCGATTTATACTGGAGATCGCTGACGGTATATCCCTCGGATTGGCGAATACGCACCGCTGGAACACGGAAATCGCCCCGACCAAGGTCGGGATACTCTCGCCTTACTCGGCCGGCCAAGTCAACCCAACCCTGGATTGGGGGATATTCAAGCGGGACGTCTTCTGTAGCTACACCACCAAAGTGATCGGTAATGAGGTCTCCCGTGAGCTCGTCGACGTGGAACCGGTATGTTGAATGTTCGCCATTGAGCGAGAAGGATGTTCCATTAACCTCGATGCCTAGCAAAAGTCAGCTTTAAAAATAACCATAGACGGGGGCTAGCGGCTTCAGAACGGACCAGTTGAGCGCGAGCCAGCCATGTTTGTTAGAACCGCCGCCGAGGCGAAGGCACCCACGAAGTGTTCGAGCGAAGAGAAGCCGGGCACGTAGATAAAATATTATAACGCGATGCGACAGTATTCTATCTCGGCTGCGAACATTATAAACAAACTTTGTTGCGGTCGCAGCGGAATTTATAGTTCACTGATCACCTCCTCAAAGCTGTACTTTCTGTATTCCACTGGCTCTATCTCGACGAGGCCTAGCCGTCCGACACTTGTGCGCCTAATGCGTAAGGGACAGAGGGTGTCGGGATTCCAAATGTTATTTTCCGCCGCTTGTGGTGAGCTAATCCACTATTAATCCACTATTAATCCACCCCCGGCACATAAGAAGGAAATGGCCTACAATAAAGGCTCTGTCTGCCTGGCACTAATAGAGAAATGGGAGTAGGGGGCTTTTTTATTAGAGGTGGGGAAGACTTGGCGTGCGGGGTAGCAAAACAGGAATTTGAAAGCGGGTCGCATTTACACAAAAGAAGGCTAGAAGTCTACTCTGTAGTAACCTCACAGTTAGTCTTTTCCGTATAATAGAACCGAGATCAGGGGTAACGATACAACCAAATTTCCTCTGCAATCAATAGAACCGCAGTTTCTTTTGTTACTTCTCCCATTTGTTTTTAATCAGCTGAATCGAAGTGGAGCTGCGTCCAGTTTGACCCATCTCTGTCACACCAGTTGTGAAATTGGAAGATGTCAGTCCCTAGACTGGCCTGGATTCAAAATTTGAATTGTTTAAAGTTGAGTAGCCACGCCATTTAAATTTTCCTTTTCACGGACGCTTGCTTCTTTGCAAACAGATCCAGGAAGCCAACAAATACATGAATAAGAAACAGAAGTGCGGGGGATTGTGAGAGTCGCATAAACATTTCTAGGGCAGCATCAACTTCTTCTTTTTCTGTCTTCATGATATTCTGCGCAGCGTGTATGGCCTGTCCAGCCTCTTTGGGTTCTTTCCGTGCCTCAAGTACCTCAATTTGTATGTCTTGCAGTACCACAGATATCTCTTCACTCTGCTCCTCTACTTCTACCAGTGTTACCGTCGAGCTCGCGGACCTGCTCTCAGGAGCCCTCCATCGATTCTTGGCTGTATGAGGGAAGGACAAATGCGCCTTGGCGAGCTCTTCAATAAGGGGGTCTTCGGCGAGGGGCACAGGGACTGGTGCGTTAAGCAATGGCGGGTGTGCCGGGGTAAGATCGACCAGACCTATTATTGCCTCTTCCGACGAAGATGGCGATGCTAGGTTAGAAGTCGCTACCGGCTGACTTTGATGGATGCTGACTTCCTGGAACAACGCCGGCATAGCCTCAGGTATCTCAACTGGAACTTCCCCGTAATTCTCCATTTCCATTGCGCTAGCTAAGCCGTCTGCTATCGAGTCAAGGCGGGTGTTGAATTTGTGCTGTGGACTAAGGTCTATCCGAACTGTAGTCTCGCCCTGGTCTTTTGATCGCTGCGGAGGGAACTTTAGGTTCTTCCATACACGGTCCCGCACTCTCTGCAGCTTGCCTCTTATTTCAATGCGAAGGTTGCATGGTGTCTGATCATGCTCAAATGCAAATCCTGTGTGGATAATACTACTATGCCGCGATTGGAGGTCCAGCTCGTTCTCGCTCAGTTCCCACTTCAGAGTCCGGTAGGCTGCGGTCTTGCCTGGCTGAAGCTGCCCGGTAAAGGTCCACCTACTGGTGGCTTCCCGCGTAGTCTCAACATCCTTCCCTAATCCTCCCAACCCATTGCCCATAACGCTGACCTCGGGGGTGCGACGGTAGGTAGATTTCACTTTCACAGTCGTTTGCTCGCCGCTTAGCTGCCTTGGCCCGAAATAATTGGTCATCTGAAGCGAGCTTGCCCGAGGAATGGACACAGGCTCTCGTTTCCGATTCTTCTCTTCAAAACCAATCTCATGGTCTAATGTCACCGAAACAGTTGCGCTAGATAGCCTGCAGTCCTTTGGTTGATCAAAGCAGAGGTCCATGTAGAGAATTCCAGCGGATCGCTCTGCGTTTCCTAACACCCCCCATTTCGATTTCGATAGACAGAATCGACAGTCTATCTTGACTTTTCCGAGCTCTCGATTTCCCACGCTTGCTGATGACAGAGTATCGAAGCATTCGAATGAGCGGCCAAACTTCCGCGCGGAGATGCGAGGCTGCTGGGAGGTCATGCTTCTTGGAATCCACAACTTTTGCTACGCTGTTAGTATAGGCGATTCGATACACACAGTTAACTGAGGTGATATCTAACTAACATAGAGGGAGGCTGGCAATAACTGAGAGGCAATTATATGAAGACGCAAGGCTGAGTTTGTAGTCCGCAGTCCGCAGTCCGCAGTTCGCTTAGTTTGGCCCCCGAGCTGCAGCCAAGTTGAGGCAACTTCGTGACTTCTATTGTCAGAGTCAGACTCCCTCACACCCATAAGCGACAGCCTTCTAGACCCCTTTGCATGAGACTCTTGTGTTTGGTTTGTTTCTAGTATCTTATAAAATGAATGCGTCGTTCTCATTTCCGGAGGGAGTCCCGGAGAATAGTGGCCGAGGCGGCGCTGAACAAATAGCATGGCAGAAGTACAATGAAGCCCGACAAAGCAAACCTGTACCTGAAACACGGCGCGTACGGATGGCAGAACGTACTATCAGTCCAACTGGAATTGGGGGTTCGAGTCGAGGAGAGGCAGCATACGATGATGAGAATAAGAGGGTTGGGAAACCTCCATCTAGCACGCTGAGCGGCACGACCCTAGGGTATGATATTCATACAAACGATGCGTGGAGGGGAATCGCGAAAGATGTTATTGATATCCAGTCTGCTAGGCCGCGAGAGATGACTGATATGCCATATTATCTTCGAGATGACAATGGAAAATCTGATGGCAACAATTTAACAAAGCCAGCAAGGGATTATGAGAAGGATCGACGGCGCCCAAGAAGTATAAGCCGTAGTGGTGAATACGTGGTTGTAGATACGCCACGTTGGCGACACCCGATCAAACCGGCTGGGACGAGAATTATTTCGCCGGATACCGTTCAATCTTACGCTCGCGGAAGCTTATTAGATGCCGTCAACATTATATGGAACCCTTCCTCGCCTCGTGATGCAACGGTTCATCTAGAGCTTGATATAGAGGATGATATAGAGAGCCGGCTAGAAGAATTCTCCCGCTTGGTTAGGTTGGGGCACTTCAAAGAAGCCGAACAGCACTTTAAAAGGCATCTCGTCGACCACATCAACCTAGAACCTGTCCTCTTAGAGTATACAGACATGCTTCTAGACTGTGGAAACTATACAAAACATGGATTGCATAGCGCACCTCCTCCGGGTAGCGAGCTCCCGGTACCCGCAGAAAATTACGGTATGGAAGGTGAACATTGTGTTCTAAACAGCGACAACTTCGGCCCTGCCAGGCCTAACATCATGGCTTCAGAGTTAGGAGGAAAGGCCCCCGCACCATTACCAGACTCCATTACAAGAATTGGCCTTGGCGTCCGCCTCCGCTCAGTGTATAGGGAATTTCATTCCAAGGGTCTAATTAAAAAGGGACTCAAAACTGCAGAATGGGACGATCTTTTAACATATATCACCGCAAGAAAGAGGGATAGACAGCCTTGCTCATCAGATGTAAGTCATAGAAGACACCTTTTCCACGGTAGAATAGCTATTCTAACATGCAAAGCTACAAATACTTCAATGCTACCTCAAAGTACTGTCTTGCGTGAGAGATAAATCGAGTTTTGTCCCGCCTGGCATGTATTTCAATATCTGGTCTGATCGGCCAGACTTGTATAAATCACTTCTATCGGATGAACGAATATGGGACGTCCGTGATATAATTTCAACATCTGTGTCAGCTCTTGGAAACCAACACACCTGGCGAACCTTTATCGGCGCTGATATACACTCCCCAACTTTCTTCGCTGCCTTCCTGCGCGATTGGGGCCTTGAAAAGTACGACGAATCATCATACCTCGCTACTCTCGACATCCTTGCGACTGTAGGCCAGAGTTTTATTTCGCAACTCCGCCCTAGGCATAGCCAACAAACTATTGAGTGTGCAAAACAAGTGTTAGAGCATGCGAGGAGATTCTCTACTTGTATTAAGAATAATAATCCTGAGTATATCAAGTCAAGGCCATATTTAAGATGGATATTAGCAGAGGCGGAGCTAGCAAGGCACTTATCAGGCTTTGAAAATGATGCAGTATCGACACAAACGAGTTTGAGGAGATTTCCCGGTCTTACTTTCTGGTTAAGTGCATTGCCCATTTACATTCCGATCAGCTCTGAAAATCCAGGATGGTGCGCTAGTACTCTGCAGGGTAACTCAACCGAATTATTACAAACTGGTTTAAAAGCTGCTCGGGAACTAGGAGATTACCATATGGAGGCAAACTTTCTGAGAGAGCTTGCTTGCCGCTCTAAAGATCCCAAGGAACTACTTATTGAGCTCGGAAACTTACAGAAGTTAACGCAAGGGGACATGGTTGGTTATCTACAAACATGTCTTACAAAATACCTTCTCGCAGATGATGAGGCGCAACTCCAAGCCTTAAGGGATGAACTAGCTAACTTTGAAGACCAATTGTCATCACCGCCAAACTTCACTAGAACTCTAGAAGACCCCCTCATGGAGTGGTGCAAACGGATGGTTCAAAGTGCATTGTTTCGATTCCAGAAACGATTTACCGTGCAACTAGAAGAGGCCCAACGTGCTGCAGTGGCTGTGGCTGCAGATTTGCCCCAGGACATGAAGGCCGACTTATCCAACTTCAGCTTCTATGAGCGAATGGCTGGAGACATATCGCTGTCCTTACACCAAGGTGATTCCAGAGAAATCCCTGAATTAGAGAGAAATAGAAAGGAATCAGAAGTAAATCGGCTTAGTGAGAATAAGGACGAAGCTACCAAGCCATCCATGGAGCAAGGAAAGCAGAAGACGGAAAAGAAAGACAAAGATAAAGAGTACGGCTCCGGACTTCCAGAAGATTTGAGCAGATTGGGGATAGGCAAGAAAGAACCGGCTGGCTTGCCAGAGCGTGGAGAGAATCCTTTCTTACAAAAGTTCACGAGAATGTCGCGTAGGGATGTCTCTCTCGAAGTGTTAAAGAGATCCGAATTTAACTATGAGCTCGATAATGTAAGACCTTGGATGGATAGAATTTCCTGAGGCACATTACTAAGTAAAACAGGCCATACCTAACAGTGTCGTTATTAAGCAGCCCCTCCAATACCACGAGAAAGCCTCCTTAATCAGATGCTCGAAGAAAATCCGCAAGCGCAGACAAAACAGTGGCTTTGGTGATAAAAACAAGCGAAAAAATGCAAAGAAGACAGCTGAAGACATCCTATCACATCTATATTCAGCAGCTAGTGACAGAGACAGCGACAGTGATAGTGACTTCGACAGTGACAGTTTCAGTGACAGTACAGGCCCTGACCTTGAAAGAGGTAGAAGCCTGATAAGTAGGTTCGGCCAAAGAACTATTAAAACTCCTCTAATAGTCACCGCATCACCCATTCACTCAGAACGACTCGATCTAAATGATAAAAAGTCAGAAGCCAAACAACCAGTTACAGAAGTCAAAAAAGATGATGGGGTGCGGGTTGAGGAGATATATGATGGAGTGCGGGTTGAGGAGATATATGATGGACCGCGGGTTGAGGAAGTAGAAGATGAATTGCGGGTCGAGGAGATGGATGGTAGACAACAGGTTGAGATTGTCAATCCACAGACGGATGATAACAATCATGCAGCAGGTGATTCCGGAAATATCAGGAGTACAGGTTTAAATGGCCACAACGAAGCAAAGGGTTCAGAACAGAACCGTGAGATAGAACCAAATCAAAGAAGTAAGTGAGAGAACTACCAAGGATTCCAACAGAAGCAGCACAGTCAAGCCATGTTATAGATGCTACTATAAAAATGATATTTACTAACTTCACTCTGACAGGACCGACATCCGCTCACGTTGAAATCAGCGAGGGAGATAAATAATGCAGGAAGATTATGCTAGGAAACATAGGTATTCTGGGAAAGAAGGAAAGCTTGGAACCATAGAGCTCGCAGACCCTAAAATCCCACGTAAAATAAAATGGACCCCGAGCTAAATCCCAGTCGGATAGTGATCGAGAAATCACCGTCCCAACTTATCTCAAGATTGAACTCTCCATAGAGAAAGGTCAACGACGCAACTGGTACAATTATTCGACAACCTATATATAGTTATGAGATCCGTATAAAAACATTCTCAAAGTAAAGCAGTGAAGTTGATACCCTAACGC
Organism: Pseudogymnoascus pannorum; assembly: GCA_001630605.1. Lineage (NCBI taxonomy): Eukaryota > Fungi > Ascomycota > Leotiomycetes > Thelebolales > Thelebolaceae > Pseudogymnoascus > Pseudogymnoascus pannorum. The sequence goes on along the minus strand of LNAS01000294.1, from coordinate 64,157 downwards.
AACTCTGACTTCTACTCTCGTCAACAATAAAGCTTGATACTGGGGTAGCAATGTAGTTGGTTATCGTAATATCGCGAGGAATCCATTTTCAACTTGGAAGGAAAAGCACCCCTGGCTTTTTGCTTCCGGAGTTTGAGCCGCCAATTTCAGACCCAGAAGTCTCCAAAAGTGGGAGTGGGAGTGGAAGAAGTGATAATTTCGTATAATAGCTTATTTATGTACCTTTACATATAATTTATTATGGAAGGGTACTTACTATTGAAATCTGAGTTGGCCCAACTCGCTTCCTTTCGATTCTGATTTGGCACACTCGCTTCTTCTGGTGGAGAGATAGGAAACACTTGATGACCACACCCAAGCTCAGCAGCCCTTTCTTCACTTCCACCCACCCGTATACCTATCATACCCCTTAGCTTCTTGTATAAGCAATTTTTTTTTGACAATATTGACAATGGCGGAGCGCGAAATGAGCGAGGAGGAGGCTTGCGCTGGTTACCACCAGGATGGACAGAGGAGAGATACGCGAATGCGACGGATGAAGATTGGGAGGTGATGTCCGATGAAGCAAGTTACTATTCCACTATGGCCTAGAAGTACTGTCGCCCTAGCTAACATACCTCAGCTCCTCGAGCTAAATATACAACGCATGGCGGCACATGGGCACCTGGACTACGAAGCTACAATAGCACATATCCGAGAACAAGACGCAGCAGAAGGCCTGCCTCCTCGAGATATTCCTGGGATAAATCATCCTCTCGTGAAGATCGTTGAGGAAGCTGGGTATGAAGACTTTGGCTTTGTTATGGTTCGTACTGATTTCACCTCTGAGTCTCGCTGGGAGCGCTTCGTCGAGAGGTGGAACGAGCTGCTAGATATGCAGTTCGATAATGCGTTGCCAGAAACGGGGTTGCAGAGAATCCAGGGGAAGCTAGTTACGAAGATGATGGACGATGAGGTTGTCAGTGGGATGGGACCCCAAAGCGTTGCCCTGTATGTCTGCTCTGCCTTCTTATCCCTCCCCCCGATAGCAAAAGCCGCATTGCGATCCATTCCGAGGGCGATGATGACAGTCAGATTACTATACTCTATTAACGGTCCGATTATAATACCCTACTAATACAATGCATTCAGCGCCTTCAGAATGCTCAAAGAGGAAGCTGACGAGGAACCCTCCCAGGTCGAGCCAGGCCTAGATACAAAGATGTGCCTGATGGCCGACGCGGAATCTATCATATCCGTACTTGAATCCGATCTAGATGGCCGACCCCCTCCATTTATCAAGGCTGTCGACGTCTCCTACCCTCAAGGCGGCTACGAAGACTACAGCGGCGTCTTCAAGGTTTCCGTAGCTAGTGTGTATCTCAAGTTCTGGCGTGCGCTAAGGAAGGCAGAGAGCGCGGCAGAGATGTCTCTATTCGAGGGTGACATGTGGGAGGGGCCTGAGGAACCTGAGGAGGCAAAAGCACCCGCGTATCCAAAGTTAATTCTGTAAAATTTAGGGCTGAAATGCTCTATATTTTGCTACTACTTACAAACGATATCAAATATCGACCATTCCAATTGGGAGAGGCCAAGATCTCACAATTCTATACTCGTAGGCATACTTAGCAACAGGGTTCACCCTTCAGCAGAGTCTATACCCACATTCATTGCCGACGACCTCATTTTTCTTATGGATAAGAAGTTGAGGCCCCGAGTGCGACCATACAGTGTTTTGAATCATTGGATATTTACTTACATACATCGCTACAAAAAACCAAAATAACACGTGATATATGACGTAGGCAGCCCACGAGGCTGAGTCCAGAGACCTGATAGCTCAATCGTGGCTTCTCTGCCTTAGTAGAACACGCGTCTGAACATCTATATATCCATCTGAACACTCTTACTATAATTATTAAAGCTTTACTTAAGTTACAGGTACGCTTTGATACTCATTGCTGGAAGACAGATACATAGCTGAATCTAAAGCTTCATCCTCTCCATAGCCAACACAACGCGTCAACAAATCTATACAACGTCCGCCACCTGCGACCCTACACAATGTCTGGAATCCCAGTATATACGCAGAGCCCTATTACGGCAGCAAAGGCAGATGCAGTTACCCCCCAGACTGCTGGTCCAGAAACCTCTACCCAGTCCTCCGCACCATCTAATAACTCTGCCATAACCACAGCCGTCCCCACTACAACATCTCCATACGCCCCCCAGCCGGGGCAAGCTGCTGTCCCGGCTCCTACAGGCTCTTCAGCCCCCCCCAAAGGGCCAGCAAATAACTACACCCCCTCACGTACTACTACTACCAAATCACCAGACCAAGGTCCACCCCCACCTCAGCCTGGAGCTGTACCCGCGCCTCCAGGACGTGCAAAAAGCCCGCTTCCACCGCCACCGAAGGTGGGAGAGAAATACACGCCACCTGAGCCGACCGCGCCACAAACCACGAACCCGCCATACCCCCCTCAGATGGGCTTTGCGCCGCCGGCTAATCCGTACCAGCCTACGGCGACGGCGTCGCGGCCGACGGGAAACTACCCCACCATGTTGCCAGTGCAGGGACAGGGTGTTGGCGGGGGACAAGCGGAGAGGAGGAGCTTTGAGCATCCACCTGGTAAGTCACAGTGGGATTTTGGGTTGGATGAAGAAATGCTGACGCCTTTGTAGGATACCAACAGAATCCATATGGAGGAGGCATGTCAGGAGACCAGTATGGTGGCGCGCCACAGCCTAGCCACAGCGCACAAAGCGGACAGAGTGGGCAATGGCATCGTGCAGGGGATATGGATGATAATGGTGGGGAAGAGAGTGTCTGGGAGACGGCCAAGAAGTGGGCTACTACCGCGGGTGTAAAACTGGCAGAGACAGAGGCAGAGATTTGGAAGAGAGTTAATGGGGAGAAGTGAGGGGTAGCATGACGGGTTTGGAGGGGCGGGTAAGGTCTGGCGTGGAATAGGATGGATACTATGGTAAGATTCTGGGTTTTTGCGAAAAGGGGAAAGCCTGTTTTAACACGTGGGAAATTTCCAGAAGTCTAAGAAAGGTGTGTGCAGCATGATGGAGGTCTACAGAGACGCGAGGAAACACGTTTCCTCGGACCGCGGGCGCTCATTCATGTGCATATCAACGCCAAATGCGGTCTCGAGGGAAACGAATCAGGCTTGGGCCAAAGAACCGCAGAGAACCGCCTAGAGGAAACAGTGTCGTTACCGGACAACACGAGGGGAATGAACGCGTGGATGTCGTACCTTCCCTGGCTGATAGCCTCTAGAAAGTTATTTGTACTATACCTTACGTACCTGCGTTTACATGCCCTGTCCTTGGATAACATCGATGTTATACATGGATCGTCATATTAAACATGCTCTCGCGATTCATGCGTCGCTCTCCCCGTGAGGGTCTGCGATTTGTACTTTCATGCGTTTCTCAGCCACCAGGCCGCTTTGGGAGTGAGAACTATTAGGAACCAATAAGCTTGATTGTGCTGCGGGCAGTTGGTGCAGTTGGTGCAGTTGGTGCTGGGGCGAGAGCCTGGATCCTTGGAGAAGGCCAGATGGAAGAAGTGTATTGCGAATGGGTTTCTGTTCCTGGGTGCGTACCTGAGGAGTCAAATGCCTTTGTATTCGAGTGCAGGAGTGGACTGTGTAAGTGACAACTAGGAACAATGCGGTATCTATCGTGCCAAGCGGTAGGAACAATGTGCGTCCGTTTATCTGTGTTCTGAGTTGTCATAAGAGAGCACATCAGCCTTGTAATCAGGTGAACTGTATACGATCATCGGGCCGGGAAGAGTCTATCCAGTTTGTGGCACCATGTCACCCTGGAGTTTTATAATAGCACTACAGCCAGCATAGGCCTGTTATCCGGGGGCTCCGGCGTTTTGACTCCCATGGAGATCTTACATGCACATCTCCATTCATAGGGCGCAGCGACAGGGAAGACAAAAGAGGGTGCGGATGCCTAGAAGCATTTTGGTGGGCGATATGGAATTATGTTATGATTTCTAATACCGAGGCTCTGCCGAAAGGTTTGATCTAAGGCGATGGCGCACCACTGATTGTATGGCGGTGCGCTGGCGTCGCCAATGGTGGCGCGTTGACAGGGTCGTTGGCGGGGGACAGGGGCAGGATGAGGCGGTGGGGGGTTTCAGATGTGTTGCCCTGAAACATGGGGCTAGCGATTGGGTGTGCGAGTGGGATATGTCAAAGAGCGGATGTGCGTTCTTCCATCCTTATTTTTTTTTGTGGCAATGGGGCCAGATCCTTCTGGATGGACCATATACGGCACGGCAGTTGGCTGTCAATTACTGTCCTGTGCACTCTTGCCGACTCCTGGGCGGAGGGCGGCATCGTTCATCTCGATTCCCAATGATCGCCAACCCAAGCTATATTCATGGAGTGGAAGCATTTAGAGACCGTTGAGACTAAACGGAACCCCACTAACCATATTGCAATGTTCTCTATTCCGATCACTTGCTGGAGGTGCCGTGGGAGTGGGCTAACACACATGGGGTAGAATCGCGGTGCCTTCGGTTTAACCTCAAACAACAGGAGGAGCCACACGGCGACGATGCCGCATTCGGGCGAATGATCTTCTGAATCGCCCTTAGCCACCATAGCGAACAATTGGACCACATATCACCGTCGTCTGTTAAGCGGGGAGTTTTATGTGCTATGTCCCCTATAGGCCCACGACGACATATCAGAAACAACCTGTCCCAGTCAGGTCCACGACACTCAATCGTCGTCAACGGGAACCAATGACGCGCCCATTTGATATGATAAGATGCATCTTAATACTATACTCTAGACTAATGAATAGTTAGGCCGTCGATTTACGTGTTGGTGTCGTCCACGACGGTTGATGTTGTCCTCAACGCCTAAACAAGTTAGAAGTCCCAAGTTACCCCACGACTTGGCCTGGTGGATTTCTGTGGTGGGTTTCTCTGCGGGGCTTGAATTTGGATGTGCGCAGCCTCGAGTTGGGTTGTTTGAGATGAGACAAGCCACCCCCTCCTTCCGTCTGGAGTCTTAATTGCAGGTATCACAAGTATTATAGTACAGGGACACTGGTGACTTGGCATCAAACCTGCTACTCCAGTATTTCGCCCTCACACTCCACCACACACTCGTCACTTACGCCATCAAACACGTATAGCAAAGGAAAGTACAGTGCTGTTGAATAACCATGGCTATAAGTGTACCCTGTTACTGAGGATGTCTATTTCTGGAACCAGTCCGGCTCTGCGGGCTCAAATCGACACATGTCCATGCCTCCTGATAGGAACGGCCTCTTTCGGCAACAGTTTCTACCGGGATCATTGAAAGTCTGGACATGTGTATTCTCCTTTCACTCTTACTCTACATACTACCAACAGTCCACCACCACCACCCACCACTGCAATCTGCTCCTTACATGCTAAAGCTGGGTCGATGTTTTATCACTTTCGCTCTCTGCCACTATGGCCATTTCAGTATACCCAGCCGTTGGCAACCCCGCTCTCCTCTCCACGTACCCCTCCCTTCAAACTTGTTGTCCTCGAAAGAGGCTTGGGTGGTTTAGAGTTCCAAAAGCACTCTAGAGTGAAGTATCTATCTAGGGCACTCTACCTCGTGTCAGGAGATCCAGGCATGGGTGAACCTTGACGTCTCCGATCCTAGCCAGGGATTTGATGACCCGAAGAGGGTCTGAGCAAGTACTGGTGGTACTTTAACTTAATATCTTTCTCTTATTATCGGGGATGTGGCCAACAGCCCTTTACCACTTTTACCATTGCTCGTCGCGTCGTTCGTTCCACGCAACATTTTCTTGCTCATCCTCCAATTGCACAGTCGCTCCTTTCGGGTTTCCTAATTTCTTTCTCATAATTGACGTACTGGTCTATCTACACTCTTTACTTAACTTTATCTATATCACCGCTGGGAGCTGGCTCCCACTTTACGTGCCGCCTGCGCAGACCCACAAACGAGCTGTTTCTATACTATATCGTATAGTCACCCTCAATACACTCCTTACTGACCCAGCAACTCATACATCAAATACCGACTCATATTGGTACCTTCCTTTACAAAGCATAGCCAGAATATTTCTTTCTAACAATATCGTCGACGATCCACAAACAAGATCAATATACCGAATACTGACTGTTGGCATTCATTCAATCCAGTCGAAAACGGCTCCAGAATATCCCACTCTCTTCCACCACAAGAATCGCTCACAAAACCACTCTATACTTCTGGCGCAACATCTGAACGACCGTCACTTTGTATTGTTCCATATCACCGGCGTGACGGCTGAACGACCGCCGCTTTATTCTGTTCCATATCGCCGGCGCTTTCCAAGATGGACTCCGACCAGGCGAAAGTATATGTTGTCCCTGGCCCATATAAGGAGGCCGACTCTCGTCCACTCCATAGTCGCCAACAATACCATACGCCGAATTTCACTTTCAATCCGAACAACAAGTTTCGCAGAGACCAAACCCCGCGCTCCTACCCCACTACCAGCGTCAACTCGAATGAGGCGGCAAAGCAAGCGGAATCTGAGGTTACAGCCTTGTGGTCGACGCGTCAAGTGCCAAATATGTCGCGGCCGCGCCCTGCCCAGTTAACGGACACCAACCTACACGGCTTCAGCTATTGCATTCCAGAGCAACCTACGGCGCTACCTGCTTGGGATTCGGCGACAATGACACTCTCTTCCAGCCACGAGGTAATGCCGCAGACATATGCCATTGTCCAAGACTTCTACCAGCCATCTGAAGCTTCTGAGAGCAGGCCATCATCGATGTACATGAACCAAGGATATTCGCAACTGTCTGAAAATTGGAGTAATAAGGCATGTGGGGATGCACTCGAATTGCAGCAATTCGACTCTGAATCGAACATCGGACAGGCTTATACCACAGATGAATGTGTTCCAATCCTCGACCTGAGATACAACTCTGGTATGGACAATGACCATCTGAGTCTCGAGAACCCATACAACTCGCGGCGCATGTCAGGATCATCATTCACTATGTCGACAAGTGGCGGTTTGTCTGATATGACTTCATATGATGAGTTCTCAGCAACCCTCTCAGAGGCCCCGTCCTTCACTTCGGATTATCCGCCACCATCCAATAGAACCTCTCTTATGTCTTCTACGCAGCTATCTCCTGTCGCTTCTCCACGGATGACACCACAAAATAGGTCTGAACTCGTCCGGACACAAAGCCGTGGGCGAGCATCCCCATCTCCGAGGCCGAGCATGCGATCCGCGCCGTATTCAATAGACAACCGCAGCAAACGATGGTCTACAGGATCGTATGCTTCAGGACCGAGACGGCCGTCGCCTTTCGTCTATCACTCCACACCAGAAGGATTTGTGCAGCCTCAACGAATGTCCTCTCGTCACTCATCGCCAACGCTACCGAACACCCATCTTCCTTTAAACATGGCCAATCTTCAAAGTCAGCAAAATCCGTATCTCATGCCACACAGCAACCCGGCATACCATCGCAACAGCATGATTCTTCCGTCAAACGCTTACCATGAACCTCGCCACTTTGAGACACCGCCTCCTCTATTTTCGCATGGGTTATTCAGAATGTTACAAAGCAATGCGGACCCCCACTCTATGCACTCACACTACACCGACCTGAGCGACCCCCCAGATTTGTATGCCTCACTTAATGATGAGCAAATACCGCCCCCGCCTGAAGACATGAACCCGAGCGACCCAGATCTAGTGCCACACGAACAAGAGCTTCGATTTGACGGTGACCTCTATACGCCTCGCTGGGTCCGTGGTCATGGAAACAAGCGAGAAGGCTGGTGTGGCATATGTAAACCAGGTCGCTGGTTGGTCCTTAAGAATAGCGCATTCTGGTACGACAAGAGCTTTACACATGGCATTAGTGCGGCTACTGGGAATCCTTTCCAGGAGCCGCAGGAGACTAGGCGTATGGATGGTAACCCAGATGTTTGGGAGGGCCTGTGTGGGAGCTGTAATGAATGGGTTGCGTTGGTCAGTAGCAAGAAGAAAGGCACGACCTGGTTTAGACATGCTTATAAGGTATGTGGCATAGCACTGGGGATTATGCGGTACGCAATCACACGGAAGCTAATATGAAGTAGTGCCACACTCATCCGAAAATTAAAGACGCGCCGAAGCGAAGGAGGGAGAGCAGTAGTACTAGAGCCCTTGCTGCGTCAACGATGGCGAAGCCCCAAACTGAAGTGCCTAAGGTAGAGGCGCCGCGTACGCCGCAGATGACGCCCCGTCGTGTTACTTCTGATACTACAGCGCCAGCGCCGGCGAGAACAATAGCGACCCCACTACCGAATATGGCAAATATGATATAGTGGCCTTCTAAATCCAACTTAACTTATCATTCTTTTATATGTTAATAGTTTGCTATATACATTTGTTTACCCTACTACCTATTGGGATTGGTTCGAGCGCCAACAAGAGATTGGTTAGATGATTGGCCGGGTTTGGGGTATTTTTGAGACGTTGGGAGGGAAAATACGGTTACATACATCTCTCTACTCCTGGGTTATTAGAATGGGAGGGTCGTTCATGAAACATGATTTTACGAAAAACACAGTATGAGATTCGTTGATGCGGGCATCAGGGTCACAATTCCGCCACAAACTTATAATTTTTTTTTAAACAAAGTCAAGGACAGTTGCTGCAGACGGAAACATACAGACCCAATTTGTTGTCTGTCATCTGCAGATCAAGTTAGGACACTCAAATACATAGCACACATAGTTAGAAAATAAATCGCCTCAAATCGACTTTTGTGCCTCGGTATTTTTCAAGGGCTGCTCCGATTATCGGCTGCGGAGCGAAACTTGTAAAACAAATAACAAAAACACAAATTCGTCGTGAGCCTTACTAATCTGCAAATGTTGAGACGGTACAGAGTGGAATCTGCAACGCCCCTGAAACGAGTTCCGTTCTCTGTTTTGAAGCAGTTTTGACCTTTGAGCAAGTATATACTTCCCTTGTAGCTGTGTCGCGGGCTGGTATCGGCGCTGAGGTCAGCCGCGTGGTCGGGAGGCTGGTTAACCGGCTTGGTAGAGAGTCTTGAGGATTTGTAAATTTTAGGTGAGCGAGTCAGCGATGGAGATGTTATACAGGTTTTTGAAAGGGGGTTAATCCGCAACACGTGATAACTTCGGATGTTTTTGCCTGATGCGCAAGGCGGCGATAATGATTCTGAGCCATCAACGAAGCTCCCAGAGCAGAGGAACTGTTCTTTACAGCGCGGTTAGTGGGAATAGGAAGGCCGTCAATATGGCGCCAGACCGAATTGATCAAAATGTCTACGAAGGCAAGCCATCCTCTCCCTCAAGCGACTTTGGGAGTTATCCTCCTACCGCGGGAAGTTGACCCTCAGGACAAGCTAACGTATTGTACAGATCAGCTTAAAGACATCATCCAAGACCTCTATGAGTTAATGGTGCAGACAACCTCATATGGGAATGTAGGCCAGGGAGTCAGCTCCAGGGATGTGCTTCAGAATACCGTGTTCGTCAACTCAATCCCTAATCTAACATCTACCTTCTGCCAAACATGGAACCCAGCTAATGCTCCTCAGCGCTCACCTCCACGCATCTTTAACTCAACTCCATGCCTCCGCTTCGTCGCCATCCGCAGCACCTATCCGCGTCCCACCCGAACTGATCCAGTACGTCGACGCCGGTCGCAACCCCGACATCTATACTCGAGAGTTCGTGGAGCTAGCACGGAGGGGAAACCAGTTGATGAAAGGGAAGAAACAGGCATTTGGTAATTTCAGAGATATCCTGGCGAGGGAAATGGCAAGTGCATTGCCTGAAGTGAAGGGCGATGTGGAGAACGTTGTAAGGGAGACAGGGGGAGAGGTGGGGAAGCTTTATGAACCTGCAGCAGGAGAGGCTAGGGAGGCTTAAGCACTTGGAGGAGTTTGCGGTATCCCAGAGTTTGCAGGACTAGGTTGCTATCAACGGACGCATTGAATGGTTGGGCACTACTGTTGGGTTGCATTGGGAATGGAAGGGAAGGCGTTATGGAACTAGCGAGGCACACGGGCAATTCCTGGGAGATACCCATTTCTACAGCTTATAGATGATTTATAGCTTTGGAAATTCACCGACAAAGCTGGAAATCATTGTTCGCAATATCAAATATTGCTTTCCGCCTTCGGCAGTTATCAGAACTGCCCCTCATACGACAAACCACGTGCATGTCATAAGCGCGGCAGCTAACTCACGCGATCACTTAAGCGCGGTGGGATGAAGATGTCTTGGCGATAATTCGCACTTTACTCCACAATAGAAACGCAAAGACAAAGAATACGTTGTTCCACTATCTACGGCGACTTTAGGCGACAGACTTGTCCCATATCATCCTAAGGCCAATATCTGGCGCTCCATATATCCAATATCAATTTACTTCAACAGAAGCGGAACTATGACTCTGTAGCCAGATATCCCACAAACAATGCTGCATACTGAAGATCGACAGCTGCATTTCACATAGCAGCCACAACCCAGTCTATAAGTAGACATACAAATTTTATTCAACCGACCTCCAGAAATCTGTTGCCATATGGATACGCAGGTATGCGTTCCTCCTTGTTATCTGTCTCATGTTGCGTTATTTTGCTATCTTTGGATCCCAATTACCCCACCCCCACTATGAACTACGTTCACGATCATTAACTTTCGCTAACATGCCCTCACAACCAGGTCGAAAACGCGATTCAAATCGCCTGGGACCCGACATCAAGCCAAGCACTCAAGGGCCAGGCATTCGAATTTCTTAATCAGCTCCGTGAAGATGTCTCTGGCTGGCAGATATGCCTCACGCTTTTTACCCGCACACCACAGACGTCAGAGGTTGTGCGCCTCGTTTCTATCGAAATAGTTAATAATGCGGTTGCTCACCAGCATCTGGATGAGGCGTCTTTGACCTTTTTGAAGGACAGCTTGCTTGAATATGCTCGCCGTGTATATGGAGGATCTGGCGGTCAAGAACAGGTCGATTCTCCGAGTTTGCAGAACAAACTGACGCAAGCCTTAACATCTGTGTTTGCCTTCTCATATCGGCGGGGATGGGAAACTTTCTTTGCCGACTTCCTGCCCATGACGTGCCTTCCAAATAGCACCTCATGTGACAATTTGGTAGGCACTGCCTTATACCTCCGCATCCTTGGTTCAGTCCACGATGAAATCGCAGATGTGTTCCTATCCCGTACCGGCGAAGACCAGAAACGCAACAACGACTTAAAAGACCTTCTGAGAGAGCGCGACGTTCCTAAAATAGCTACATCGTGGCAGGAGATTCTCACGTATTGGCAGGGAAAGAACGATACATTGGTTGAGATGTGCCTCAAGGTTATCGGGCGTTGGGTTAACTGGATTGATATCTCTCTAGTTGTCAACCAGAACTTCCTTACCATCCTACTCCAGCTCATTGGGAGGGTTGCCCCAACGGGTGGCGAGGACAGAGTTAGAGATGCTGCCATTGGATGTTTAACGGAGATCGTCGGCAAGAAAATGAAGGCAGGAGACAAGATGGACATGATTGAATTCCTTAACTTAGGCGACATTGTTTCCCAACTTGTTGCCAGCCCAGCGTTGGCCAACCGCTTTGGATCTGACTACGATGTCGATTTCGCAGAAGCTGTGGCCAAGCTTGTTAATGGTGCCTTATTCGATATTGTGAAGGCCTTGGAAGAGAGCGCGGATGGATCCCCAACACGTATTAAGGCTGATCAGCAACTTTTGATTTTCCTGCCGCACCTTCTACGATTCTTTTCGGACGAGTACGATGAGCCGTGCTCAACTGTTATCCCTTCTCTCACAGATCTTCTCACCCTTTTCCGCCGCGCACAGCCTCTACCCGCACAATATTCGTCTATGCTCTCACCTATCCTCAATGCTATCATTACAAAGATGAGATATGACGATACGGCGTCCTGGGACGACCAGATTACAGAGACTGATGGGGCAGAATTCATGGAGCTAAGGAAAAGGCTTGAGGTACTCCAGAAAATTGTCGCTGCGGTTGATCAGACTTTGTATATTGACGTCCTGAGCAATGTTGTCGGCAATACTTTCCAGTCGATCGACCAGAGCGGATCTGGGGTCAATTGGAGGGACATCGACCTCGCTTTACACGAAATGTACCTCTTTGGTGAGCTTGCTGTTCCAAACAGTGGTTTGTATGCGAAGAGCCAGCCTTCAAGCGTCGCATCAGAACGCCTGATTGCGATGATGAAAAAGATGATTGAATCTGGTAAGAGTTCAAACTATCAGATGTTGTCAAATTATCGCTAATATTGTCCAGGCATCGCATCTTATAACCATCCGGCCATCCAACTGCAGTACATGGAGATCTGTGTGCGATACTGCTCATTCTTTGAGAACCAGTCGACTTTCATCCCTCAAGTTTTGGAGCACTTTGTGGCCCTCGTCCATCACAATCATGTCCGTGTCAGAACACGTTCATGGTACCTCTTCGGCCGATTTGTAAAGCACCTGAGAGCTATACTTGGAAATGTTGCTGAAACGGTCATCACCTCGATCAGTGATCTTCTTGTCATCAAGGCGGAAGTGCCCAAACCTGATGATGGGGATGATATGTCCTCTGATGAGAGCGATCATTCAGCAGGTGCCGTCTTTACCAGCCAGCTTTATCTATTCGAAGCAGTTGGAACTATTGCGTCCACCTCAACAACACCAGTTGACAAGAAGGTTTTATATGCTAGAATGGTACTTGAGCCCCTCTTTGCGAACATGGAGCAAGCGCTCCCTGCGGCTGGAAACGGAAATGCTCAAGCCAACTTGCAAATCCACCATATCATCATGGCGCTTGGAACGCTTGCCCACGGATTTTCGGACTGGACGCCAGGAGTAAGCAGCGCTGGAAGCAAGGCCCCGGCAGATGAAATCTCACAGGAGTTTGATCGTGCCGCTGAAGCTATTCTAGTTGCCTTAGAGTCCTTGAAGTCTCCGCCTGAAATCCGAACGGCTGCAAGGTCTGCTTTCACACGCCTCGTCGGTACAGTTGGTGCTAGACTTCTACCACAACTACCCCGTTGGATCAGCGGCCTGCTTTCAACAGAAGCTTCTAAAGACGAAATGGCCATGTTCTTGAGAGTCCTTGACCAAGTAGTCTTTGGCTTCAAAACGGAAATAATTGGGGTGCTTGATTCGCTCCTGTCGCCTTTGCTCATGAAAATTTTTACCAGCTTGGCAGAGCCAGTTTCAGGAACTGATGACGAGATCCAGCTTGGGGAGCTTCGACGCGAGTATCTGACTTTCCTCCAGGTCATTCTCAATAACGATCTGGCGTCTGTGCTGGTCAGCGAGACCAATCAAGGTTTGTTTGATGTTCTCTTAGTCTCTGTCGAGACACTGGCAAAGAATGTGAACCATGGGACGGGCCACCTTGCCGCGAGCCGCATGGCATTCTCAATTCTAGCCAAGATGGCGCAGCTGTGGGGAGGACCGGACGTGGCTACTCCATCCCACTACCCGGAAACAGCTACACCAGCTCCTACCCCAGCCTTCCCAGGCTTCGATCAATTTCTCATCAACCGCTTCAACCCTGTCTGCTGGGAAGTCCTCCGTAACCCCGACTTCCGACCATACCAGGACGCACAAGCTAAATCCGTGCTCACTGAGATTGCCGGTTTGCAGCAAATTATCTATAGCAAAACAGGGATGCTCTTTATTGAACATCTGCAGCAATCCTTTTTCCCATCGATGGGCTTTGACGGCTCCGACATCATCCGTTCAATGACGACCTCCAATGACAGAAAAGTCTTTGCAAACTTTCTTGTTGCATACTTGAAGCAGCGCGCATAGGAACTCAGTTGGTAAATATAAGGAAATGAGACTCGTAAGCGCAGTGGGCATTCAGCATAGGCGTATCTCTGGTTTGTTTGGTTGCATTTTGCATTTGGGTGGGAGTTGGTCCTCGGCTTTATACCATGTCAATGAGGCATGTTTACATGATGCGGATAAGTGTTAGGAAGATGAAGGGCGGGACCAGGGGAGCATGGATGGAAGTCAGTAGCGGATATAGATAGATAGACTACATATATGCTATGATAAAAAGTAAATGGCCAGTAACTGGTTTTTACATTCAATTGACGATACTTCGAATGTGTGTAGGACCCTTGATAATTGTGGCTGGTTGGGATGATGTTCATAAGCGTTACGGGAAAGAGATCCCTCGGCATCCACAGTAAGCGCCACTACAACCACCAGCCAACCAACGTCTTTTATGCTAGGATGGCTGTCCAGCCTCGCGCATTAGCTCTCCTGCCACAAACAGTCCAGAGCTACCTTTGTTTCCAGAGTGGGGGAAGGGACATGGGGGTAGCTTTGGAAGGTGGAATCTGCGCAATTGCATTTGCACAGTATCTGCACTCTGCCTTTGCTGGTTTTGGCACAGCTCTCTACATAATATGTTGACGCCTTTCTCGACGCAGTGGTGACCTGCGGTATCGTTAACTGTTGCTAACACTCATCAACAAGGCTGTCTGGGCAGCCTGAACACGTTAAGGCAAGATGGACGACTACATGTTCAGAGAGTATGTCAAACAGGCAAAAACGGTGGCCGAGGAGACGACCTTTCTGGAGATATTTTCCTACTCGGTGAGCTCAGCAAGTCCCCAGTAACTTCTATCAACAGAAACTAATGTGCAATTCCCCAGGACCCGTCTCTAAACACCGTCAAAGAAGAACCCCTCACTACCGACGAGCTTGAAAACTTCCTTCACCAGCAGGGGGCCTTCCAGCCTCCAATCCTGCCAACGGGTATCACACGGGTTGCTGGCCTGCGTATGATCCTGCAGCAGAATGCTAGCCATCCGGAAACATTCTCCCCACAGTACATCAGTCTAAAGCAGCGAGCCTATGTATCGATGGTCGAGACAATGCGTCTTCCCTACCGCGGAATCGAGAGCACATCTGTAGTTGGCCCATTCTTCTGGGCCGCCTTCGACCAGGATGAGGAACGGCCTCACTTGCAGATCCTATTTCGCAAGAGCGACGTCAGAAAGAAGGGTCTCACGAGGGGTTGGGAGTTGATGCTGTCCCATGATATGCTGGGGGGTATGACGATGGGATACTGTAAGGGGACATCGAGCAGTGATATAGTAGAGTGTGTACGCCATCTCAAGGCGTGCGCGCTACAAATTGGTCACCCAATGTTGCTCCCAACGATTATTTTTAGCCACGACATGAGTTCGAAAACGGATATCAAACAACGCGAGGCGCGAGATTGGCTGAGGAAGCTCGAACACGCCGTGAGTATGCGTCAGGAGATCGATGACAAGGAGAGTTATGTCGACCAAGATGGCCTGGTGGATTTTGACCTCATCAATCGACATCTTGTCGAGTGCCATAGTCAAGTACTCTGGAAGCGACCAAAGGCATACATGCAAATCCTTCAAAGTTTTGACGAGGCGATGGAGCTATTCAAGTCAGCTGCAGAGAATGGTGGGCGATGGCAAGGAGAGTTGAAGAAGCTCAATGCGAGTATGCTCTCACGGCACGAGTTCTACCGCAAGAAGCTACAGGGGATTGACAGCTACGCCTACACTACTCTGCAGCGGCTGGCTATCCAGCGCAGTGCCCTATACAATATCATCGCGCAGCGAGAGAGCAAGCTAAACTTCCAAATGGCAGGCGAGCAGCGCAAGCTTGCCCATGCGTCGAAGCGCGACTCTGGTGCACAGAAGACGATTGCACTTCTCGGAGCCCTGTTCCTACCCGGCGCGTTTCTGGCGTCTATGTTCTCCATGTCGTTCTTTAACTTCCAGAATGGGGTGGTGGACGTCAATCCGGAGGGACCGATTGTATCGGAATCATTCTGGATATACTGGGCAGTTACCATCCCACTAACGCTGCTTATTGTGGGGTTGTGGCATTACTGGGAGAGGCGGAAGGAAAGACGATATCAAGAGGAGGATC
This sequence comes from Pseudogymnoascus pannorum, assembly GCA_001630605.1. Taxonomy (NCBI): domain Eukaryota; kingdom Fungi; phylum Ascomycota; class Leotiomycetes; order Thelebolales; family Thelebolaceae; genus Pseudogymnoascus; species Pseudogymnoascus pannorum. The sequence goes on along the minus strand of LNAS01000294.1, from coordinate 48,198 downwards.
TATTGCTTGAGAAAGGCGTCGAGTCGATGGAAATACAGATTCAGGCGCAGATGAGGAGGAGGACTATGAGCAAGGTTGCTACTTGGGATACCAAGGCGACTTAGAAGTGGCGGAAAGTCGCACCGCCCGATGACCCATGATGATGAAATCTACGATATACGACCTGGTTACTTTGAGCGATTGAATAACAAAAGTTCTTATTTTCCTTGTTTCATAAGAGAAAGTTATGATATATGGTATTTCATGTAGTTAGCAACGATTTATGAGAAATGAAGATATATGATTTGGAGTATTAGTAGCTATCTGCAAGGTATGTCGCTGATCTGTTTGATGCCTGATAATCCCAACAAGCCAAACATTTAGCAGCACCACGGAACCAACAGTCTGGGAAAAGTATCTTAGTTCGCTAATAAGTCGCAGTATGTCGCGCTGCTATCCTAACGGTTATACAATATACAACCCCGCAAACGCCACTTGGTATCGTAATATCGTATACCATTCCAATTTCCATCCGAGTCCCATTCTATTTCATTACATAACCTTTCAATCATCTCGGTCTTCCTTGTTATCCTTACCATTCCCACCTGCAACCGATGCCACAAAATCCTGATACTTAAACACCTCGCCTCTCTTGCCACCCACCATCGTCTTCCCAAATGCCCTCCTTCCACTAAACCCACTCATGATCCTATCTACCTCCCTTGCCGTCAACATTTCCTCTCCGGCTTCCGGCGCCGTATGAAGAAGCGTATCCTTCAGCTCCGCCAAATCAATTTGACCGCTATCATCATCGTCGAATGCTGCAAAAGCATTCAGCAACTCGTCGGACGGGCTCAGGCTTGCTAGCATGGTTGAAATCTGGGTTAAGAAAGTCGCCATTGTCATGGTCTGCGGCTGGCTGGGAGGGAAAAAACTTGACAGGTCGGATGCAGATGCCGGGAGGCCCAGCTGTGTGAGCATGTCAGCGACGTCCTCGCGGTTGACAATTCCGTCGCTGTCCCGGTCCAGGATCTGGAATCCTTCACGGAGCTCCCGAACCTGACCAGGTTGCAACTTTGAGAGGGCGTTGGCATCAGACATGTTGCGAGAGTTGTAGGCAGAACGGCTAGTCTGAGGGCTTGATTCGGTCTTCAGCGGGCTAGAGCGGACCTGTGATTCGAATCGGTCCGTGAGCATGGCACCGGATCGGGGGTTGGATTCTGCTCCGCGAGTGGGTGAGCGTTCAGGCTCACGGCGCGGGGTGGTCACAGGCGCAAGGCCGCGGGGGGTCCAGGTATCTGTGCTTGGTGTTGATGTGCTGGAGTGTAGCTTGGAAGGGGTGTTTATTTGCTTGGAAGGTGATGACGCTGGGCCATTCAAAGGTGCATTGGTTGAGTTCCGTAAAGGCGATGGTGAGGCTGGGGATTCTGGGCGGCGAAAGGGTGATGTTCGAGGAGAGTTGAAGGAGAGTGGAGATGGTTTGTAGGAGGCCTGGGCAGCCTGATGTGGGGATTAGTACTTGGATTTGAGTTCGGTGTTTTGGGTAGGAGCGATCCTGGTTGCTAGCTGGGGGCGTTGCTCACCATGTCGGTCGTCGCTTCTCAATAGCAAACTGATAGAGATAGTTCAGTGTGCTGATTATGGTATATGCCTGTCGTCTAAGGCGTAAATGAAGGGCGTAGTTGATAAGATGTATGAATCATCTCAAGGTGCATTTCATCGTCGTCGTCGTGTTGTCCCTGAGACAAGTGCAATTCTATTCCTATTGGCTAGACGCAGTCGAGGTAAACAGAGCTAAATACCGTGTAAATCTCAGCCTTGTACCCCTCTACTGTTCATTGGTAGGGGCTGGCGCGAGGCTCCATGCACGGACGCAATAACCTTAATGCCGTTTCAGGGGCCAAATGCGCACTTCATGACATTGGAAATGCTTCAAGTATTGGGAACGACCGATTGCGAAGGAACTCGAGAAAGTTAAACGACTTGTTCAGCATTCAGTATTGGCCGAATATTAATTCTTAATTGTTTTCTGCAACCATACTGTCCAACTAGGACTTGTCGATCGCATTCGTTTATCGTCACCGCACATCAACTGCCCCGCCAAATGCGCCTCACACGTCTTTAATACAACCTGGCTGGAAGCGAATATAAGCTCACCCTCAGCCCCCATACCAGCCATGGCAACCACACCAGCTGGTGGTAGCGGTATTCTTTATCGACCTCCTACAAATGGCACTACAAGCTCCCATGGCAGTGCCACAAACAGGCGAACTTCACTCTCATCCTTTCCCTCATCTCGCGCCGCGTCGCAAGTCTCTGAACGTTCGCGCATATCTAAGTCTCCTGCTCGTCCTGCGCATGACGATGGACAATCCCAATGGAGCTCTACCCAAAGAGCAAAGACACCATCGAGCGACATCTCGCCACATTCGTCGCAGTCCCTTGTGAAGTCCAACCCCAACGCGCATTCCCAGAGGAAACTGCGCTCTCAATACCCACGAGGAGACACTGAGAACCACGTCGAGTACATACTTGTAGCGTCGTTTGATATTGATCGAGGGCCTGTTATGGAACATCAATATCCGGTAGCCATAACAGGAGACGAACACATGCTAGCAGAACTTATGTTACCCGACCAGGCTCATGTACGGAACCAAGATTGGACAATATTTTTCCTACATAAAGATACTAGCCAGGAAGAGGAAGAAGCGGAAATTAAGGCCGAGAAACGCCGGAGAAAGAAGAGAAGGAAAGATATCGCTGAAGGTCTAATCGAGGCAGACGAAGAGGATGAAGCAGACCTTGAGGATCATCCCTCAGATGATGATAGCGACAGCTCGGAAGAGAGCGAAGATGAGGGAGGTGAAGGGCCTCCGCTTATTTACGTTTTAAATTTGGTTAATACCAAACAAGATAAGACAGCCAAGAGAGGAGCTGTTGTGAAGGCTATGGCGATATGCACAAGGCATCCATTCTTACATATTTATAAGGTTGGTATTTGCCATAACTCATACTATACAGCTGCTAACTATTAAGCCCCTTTTATTATTAGCATTGGAGGAGTACTTCAAGGCCCCTCACCCAACCACTCTGTCTGTTTTGTACGACGCAGTAAATACGATGGATCTCTCGCTCATGCCAAGGTTGTCACTTCTTGAGAAGTATTTACTGCAAACAAGCGAAAATAAGGATCTCTTCTTGGAGAAGTTCGAGCAGATGATCCAGATAAGGATGGCTGAAGATAGAGGAGAAAAGATAAAAAGCGTAGCAATCGGACATGCCAGTCCGGAAAAAAAGTCCGATCTCACCAGAAATGGCACGAGAGCACATGTCCAACAAGGACATTCTGAATACTCTGTCCCTCGAGACACTCACGAGTTCGAGACAAGAGTCATCTATAACGGAATACCGATACCGATCAAAGTCCCGGTTGCGATCGCTCCAGAAACAGTTGGCGACTTTTCAATGATTAAGCTAATACAGACTTTTGGCGACCCTCATGCCAAAAATCCACAACCTTTCGCTCTACACTCACACCTTACAACCGGTGGAGCATATACTCATCCAATTATCGTCCTTGTAAATGCTATTCTTACCCAGAAGCGGGTTATATTTTTAGGCCACAACAGACCGTCTGGTGAAGTTGCTGAAGCAGTTCTCGCTGCTTGCGCACTGGCATCAGGAGGAATCCTTCGCGGTTTCACTCGCCATGCTTTCCCATATACAGATTTGAGCAAGATCGACGACCTCCTAAAAGTTCCCGGATTTATCGCTGGTGTGACGAACCCGACGTTTGAAAATCACCCAGAATGGTGGGATGTTCTATGTGATCTGCCAACCGGACGCATGAAAATTAGCACTCGAATTGAACCAGCTCCTATAACTGAAGGGTTGGTCTTTTTTCAGCAACAGAACCCACAGTTTTCTGTTCACACCAGTGCGGCTACATCCACTGCACCTACGTCCGCTGACCCAACCGGTGACGCTGCATTTATGGTTGATGTGCTGCGAAGTATAGCTGCTCGGCACGGTGAAAACGCCGTACGATCAAAGTGGAGAGCTTGGGTTGAGAAGTTCGCCCGAATTGCAGCAGCCTTTGAGGAAACAGTGTATGGTGTTAGTGCTCTGTACATAGGTAGTGAAGAGGACCCTGGACGCACTGATGGTACTAGCGGACATGGTTACGTCTGGAGTGATGAAGGGGCAAGGCAAAAATCACTTGCTGGAAATGCGAGCAGGATTGAAGGATGGCGTAATACTAGAAGCTATTATAGCTTTATCCAGGTAAGGCGATCATTATTCCCACTATTTACTCCTACTGATATTCCTAGGACCTTGCTCGATATTTTACCATTCAGCCTCAGAAATATATGGACTTACATCACCTTCATGACCGCTTGAAGGCCCAGAAATTGTCACAAGCGGCCTCTGGGGAAATATACACTGCATTCTCAAAAGCAGCAGTTACGTATGACGAGATATGTCAGCTCCTTACTGTATGCCCTGAGAGTCAAGCTGGTGTGTTTTACATAGCTTTAGGGCTCTTTCATAAGGACATTGAGGTACGGAAATCTGTTGTCGACTTACTTGAGCGGATTAGCGAGCACGAAGCCGGACGGCATTGGTGGAAAGCACTCAGTCGCTTTGAGAAGTTGGCATATATCAGGATTAAGAGAGAGGTGGAAGCGGATGCGCAATCCAAGGGTGAAATGGGCGCTGGGAAACAGGCAAAGCGTTCTCCCTTTGAAGGGTTACAGGAGAGTTGATTGGGTTATTTTTGTTTTGGATGGCGTATGAATCACGAGGCTATGATAGCGATGAAGGTTACATTTATGATTTAGGCGCCCATGGATAATGTTATGGCCTGAAAAGGAGAGTGAGCATTAATATTATAATTATGGCCATTTATATATTTGTTATGAATCACAGAGAGTTGTGACCCCAGGGTTACGGAAGCGGGGTAGAGGAGTAATGCGAGGATGACATCGTCATAGGCCTTGGCCGCGCCAATTTTGAACAACAAAAAGTCCCCCAATCCACAGACCCTGCAATTTCTTCTCTCACAGTAGAGTAATTCACGTCGTTTCCTGCTTATTTTATTCAATATGGCGAAAACTTTCAGTGTCCAGGCAACTATCGCATCGTTCGGGGGCAATCTATTGAAACTTGAGCACAATGCGACCTCGACAGGCTCAACAATGAAGCTGAACCTCTTCTTGCCAGCGCAAGCGGAGAAGGGGAAAGTACCTGTTATCTTTTACCTTGCAGGCCTGACGTGTACTGGGGATAACGGGGCCGAGAAGGGCTTCTTCCAGGCGACTGCCAGCAAGCACGGAATTGCTATTGTATACCCCGATACAAGCCCAAGTTCGTCCCATTCTTCTCCGTCCATGCGGCCCCGCTCTAGGGGAGTATGAAAGGGCCCATGCTAACTCAAGCCAGGGGGGCTCAATATCCAAGGCGAGGATGAATCGTGGGACTTTGGTACGGGTGCGGGATTCTACCTCGACGCGACGAAAGGACCATACTCGGCGGGGTACAAAATGAGTTCATATATCACAAAGGAGCTTCCAATATCTCTTTACGAACAGTTCGAGAGCTTAGACAGCTCTCGAGTGAGCATTATGGGCCATTCAATGGGTGGCCACGGAGCCTTGACTCTCTTTTTGAGGAACCCAGGGATGTATAAGAGCGTCAGCGCTTTCGCGCCAATCTCTAACCCGAAGAACTGCCCTTGGGGACAGAAGGCCTTTGGGGGGTACTTGAAGAGCGAGGATGAATATGATGAGTGGGATGCAACAGAGCTGATTAAGAAATGGGGGGGGGATTTTGAGGCGCTGATTGATGTGGTGAGTACCAATTTAAATAGGGACACTTGGTGGTTTCTACTGTAAAATGAGAGGCAAAGAAGGTGACAGTTTTCAGGGCGACGCCGACAACTTTTACAACCATGGCCAGTTACTGCCTGAGAACTTCCTGGAGGCTGCAAAGTCCAAGGGGAAAGCAGACAAGATTGATTTACGGATGCAGAAGGTAGGAAGATCCTGTGTGGCAGCTCATCAAGCATAAGACGACAAGCTTACAGGAACAACAGGGTTACGACCACAGCTACTTTTTTATCTCCACGTTCTCTGAGGACCATGTCAATTACCACGCCAAACGCCTATTGTAAAGGTCTTGATTTGTATTCAGATTACTCATTCCCATTCTCTCAAAGTAGTGAATAGGGCCAACACAAATGACTAAAGCTTAGCACTAGAGCCAGTACGCAACACGCAAATGCAAAATATGTGTACGGTCAAGCCTCCCGTGTTTTCATTGTGATGTACAGACCAGACTTCAGTCTTGTCCAGAACGCCATTTTTTTCTCCATCCAGAACCCATTATCATATGCATCGCTAAGAAATCAGAAAGTATTGAAGAAAGGGACCCATCCGAGCCAAGTCTTAAGTGAGAAGTTCTTCACAGGTCCAGTCCTCATACCTAAGAGAGAGGGGTTAGCGCCTGGACAAAACAGACCGAGGTGTAAAATCTTACCATCCATCTGGCATGTACCTCCTGACAATCAGAGGGATCTTCTTTTCCCTCAGTTCTTTGATGGCAATCTGCAGCGGGTCTGTCTCGCCCTCCAAATCGACCAAAACCGGTGCGTTCATGCTGATTTGTAGCGCCCTTGTGCCCAAAATTCTCGCCCTCTCGTACTTTGTCATATACGGAGTGGTTGTCCTCTGATCATTCGCAATCTTTTTGTCCTTTGGAGCCCTGTCCTTTCCTTTGGCGGCAGCTGCTGATGGGTCGCCAGAGATAACAACGCCGTGCTCACCAGTCGCAAGGAGCTGGTCGGGGTTCTGGGCGGCTTGGAGGTCATCGATCTGGGCAACTTCGTCCTCGCCGTTGTATGGTTCTGGCTCTTCTGGGTCGTATTCGGGCTCCTCGTCTTCGTATGCTGGGGAGTTTCTGTGCCATTATGTTAGTAATGAAGGGTCAATCGCGGTCGCGCTGCCAGAGGCTGGCGAAACGCGACTTCAGTAGCCCTCATGCCCACTTACCCTCCTCCGCCGTAATCATCTCCAGCGTCAGACATGTTGCAACGATTGCGCGCTTTTGATTTATGAGGGTGTGATTGTAGAGTTTGGGGAATAGGCGTGGAGGGTGGCGGTTGTTGATGGGGCTCTTCCAAACTCACAAAGAATTTACGCACCTCAGCAAGATACCTTAGCTTGGCGCCAAAATTTAAGGTTTGCGACAAGAACTTGGCTCACCGCCTTCCTTCCCCGTCTCAAAATTATTCTGTCACCTCCACAACCACTCGGTGCCAACCGCAAAATTATGTCAACTTTGTCCAACAGAGTTTTGGTCATGACAACAACAATTTTGCGTAGGCCAAATTTACGGAGGGCAGCATAATGGAAGTCGGCGACACTAAACGGAAGGCCACCCGCTCTCTTCGTGCCTCATCGAAGAGAGCAAAGACCGAGACCTCCGTTATTGGTATGTTGTGAAGTGGTTACCTCATTGACATTCTGCTAACTGAAATAGACCCTGCGTTTCTCAGTTCCGATAGCGACGATGATGATACTTATTCGGACCATGGCGAATCTGATGCCTCCCATGATGAAGATCCACAGCCTACAGAGACTCCACAGACGCCATTCTCCCCACCACAACGAAAATTCCCATCAGAGCTCAAGACCATAAAGTGCACCTATGCCGGTTGCACGAAAACTTTCAACAGGCCTGTTCGTCTGGCATCTCATCTCAGATCACACACCAATGAGCGTCCGTTTGCATGCACATATCAAGGCTGTGATAAAGCGTACATTGAAGAGAAGCACTTGAAGCAACATATCAAAGGATCTCACACGCACGAAAGGAACCACCACTGTGATTGGGAAGGTTGCACGAAGAGTTTTCTGACAGCTACACGACTGCGAAGACACCAAGCAGCCCACGGAGGACACGAACGCTTTCGCTGCACGGAGTATCCCCCGTGCACCGAGACTTTCCGGAAGCATCAAACCTTGCAACGTCATATTCGATCAGACCACCTAAAACTGGCCCCATTCCCATGCACATTTATCGATCCAACTACAAATTTGCAATGCACGGCAGGATATGATTCAGCGGGGGCCTTGAGGAAACACGAAGATCGCCTTCATGGCGCTCTCCGATTTTGGTGCGACGTCTGCACCTCGGAAGGAGCTCCGCAGCCAGCCGGGTTCCCAACGAACACCCAACTAGCCAAACACATCCGCAACGAGCACGCAAATTGTATTTTCTGCGACCTGAAATGCTCCTCTGAGCGTGAACTGCAGCGCCACATCGACACCTTCCACGCAGCCACTTCCTCCGCCCCGGCAAGGAAACAGATCCCTTGCACCTACCCCGGGTGTGACAAATCTTTCACTAAGAAATACAACCTTGACGTTCACGTACGCACCTCTCACGAAGGCCAGCGGTTCATCTGCGGCCAAACCGATTTCAGCAAGTCTGTCAAGCTCCGAGCATGGGATGGCTCAGATGCCTGCGGAAAAGACTTCGTCTCCAAGGTCAACCTCGAAGACCACATCCGCACCCAGCATCTCGGTCTCCCAAGCACAGTCAACGCGCGCCGCGTCAAGAAGAATGGTATCGGCGCGAAGCCACGGAAGGCTAAGGCTGTCATGGACGACGCGGTTGACGCCCTGACCGGGACGAACTACGCGCAGGATCCCGTCCGCAATATCCCCTGCGACGTCGGTAACTGCGACTGGATGTTCTCTAGGGAGTACGACCTCGTCCAGCACAAGCGTGTGAAGCACGGCATCGTACCCGTGTTTGAGACTAGGCCCGAGATGCCCCAGCAGCCGGATTTCAATATGGTGGAGGCGCCGGAGCCGATGTATAATGGGCCCCCGCACATTAGTGATGATAGGGGGGAGTGTGAGCGCCTTAGCTGCCCACATTGGGACCACGTTATTTTATATGATGATTACTATCCCCTTGACGGGTTTATGGGGGAAGAGGAAGGAGAGGCTAATTTGGGGCTTCAGGGGGGTTCAGAGTATCCGGAGCCACCTGATTATATGAGCGGGCGGACATATGATCTAGAGATATAGATGGGAGGCGGGGAAAAGTTTATGTTAGGAGATTCGCAAGTGCTGCGTTTCTCCTTAGCTTTTGGCTGCTATTTAGCGATGTTGAACGTAGAGTATGTTTAGCAGGCCAGTGTTTATGACTTCACGAAATAGAACATTCAAACCATCATTCCTTATCATTGATTTCGAGTAATTCGAGCAACGTACTTCTACAACTCGTGCTCGCCCAGCCGAGCAACGCAGCAAGTCCACCCCTATATCAGTGGCCAAGGCATACTTTGTACACTACCTGATCCCCATTTAAACCCACCCATATATGCAAACCCTTCCCTAGACTTCAAAAACAAACACCAAAACACCACCCCATTCCCACCTCTCGCACAGCAAGCCAGCCATGACGTATATGCAGCCCAACCCAAACGACCCCGAGCAACTATAATCGGTACTGTATAACACTCCTAATCCCTCACCCCCATCAAACTCAACAACCCATCCGCCGCCCGTCCCTTAACCCCACTACTAGTCAACTCATCATCCCCCCCCGGCATAGCCTCAGCCTGCATATGCTGCGGCAGCGGCGTCAACATTGCCTTCTCCGGCGACGGCGACAGGGCCTCCACATCCACGAGCTGGCGGTGCTGGGGTTTCGGCGTCGCGGAACCGGGCTCCTCTTCTGAGTCAGCGGCGTGGGGAGGGGAGTTGGCGACTGTGGATGGATGCGCTGGGGTCCGTTTGGGGAGGGGGGAGAGGAGTTCTAGGCGCGAGAGGGGGATGTCAAGTTGGTTGGTTTTGAGCTTGTACATTGCGAATTTTAGGCGGAGGCGGAGGGCTGAGGCGTTCTGTGAGTTGTTAGTGAGTGGTTCTTGGTTTGGGTAAATTCCAAACATGTAATGGGGCAAGGGGAATTACCTCGCGGAGCTCGGATTCAGTGGTATTAGCTTGTGCAGCCGGCGTAGGAGATTCCCTCACAGAGTTGGGGACTGTGTCGGGTGACGTGAGTGTTGTTGATTGTGACATATCCAACGGAACCTCTTGAGACGCCGATGGTGTCCTGGCACGAACGAATGTCCCTTGCGTTGACTGCATTCTTATTAGCACGTGGTCCTCACCCTTTGAATAAGGACAACATACCGCAAGCCCCTCATCCCCTTCCACATCATCCATCACCACCGCGTCCAACCCCTCCAGCTCACGCGCCGGACTCAAGCTCCCCCCCAACGGCCCCTCAACCCTCGCAACCTTCGCACGACCCGCCCCATCCCCCTCGACCTCCGTAGGCGCCTCCTTCCTCTTCTCACTTCTAGGCGGCGAGACAGAGACGACGCGTACCGGCGACGTCTGTCTCAACACCGGCGTTGAAGCTTCTAGCAACTGCTCTTTCAAGCTCCTGCCCGGCGTCCGCTCCGCATCATCATTAAATACAAAATTGGCCTTCTTCACTGGCGACTTCTTGGGGCTGCCAAGCGGGGAATTGAGGTGTTTGTTGATGTCCAGGGCGCCGAGGGCGATGCGGGAAAGGGTGGGTTGGATGGGAGAATCCATTGTTCCTGGATCTGGGGAATGTGTTTTTTTGCTGGGTTGGAGGATTCTTTTTGTGGTGGTGGTGGGAGTGCGGATGTTGTGAGCTATGGGAGTGCGTCGCGTTGTGTCTCGTTCCTAATATCCCCCACGCGTTAGCCATGTGTTTGGGGGAAAACATGACAACACAGAACCTGCACTCAGTGCTAACTGTTTGGTAAGTGAAAGAATAGGATATAACTTACAGAAACTTCCTCTTACACAAACAGGTAAAAGGAGACTTCAAACACGAGTTTGTACTGTCAAAGATCTTTGGTGTAATGGAGTGATAAATATGTACTTATTTCCAGTCGCGTAAGTATGGTCGAAGATGGGGGAGAGCCACACGCTCGTTCGGCTGTTACCGAGTAACCCTGCTAGGTCGCCATGGACCCTGATCGTCCAGCCACAGCGATCTGTGGCTGATAATCAAAGTCACATGATGTCATATTTAAGCATGTAGTGTAGTCGGAAACCCCTATCTCTCATAAAAATCAAACCTGTCACATTTGAGAAACATCATGCTCCAAGGGCCTAGATGTGTAGATCGCCAAAACCCATATATAGATCATTAAGAATATTCATGAGAAATATCGTCAGGGCCCGAGAGCCAAAACTAAAATACACACCCTAGGATACCTCCTTTACAGCAGTCGCGCTCCCCCTCCATACAAATAGATCAATCACTCCCTAACGCCGCGCTGTCGCGTCAAAATTTTGATTTTCCCCTCCAGCCAAGTGATAACATGTTCCCGCGCCCCGTGTAATTCGAACCGACCAAAAATTCCCAAAGATAACACACATCAAAAAACTCCAAAAAAACCCTCCTCTAAATTCTTCGATAAAGATACATCATCTCTTACAGTTCCTGTTCGTTCATCCCGAACAACGATGTATCAAACGGAAACGGCTTGTCTGGCGCCGAGAAGTCGATGAACTGATCCCAAGATTGAGAATCATTGTTCGCCAACAAGTCAGAGTCTACCATAACCGAATCATCCAGGCCGCCGACATTGATATCCCCGAATCCGAGAAGGTCATCCGCGACGCTCGCCCCAAAGGGCATCCAGTTGACGTCAAATTCGCTGGACTGAAGGTCGATATTCAGATCCATGCCCTCCGTAATATCGCTATTAGGCTCAGACAGCCCATCCTTGCTAGACTCGGGCGTGTCATTCGGCGTGATGGAGCGATAGACGTCCATGTTCGAGATTGCGCCTCCAGCTCCACTCTCGAATTTCTGAAAGTTGTGCAGCAGGTCTTGAGGGTTCACAGATGAGTTCGCCCATAAGTTCTCTTGCGTTGGCTCAGTCTTGCTGACTGCGGGCTGACCCTTAACAGGAACCTGTTTCGCCGCTGGGTTACCTTGCTTTCCATCCGACGGCTTGGTGGTCTTGGTGGAGGTAGCAGGGCTAGGCTTTCCAGTTGTACTAGTTTGTGTCTTCATAGGTACGGCAGAAGGTGCTGCACCCTTACTGTCGACAGTCTGCACATCACCGTCGGCCTTTTCGCTCTTCTTCGCTGTTCCATCCTCCTCCAGACCAAGCAACGTCGACAGTTGGTTCAACATGAAATTGCCAGGGTTTTGCATAGGCTTAATATGCTCCTCTTCCTTGTGTTTCGCCAGCTCCTCTTCGGACGCAAACGGATCGTTGAAGTAATGGTCACAGTGAATCTCCGGGCATGACCACATCTTTGGCCCTTGCTTGACGTCGCCCATTTGTTCCTGTTGGTCTTGACGCATATCCGCACCAGCATTAGCAGCCTGTGGGGGAAGAATCTTTTGAGTGGCAGCTTCCGGAGAGGTGTTGCTGTTCTTCCTCTTCTTCTTGGGCGGGATATGGAGCTGAGTAGAGTCGATCTGTGGTGGTCCATACATGACAGGCACTCCATGAGGTGAGTTGAGAGCAAACGGCGGTTGCGACGTAGTAGGTGCTGCCGGTGTCTGTGATTTACTAGTTGACCGGTTGCGAGCCTTATTTTGCTGCTGTTGCTTCGCCAAGGCCTGTTGTTGTTGCTGAAGATTGGCGGCATTGAGTGGAACTTGTGGTACTGATGGCTGGGGCATGGCGCCATTGGCTGGAGTCTGGCCAGTAGCTTGACCTGCAGAACCCTGTGACCTTGATAGGCCAGGGTATTTGACAAGCACGTCTGCGATCATGTTCTGTGCAATGTTCAAAGCTTCATCGACATCCTTCAGTCCCATAGAAAATGACTGCTTCGGAGTCTGCATTGACGGGTCCTCAAACTGTTGGGCAACTTTTATTTGCTAAGAAAGGTCAGTTCTAGTTCGTCATGGGAATATAATCTCAAACTTACAGTGCGGAAAAAGAGTCTTAGTCGGTTCTCATCATGCGTAATGGTGAACCAGCGAGGCGCCACCTTGGAGACATTTGAGAGTTTCGGCGCCGTGTTAACCAACTTGTTTGCCACAGCCTGTCTCGTGTCTTGATCCATTGGCAAATCAGCCGGGGCCTTGAATTTATTAATTTCTTCCTGTCTAATGTTTTGGAATAGCGCCATATCTTCCGGCGTAGGTAGAGGGCCAGTTTGTGGTTTGCTCTGTTGGAATCGCTGCATGCTCTGCATATACTGCTTCCTCTGGTCAGGAGTAAGAGATGCAACCTGCTGTGCCGTGAGATTGAACCGAGGAGGTTGTGGTTGTCCGGGCTTCTGTTGCTCGTTCGCCTGCTGCTGCTGAGTTTGCCTAGCAGCTTGCTGAGAATTGGGATTCGGAACCTCAACGACATCATCGCTACTAGCTCGCTTCAAGTTGTTCTTAGCTGGTTGGGGCTGAGCCGGAGATGACGCTGGCTGCTTAGCCTTTGCAGCACGCGCTTGTGCAGCCGTAGGCTGTTTTGAATCGGCTGCTGCTTGTGCTTGTGGCGGGCGTGTCGGTTGCGCAGCTGGCTGTCCATTCTGAGGTCTTGCTACCTTGCCTCCTTGCGCCGCATGCCCTTGCTGAGCCTGGGGTTGTTGTGCTCCAGTGGGACGCTGTACAGCAGCCATAGGGCCACCTTGTCCAGTCGCTTGTGGCATTAGCCCCTGGTGCATTTGTTGCTGTTGCATCTGCGCCAACTGCTGCCGCTGTCTGTTCAGCAACTGGTTCTTGATTAACGTTTCCCTGATTTCATTATCGCTCAACTGTGCCAATCTCGGATGTAATCTAGCCTTTTGGATATCCTGTAAGGACACGGCCGCCGCCGCATCGGCCATGTTCTGTGGCATTTGCGCGTTCTGTTGCGGCTGTGGCTGCCCCATCTGGGCAACGGGGGCTCCCATTGCGGGGTTTACTCCTCCTTGCATTTGTGGTTGCCCGCCTGCTTGATTCATGTTCCGACCGGCCTGTTGTTGCAAGCGCTGCTGCTGTGTCATCCTAGCGCGGACAAGACCTTGATAATGCATCCTTTGGACCTGCTTCACTTGCTCCAATAGCTGGGGCATATTCCCAAAGTTTTGAGCTACCCAGGTTTTCAACTGACCCCATCTCTTAATATCTGGCGGTACTTGTCGTGGAATGTTTTGAACGGCTGGTAGTGGGAACTCCATGTGGTCAATTTGGTTAATATCTCCCATTGGGGTCTGCGGCATATTGCGACCCTGTGCTTGTTGCTGAGATATCCTGTTCGCCATCTGTTGTTGAAACAGCATTTGCTGTTGTGGGTTCATTCCAGCCATCATTTGTTGGTTCGGACGTTGAACTGGCTGGCCGTTTGGCAAGAATTGAGCCCCCATCTGGTTCCCTACATTCTGTTGTTTCATCCCGGCTTGTGGCATCCCTTGATTGGGTCGGACCATTTGGCCGTTCCCTGGCATTGGACCCATCGGCCTGCCTTGCTGTCCAGGCGGCACGACCCGCTCATTCCACTTCCCAATAACCTCATTTAGTTTGTCTGCAGGCAAGGCCGAAAGCTTTTGGCGTTGCTCTTGTGTCATATTTGCTGGGAACATAATGCCGGCGTTCTGTCCATTGCCTCCAGCCCGTTGGTTCATTGCAGCAGCGAAACGAGGGTCAATAGGCTGTCCGAAATGTGGTTGGCCAGCTTGGTTCAATGGTTGATTCTCTGCTCCAGGGTTCTGCTGCGGTGCTCTAACGAGAGGGGCATTAAGAGTGTTCATTGCTGGGCTCTGCGCTGGAGGCATAGGCCCCATGCCACCAGGTTGACCGTGAAGACCCATCTGCTGAGCCTGGACCTTGGCACGAGCCTGAGCCTGAACTTGCGCTTGTACAGTAGCGGCTTGGTTTATGCGCTCTTGTTGAGCTTGTTGGGCGTTAAACTGCTGCTGCGCCCTCACATTCGGGTTCTGCGCAACACGCTGGTTTGGCGTTAGACCCTGAGCTGGCAGACCGGTAATCGGTTGGGGTGTGGTATTCCCCTGCTGAGTGTTTTGTGGCATTCCCATTTGTCCTGCCTCCTGAACAAGATTTGCATTTTGCTGTTGAGGATCAACTCCCCCCAGAAAGCCAAAATCGGCATTACCTAGCATCTGCTGCTGTGCCTCTTGTGTTTGGCCATCGACAGCGTTAGGATTTCCTGATCGCTGCTGTTGCATTGCAACCGCAGACTGGGGCCTGTTAGGAGCCATGCCTTGGCCTGCTTGCTGGTTGGCAAGTTGCCGTTGCTGTCGAAGGCGGCTCACTACCTGGTTTCGATAGTACAAAACCAGAGGATCTACTCCTTGAGACTGGTAGCGGAGTAATGTCGCCGGGTCCATTCTTCCCTGCATATTCATCCGTATATTATTTTTCTCCTCATCCGAGGCAGCGGCCATATACCTATTTGTCATTTCCACTACCATAGCTTGCTCGGCCTGTGTCAACGGAGGTTGCGCGCCTTGTGGCCGATTATTCATAGCAGGCTGAGGTTGCTGGGCCTGTTGGGATTGTTGCTGTTGCATGGGTATCTGGAATTGTGGCTGCGCCTGGGACATGTTTTGAGGCGTCATATTACCCATCCCCATGGCTCCCTGCTGTGGTTGCGGTTGTTGGCCTGGGAGTGGCGACGCCTGCATCTGATGTTGTAGATGCTGAAAACCTTGCTGGCCCTCCGGTTGGCCCATGTTAGGCCTGGCCATCTGCCCCGGCATGCCCCCTTGGTTCATCATGCCCATCTGTTGTGCTTGAGCCTGAGCCTGTGCTTGTGCTTGGGCCTGGGCTTGCGCTTGCGCTTGAAGCGCTGCCTGTGCATTCATCGATACTTGGTTTCGTGCTTGCGTTAATTGCCCGAGTTTGTCGCGAAGAAGTTTCAAATATGAATCCTAAATTCCCAGTTAGCAAGTCAACCGGCGCAAATAATCAGTGCTGTAGCTTACTCTGTCCGAGGCACTATCGAAGGCTCCCTTCTCAAAACTCAGCGCCAACCCACACATTTTTTGTATGTCTTGTGTCACATTGTTGGGGTTAGTTAGGCGTAACTGAGTGACACTATTCATATGTTAGTCGTTATGTTCAAGTGTTGTTTATGGACCATCCAGCAATAAGCAATCGGAGGAGAATGCAAGTTCCCGAGACACTTACATATGCCACACTTGACCTAAGCGCTCTGTGATCGGAATGTTAGCTTGCCATCCTGACAAGGTGCCCGTCTGTGTCTGTTGTTGAATATTCTGAAGGAGCACATTTTGGATCGCCTGCTGCTGAGCCTGAAACTGTGCCTGTGATTGATGCATCGTCATTTGATTACCCCCAGCATTCCCCATCTGCTGGAAGTTACCTGCCATCATCTCGACCGATCATATGGCAACCGCCGTGTATCAAGGCCCGTTGGCCAAGGCCCGCGTCGTTCGAGGTATTGTTTTTCACAGCCGTGGTCGTGACGAGCGATCGCAAATATCGTGATTCGAATTCAGTCCGAAGAGCTTGTCAGGGCAAAGATCCGAGAGGTTGTAGATGTTGAAGTCGGGGTTCCTGAAAATGTCCCCTGTCAGCGAAAGGCTCTCCACCTGCGGAACAATAGGCGGCAAACCGTACAATGCCATGCAAGCTGCCTATATGACCTCCAACTTATCTCCACATAAGATGACCCAAAGTTTGCTTCGCGCGAGAGGCAACCGTCGTGAAGTAGGCGAAAGGTAGGAGCGTTTGGGTATGTATTCCTGCGTTGTGTGTAGTTGTGGGTTTCAGGGTCGTAATGGTGAGGTGGACGATGTCGCCAGAGTAACTGCGAGTTCCTGGGGTGTATGTTGATCGCACCACTGTGACGGCGACGAGTGTGTTATGGAACGCTTCGATCGAAGGTGCCTTTCGTGATAGAGTATATGTGACGGGTAACAAGACCGTGGTAGCGGCAGAGGGAGCGAGGCCGTAGATATCGTCGGCACCGGTACAGGTAGGTAGGTGGTAGGAGGAATGATTGAAGAGTGAGGAACAGAAGATCTTGGATATGGGTAGTAAGGCGGTGCGGCAGAGTACAGCACAGTGACAAGGTGGAGTTGTTGTGGGTAGGGACCTCAGGAGGCTTAGTTCGATTTAGTCTCCTTCAGATGGTGGGTGTGGGTGATTGCGGGCGCGTTGGTCAGGGTGGTCGAAGAGTACAGTACAAGTATAGCACTATAGTCGTGGTTGTGGTGGTAGTAGTGGCAGGGTGGGTGGGTTGGGGTTGGGAAAGGGCAGGGAAAGGGCAGGGAAGGGAAGGGAAAGGCGAAAGAGCCAAAGGGCGCAAAAGCGCAAGATTGGGTGATACGCAGATTGGCTAGTCTCATAAAATAATACCAGTACACACTAACTAAAAGTACTCACACTACGACAGTACATACATTTCCACATAGAGTAGAGTAGAGGAGGTACTTACTTTGTAGAATACTACACTACTGTTCAGCTATTCTACTATTCTATACTAACTATCCATCCTATACGTCTCTACTGTTCAGCTACTCTACTTGGAATACTACTTTGGTCACTTAAACTTCACAGGACGAGGCTAACGAACCGAGTGGATAGAAGCTTCCATTGTTATACTCAGCTACGAGTACTGTATAGTATATACATACGGGCTTTGTGTATACTCTCACCAGTACCACACCACCACCATGCACATCCATACCTTCAAAAGTACGGCGTATACTAGATTATACATGCATACATCTCACATTGTTATTCCATATTCCAGATTGCCGTCTCGAATCCCTTCCATCTCCGTTCTCTAGTATATTACCAAATCTCTCTCTGTCCCGCTGTCTGTGTTATCAAGGTTTGTTTGTTTGTAGTTGGTTTGTGGTTGGTTTGAGTGTGAGACCTGGGTTCACTATGCCACAGATCAGTACTTACTTTTGACAGATCCCCTTCACAATTGGCATATCTTGACGGTCCATCCTAATCTCACTACTAGGAGGCTGCCCTTGTATTTTCCACGATGCAAGTTCATTCGGGTCCTCCCCCCCAGCGCAGATCCACTGGGCCACGACGACTACGGGTAGACAGACATCATGAATCGAGGGGTGTTCGAGTTGCGACACCCCCATACAATACAATTACTCCATTGTGGAAGGATAATAGAGCAAGATGTATTCCGAAAGGCTTCATCCATCTTTCTTTCCGCGGTGTGGCCGGTCTGAATCATAGTGTCTCTCTCTCGTCGTACCATATCTAACCGACCATTACGGGCTATCGTTGCACAAACATTCACAGCCGACCAAGGTAGGTGCCTGATGATCGGATTTGGGCGTTCGCTGCAAAAAAAGGACTTCTTCAACGCCGGGCGTGGCGCGCACGCAACGACTCAAAGACGCGACGCAATGACGATGGTGTTACTGATCTTGGGACTCCAACCCAGACAAGCCACGATTACCAGCCCACATCAGTCACCAGCATCAAAACGCATGCCTAAGCCCTCGCCATGAAAATTTTCTCATCGGTGAAGCTGACAGAAAAGTCAACGATTTCGATAGGAGGGACTTCCACTGTACTTTGACTTCCGTACGGTGGTAAGTGGTTGCTGGAGAGGTGTGACACGACAACCAGTCGGTTACAAGGGTTGGGAGTACTTGGATTTGAAGCAGCCCCAATTGCGCGTTAGTTGGATCTGGTGGTGTTCTCGTGCTGCAGGAATAGCCATGACCTGCTGCGCTTTTCCCTTTCCCTTGCCACCCCTGCCTTGCGCTCCCTGTATCTGGGGTGGTGGCTGCCACGGTTTGTCCGTGCAGAGAGTCAGCCAGGCCTTGTCTGCCCAGCCTTTTTCTCGTCTTCAATCGTTTGAGTCTTCAGCTATGGAGGGTTACTCGTACGTCCCGCACTTGCGCGTACCTGACGCTGGCATGAATTTACTCCTTTTCTTCCCAGAGAAGGCCGCGCAAACAGGAGACATTATTTGGGAAGGTAGGAGGCAATCTGGGACGACAGATTAGCAGGACATGGGAGGAGGCATGGAAGGCAGGGTACACTTGGTCTCAGACAGACTGGACGAGTGACAGGGCCAATGGAATGCTTGTAATCATCCCTCAGTCCCTTGGCAGCTTGGGAACATCAAACATTGAAGTACCACAAGCGCAGCCCAAAGCGATTTCAGTGATTCCTAAATTGGGAATGGTGTAGTGGATGAAGCAGATCAAATAACAGGGCATGAATTTCTGTTGAGAGACATGATCAGAAATTGAAGTTGAAATATCAATTAGAAAACCTAGTAATTGATTTATGTATCAATATTTGTGCGTACGAGCGAGCTGTCACCGATGAAAAAGAAGGGATGGATGGGTCGGGATGAGCGACTAGGTCAGCGACGGGGGGGGAGACAGACGAGGAAAATATTCATCTCTGGGGTGGGGGGGGGGAAGAGGGATGGGGGATGGGGGATGGGGGATGGGGGATGGGGGATGGGGGTAAGATAAATGGTAGGTGAGTGACAGTGAGTGACAGACAGCGCATGCGCCTTTGAGGTACTGTGGTCAGTCCCAATCGAGGCAAGGACACAGTAATAATAGATGGGGACATCGATCCCGCGGCGGCAACGAAAGCTCAACGGAGGTCGCCATAGGCGCAAAATACATGTATACATGGTTATTAGTCGCGCGACATGTACTCAGAATACGAGTATGGTACATTCTTACAAAACGAGGAGAGAGGAGAGAGGATGGAAGGAAGAGGACAGCTGAGTACAGACAGTTACTGTATTCTTCTGTCCCCTTTTTACACGCGAAACTCTCTTGATTAACTTCAGAAACCCCGTCGTCATGGTCGTCTTCCTGCACTCCCTCAAAGTTGCAGTATATACATAAGTACACCCATGGTACCAAAGCCAATACTATTACTTTCCACCGTTAGCGTCAGCATAGTGAGGATAGTAAAGTCGCGCCAACCTCTAATTGTACAAAAAACGAAGTTGGCGCGACGGCAGTCGGGTGTATTAGTGGTGTAGTAGTGTGGTAGGGGGACGAGGCAGCCAACCACCGTCGAGCCAAAGACGTTTGACGAGATTGGGCGAGAACAAGGGGGCGGTGACGGGGGAAAGTTAGAGAGGGATTGACGGCGGGGACCAGCGATGGGGGCGGGTGGGCCATAGTGCAGTACCATAGCACCACCACACACACCCACTCACCACACAGACTGGTGAACGTCTTCATAAAATGTCCACAGGGACATGGAGTATATAATCCAGTCCAGTACAGTAAACCTACTATACATTATGTAAGTTAGAAACGCTTCTTCTCTACTTGGAACTGTACCTTGCACGACTAGAAAATGAAGCCAGTCTAACGTTCTCTTTGTGAGATATTGCACAGTGCAGTAGTGTATATCAGCACCAATTAAGGTTGGGATCCCTTGGGGACAGGGCGCCGCCGGTACTTGAAGGCTCGAGCAGCCACCTCACAAGTGTACGGGTACTGTACGGTACTCTACGGCGCAGCAGAGTACCGTAACGGCGACAGGGACATCACTTGAAATACAATTAATTCGATCAGCAGCACACATGATTTACAGCGCATGAAAGAAAACTGCACCAAAAATCTATTTTACTGAAGTACAGCGCAATACTATTTATTCTATACCAGTATAATTGTACATGTGTCCATCACCATCACCACCACCATCATCGTCGTCGACGCCAATCTTGCAAAAATTCACCATGGGAAGAAGTGGAAGGGGGGATGAGGGGCGGACCCACCAATAATATCGCCAGCCCATGTCAGGCTGGCGGCGCCAACTACTCTTTTCCCCCCCTAGCTAAACCACTCACACGTCCACTGGTAAACCAGCCCCCCAGTCCCAAATTAAATTTCGTACCTGGGCCCTCACGTGGCGGGTACCGGGAATATCAAATGCGGGGAGCGAGAGCGATCTCTGGGTCCCTCCCCCCCGTCCGTCCCAGCTTCAATTACAGGACTGGACTCCACTAGCAATAGAAACAGTGCGCGCGCGAAAGCCATATCATCGCGAGAAACATGGAGTAGAGTACAGAATTATAATAAATCTTGCGTTGCGATTGTAGAGCTGTGGGCAGTATTTCGAGATGGAAAGAGCGGTATTTGGGATTTTTTGGCCCTAGTTGGATTAATGGGAGTAACGCACTCACTGCACGGCCAACTGTATGCCACGGACGCTGTATGGGATGCGTTTGAGACATTTTGTTAGTATGGTACAGATCCAACACGGTGTGACCTGTGTGCATACGGAGCGCCAGATGGCGGTGGCAGGGAGGAATGATGCGAGGGCGCCTCTGCTATGTAGACGAGATTTTATAATTTTATTTGCCTTCTCGTCGATTTGCCTTGTGGGTTGTGACACGGTATTCACAAATGGTTCACATAGTTGACTCTGTGGAATGGTATAATACATAAGGTTGGACAATCGCCAAATCACGAATATCGTAGTCAACTACACGGAAAGTAGAGTACGGACAGTTCGAACGCTCTACGACAATAGTACATACTGAATCCCCTGAGAAGCAATAAATTACACTTGGCCACGCGTTAAAGTTACCACGATGAATTTCCCATTTCCACACCATGCGACGCTAAAATGCAGTATACCATGCTCATATGTTCTCGTCACATCTCTGAATACCCTAAAGCGGCATAGCGCCAATCGACCGCCTTCTCGGTTCGATCGCCAAGTCGGGATGGTGCTCACGGGAGGCTCGTCCACAGCCTTACCCCAACTGCTCCCCCACCGCTCACCATCGGCTTTAGAACTCGTGATCTAAATGTCCATTCGGACGTATAAAACCACATCTTCACTCTTGTTAAGCTTCAGGAAGACAGATCTCAAGATCGGGACAGCTAGAATTACAATTAGACCTTTATCAACAACACTCGCACCCCAAAAACACGCCATGGCCAGAGTCGATGACTTCCTCGACTTCGTCGGGTCCTCTCCAACACGTTAGTTGTACAAGCTGCAATATCCCTTCCCCAACTGACACTCCCCAGCATTCCACGCCGTCCAATCCGCCATCAAGCGCCTAGAAGCCTCAGGCTTCAAGCCAATCCAAGAGCGGGAGTCCTGGTCCACCACCCTGCAGCCGGGGGGGAAGTACTACCTAACCCGCAACGGCTCCTCCATCGTCGCCTTCGCTATCGGCAAGAAATGGAAGTCGGGAAACCCCATTGCCATGATCGGCGCACACACCGACTCCCCCACTCTGCGCCTCAAGCCTGTTAGCAAGAAGACCAACTCGGGCTTCCTACAAATTGGCGTTGAGACGTACGGAGGTGGCATCTGGCACACGTGGTTTGACCGCGATTTGAGCATTGCGGGACGCGTGATGGTTAAGGATGCTGAGGGGAACTTTGTCCAGACGCTCGTCAAGGTTGACCGTCCTATCGTTCGCATTCCGACGCTCGCGATCCACTTGGACCGCTCGTCAGAGTTCAACCCAAACAAGGAAACAGAGCTCTTCCCCATCGCCGGCCTCGTTGCAGCAGAGCTCAACAGAACGGGCGCCAAGCCCGATGAGAAGACCTCTGAGTCCTCAGCGGAGGCAGACGCGCACGTCGACCCCCTCCGCGCCATGACCGAGCGCCACCACCCCTACATCATGGAAATCATCGCCGAGCACGCCGGCGTCGCAGTCCAAGACGTCATTGATTTCGAGCTCGTCCTCTACGATACGCAGAAACCGTGCCGCGGCGGCCTCAACAATGAACTCATCTACTCCGCCCGCCTCGACAACCTCGAGATGACTTACTGCGCCGTCCTCGGCCTCATCGAGTCTCTATCCGCCCCGGCAGCACTGGACGATGAATCCTCCATCCGCCTAGTCGCTTGCTTCGACCACGAGGAAATTGGAAGCACCACCGCCCAGGGCGCGGCATCTAACCTCCTCCCCGCGGTCCTACGCCGCCTCTCCGTCCTCCCAGCTCACGAATCCGGATCGGAAGTCTCCTACGTGAAAGTCCGCCGCGAGTCCGACGCCGACATCTCAACAGCGTACGAGCAGACTCTCGCGTCTTCGTTCCTCATCTCGGCCGATATGGCGCACTCTATCAACCCCAACTATGCGCAGAAATACGAGTCTGATCACCGCCCTGAGATGAACAAGGGGACTGTTATCAAGATTAACGCTAATGCGAGGTATGCTACTAGTTCCCCTGGTATCGTCTTACTGCAGGAAATGGCGCGCAAGGCGAAATCGGCCGATGAGGCCGCGACTGCTGGGGGCGGAGTGCCGTTGCAGTTGTTTGTGGTGAGGAATGATTCGTCGTGTGGGAGCACGATTGGGCCGATGCTATCGGCGGCGTTGGGGACGAGGACGCTGGATTTGGGGAATGCGCAGTTGAGTATGCATAGTATTAGGGAGTGTGGGGGGGCGGAGGATATTGAGAAGGCAGTTAGGTTGTTCGAGAGTTTCTTTGAGCATTTCTCGGGGTTGGAGGGCAAGATTTTGGTGGATTAGATGGGGTGCTTGAGAAGGGGGTTGGTTGACCGGGCGGGGATATGGGCGAGGGTGGTATCACCGCCCGCGGAGGGTGGGATAGGAGGCACTGTATTTGAGGTATACCGAATGTCTGGTAGTCAACCAGAGGCTGTAGGCGATGTCTTGGGATTGAGGAAGTAGATATCGCCTACCTTCTCACATTCCATCATATCCAGTATCTTCTATGTATATCCAATATCCAAATATTGCAATCTTCCTCCCGTTGTAAAACTACCGCGCTTTTCCCCCAGCCTCATTTCACCAAAAAAAATCCCCCATTCTCGATCCCATGTCAAAATCCCCTGTATCCAATAATACCCTCTCCCGCCAATCCAACCACAAACCCCCTTACTTCCAATCAAGCCACCACCCACACCGCTCCACCCCCTTGCTTCACATCCCTCCCCGAACCAGCCTCTCAACCGCTCAACCCCCCATCCATCAATCTACCCACCAACTCTCTTCACAATTCCCCATAAACCCACCAACCAGTGAAATATTTTGACGGGGGGAGGCACGACCTATTAGGATGGGAAGGAACGACCCTTGCAAATACCATAATTAAGGAAAGAGCGCCTCATTAAACAGGGAAGGAACGACCGATAATTGAGGGAAAGAGAGACCGACGACGCCATAGGGAAGGAACGACTCAAAATAAGGAAGGAACGGCTGACTCCAGAAAGAAGGAACGATCATGTAAAAACGGAAAGAACGATCGTGAAATAAGGAAGGAACGACCGGCGTCAGAGGGAAGGAACGACCGACTTTACAGGGAAGGAACGACCCTTGAAATATTTCAAATGGGGAAAGAACGGCCGACTATAGGGGGGAGGAACGACCCATTAAATAGGGAAGATAGGGAAGGAACGACTGCCTCAGAGGGAACGAACGAACAGCTCTCGAGGAAGGGGCGACTCGTATACTAAGGAAGGAACGAACTGTGTAAAAAGGGAAGGAAAGGTGCGTAAGTTTTCGTTCTTTAACCCATCTCATAGTCCAAGTGCAACTCTTGGGAACGTTGAAGTATATAAAATCGACTCCTTTCCCATACCTTATTTTTAAGTTGGCACTTATCACAATGCCGCCGCTAGCAAAGGGGCCGCACTTTCAATAACTTCATGTTCGCGAACTTGCAATTATAAGCAGGTTCTTATTCAGATTTATTACTATTACCTGCCAGATTTATACATCTAAACCTTCTAAACCTTCTTTAGTTTATTTTATTTTATTTTTTCGCTGAATATTTCTGGCATGGTTTTATAGGGTCAACCACAAACTACTCTTCCGAGAGACACAACATGCACCAATGCAGATCACTTTTTGGGCCCGGGCATTACTATTGAACCAATGGCCATTTCATTTCAATCCTTCGACTCTATTCGACCCTTTCCCAGCCCTTCTTATGTAACTTTAACCTCATAAATGGGCTGGACTCGCTTGGCGCGGGTGTTAGCCCAGGTCCCAAGACCCCTTGGCAATGCTTCTTCAGAGACAATCATCAATAAAGAGACCATAAATTCCATCATCGCTTTCTCTCGCTCTTTCTCAACACCGAAATAACGAGCCAGCGCTTTCTCTCTGTTATATCTTCAGGTCCTCTGTCGAACACCCATTCCCTTTGGCGTCCTTCCGGGTCCCTTTCAACTATTGACTCCACCTCCATGCCTTGTTCAGTGAGTAGTTCGGGGTTATAAAACCTGGACATCTTTTCTCTGCCAGTGTGGAAACCAGAGACTACCCAAGCCTTTCCGTTAGGAGCCAGGAACCAGGCTATGCTCTGCATCAACGCCTTGTGTTGCCATGGCATCCATAGACAATCCGCGACCAGGATAACGTTGAAGCTACCTTTGTGGCTTTGCACGAAACTGTCATCTTCAGGTAGTTTACCCCACTCATGCCCTTCTACATGACAGGTTGCTTGGTTTCCTTCTTTTCCTATCCTCGTCCCTTCCGGTAAGTTCTCCGCGACATTTTTCTTGATATTCGCAATAACCTCTGGAGCGGGATAATCCGTGATCACAACCATTTCCGCCCCCGACTTCGCCGCCACTATCCCCGAAATACCAGTTCCAGCGCCCAGCTCAAGCACCCTCTTTCCCTTCACATCCCATTCCCCCCCCCCCTCAATGAACTCAGCTAGTTGGAGTCCAGAGTTCCATAGAAAGTGGGAAAAGAGTTTGCGGCTATCCGCGCCTTGGGGATCCGCTAGCTCGAGTTTGATATCGCCAAAGCGGGGTGATAAGTAGATTACGGCGTGATCAGTATCGCCATGCTGGTTTGTGATGTCGTCTGGGAATATTACTCCGAGGGACTGGCCAAAGTAGTCTTCTGGGTCTGTAGTTTCTGGCCCGGAAAGGCGGATCCTGTCGGTCAACATTGATTTGCGCGTCCACACACAACTATACTCGAATTTGGTGTCTTAACACTTGAGATTCGAGTTATTCTGGTGTTTCCCCGCGCGGTACTCCAAATGTATTATAAAGACGGAGCGTGTGAAGTGTTGGAACTCAAATATAGGTCGCTGTAGCTTCAACAACAATAATATAGAAAAGTTTTCATGGAAAAATATCATATCACTCACGTTATCAGCTCCAATTTTAACATCAAATTGTCATCTGCTTCCAAGTGCCGATAACGAATATTGTGCCTGATTTTACCGCCTGTGCCACACCGTATTAGGATTAGCGTATGCGAGGGCCGCATCATCGAGTCTCTCCCCTTAACACCGTCATATCCGCATTTGTCCCCCATCTCAAACGCAAAATACGATGAGTACTTCGCGGTCTTAGACAGAACATACAAATGAGATAACAAGCAACGGGATACACCATGCTGTTATCTTCAGCGCCCATCGGCTCGGAGATCTTCGCTAGCATCTGCCTCATTGTCATATCGCTCGCCGTTATCCTGGTATTGCGATACTACCTCCCTCTACGAACTACACCAGCATACATTCTCGTACCTATTTTCTTCGCCTTAGCACTACCGACCAGCATAGTATTTTTAGTACCGATTGACCTTGCATCGAATGCCGGTACCGACGATGGAACAAGGGGCATCTGGCTCCAGGAGAGGACCCTCCTCGTCTCCTGGAGAATCACCTACTGGCTAACTTTCGGCCTGACCTGGTTCATCCTCCCTATCCTCGCCGAGTTTTCAGATGCCGGACACCGCGATGTCCAGGCCAAACTCATGTACTCGCTGCGCGCAAACGCCAAATACCAAGCCATGGTATTCGGGTCCGGAATCCTGGGGTTGATCTATGTCTTCATATCGGCCGGTGTGACGCCGACTTCGTTGAAGGGGCTGATAATGGCATTGGCGTATGTGTGGGGTTTGATTCTGGCTATATACTTGATGGGCCATGGATTAGTCGCTATTCCTCGATCGTTGTTCCGCAAGGCGAATATCAGTGAGAGTTTACGACGCATACAAGCTTCGGCTCCCAAGATCCACGAATCCATGGACGATTCGATCGAGAGATTGGAAGTGCTAGAAGCACAAGTTACGTTGCTGAGTCAGAGGAAATCCGGGACTGCTATGCATTTCCAGGAATGGATTGAAGAGCTAGGAGAGCTCTGCAACTTGCCGGAGTCACGACCTAGGACGACGGGATCGCGGCGAATGTCAATACCAGCAGTGTCTGTGCCGACGGTTATAACAGAGAACTATCTCGCAGATCTTACAAGATCTCTTACCAGAGCCCGTCATAAGCGAATCCGATACATGGACGAGTGGGACAGACTGGTTCAAAACTCTGTCGCAACCCAGGCCATCCTGGATTCTGCGGCTTCCAAGAAACTCGAGATTGGAGCATCTTCCCCTCGCGCATCATTCTTTGAGCGCCTTACTCTCTTTACGCCATATACCCGCTATTTATATTATTATCACATGGTTCCATATATGAGAATCTTTTTAGGCGGCCTCTTGTCGGTCGCTTCAGTATGCATTGTCTGGTCTGAAGTCATCAAGTTGGTCAATTCCAACCTTTCGGTCATATCGCGGACCGTGGTTCACCATCCCAACAGCGACCGCGGCCAAATCGGGTTTCCGGGCCAGATGATTGCTGCATTGTGGATCTTCTACATGTGCGCGGCTGCTTTAACATCCATGACTGAAGTTAAGGTATGGCGCGGCCGCGCGCTCGTAAGGCGCAACACAGGGTACGAGTCGGCATTCTGGTATGCCATGCAAGTAGCCAGGCTTTCGGTCCCTCTCTCCTACAATTTCATGACCTTCCTTACCCCCGACGTCTACGAAAAGACAGTATTCTACAAATTCCTCGGTAAACTCATCAACCTCACGCCACTTGGCACAGGCTTCGACTATCTATTTCCTATATTTATTCTAATTCCCGTTTCCGCTGCGCTATTCAACCTCTATGGCAAGGCGAAGAGGATGCTCGGATTCAGCTTCGACGACGAAAGTGATGACGAGGAGAACGTCACCGGATATGGCACCGGCGGCTGGCGCGAAGGTAGAGACCTTATCGAGCGTGAAGTCGGCGGGAGCGCCTCGCTC
Organism: Pseudogymnoascus pannorum; assembly: GCA_001630605.1. Classification (NCBI taxonomy): domain Eukaryota; kingdom Fungi; phylum Ascomycota; class Leotiomycetes; order Thelebolales; family Thelebolaceae; genus Pseudogymnoascus; species Pseudogymnoascus pannorum. The sequence continues at coordinate 20,216 of LNAS01000294.1, read as the reverse complement.
GCGCACCTGCGAAACCCGCAAGCTGGACCTAGCAGTAGCAATGGGCCTGCCATCGCTACTTCAAGCCTGGGTGCTTCGCGCTCCACGGCGGCGCCGAGGGTAAACTCTAGTGTCCGGCCGCATGTTAGTGAGAGTGCGGATGAAGGGTTCTTTGGATCTTTCGGCCACCGAGTGAGGAATACCATTGATACTATTGAGACACCAGACTGGATCCAGGGGCTGAGCGAGGGAATCAAAAAACCTAAATGGATGGGTGGTGACGGGCAATCTGGGCACTCGCGGGGTGAGGGCAGTGTTACGAGGTTGTTTGGTGGGGGAAATGCGGATGGGAGAGTGAGGTTGTAAGTATAATTTTAGTTGTTGAGAGACAACCATGTATGTATGATGATAGGGGTGTTCTGATAAGAGGGTTGGATTTTTATATAGACGAGCTTGATAACTGGAGTTTGGGGAGACTGCAGGAGAGATGACAGGATGTCTCTTTCTTTGCCTACGATAGTAATACATGCATATTTTTTTGGTCCACAAACCGGGGTTTCGTACTTTAAGTGGCCGAAGTCAATAGGATGACCATATCGCGCGGATCATGGAATACTCTAATTAAATACACCCATCAAACAACCTCAAAATACAGGGAGACACTAATTTCTAATGAGAATCCAAATTTCTATTCTGCTGTAGCGGCTCTAATGCTCCGCATATCCTACTCCCAGCGCGTTCGTGTAAAACAATACGCTATTAAACGCCGCTCATGTCGTTCGTACAATATAAACCCAAAGTTATATACCAAAAGCTGGCCCGCCTACCAATCCCTCGCCAACCTAGAATGCGGCCCAGAGACACCCCCTTCGCCACCTCCCTCACCTTGGGCCTCCGGTACCTCCCTCGTTTTACTCCCTTCACCACTCGCCTCGGCCTGGGCCTCTAGTATCTCCCTGGCTACGCTACCTCCCCCATCCGTAGCTTTATCTGATTGCTCAGCATCCCCACCGGCATCTACCTCCGCCACCTCGCCAGCCGCCGCCTGCGCGGCCTCCTCTGCCGCCACTCTCTCCGCTTCAGCAACTTCTTCTCTCCTCCTCCGCGCTTGATCCTCCTCCTCCCGCGCCGCAACATGCCGCTCTCCAACTCCAGGCCACAAGCTCGCCAAAAACAATAGCGTCGCGTGCTCTACTCTCCGCACCTGCGACATGAACCACCCCGCATTCTGACGTTGACGCTGCTCCATCAATCGCTGCGCGACGCGCTGTGGATCAAGCTCCCTTGCCCCGCCATCAGTACGAGCCCCAGCTCCAGCTGCTGCAGGTGGCGCAGCCCCCGCCCCCTCGGGGTTAGCTACGGGCAGGGCGAGAGGGATCAGGTTCTCGAGGTGGCGTCGGATTGGGGCCCAGTTGACGAGACCGGTGTTGATGAAGAAGAAGACCACGCTGAGCCCTGTGATCATGCACCAGCGCCACCAGCTGGTGTTGCCGGATGTGAAGAACCAGACAAAGCCTATCAAGCGAATGACGAGCCATATGTGCGGCGCGAGCTGCGCGGCAAGAGCACCAGCCGCGGCTGGGTTCCCCTGGTGGCCCATTAGCACGGGAACTTCAGGCTGCGCTGCGTGATGCTGAGCTTGTAGCTGGGCTTGGCGGCGGGCTTGGGGGTGAGGTCGGGGTTGAGGCTGGAATTGCTGGGGCTGGAAGTGTTGAGGCTGGTAGATTGGTTGCCCAGGCTGAGGAGGGGTATGTGCGGAATGAATGTGCGGCGGGCCGGCAGTCGCTGTCGGGGGCAAAGTATAGTAAGAGGAGGCATTGCTGATTAGAAGGGCCTGGGGCCCACTGGGCGTGGAGAGTATGTAGACCTTGGGAGGGCTGGTGGCTGCAGGCTGTCGAGTGCCAATTTCGGTTGGGCTTACTACAGCAGGTGCGTGTATAGGAAACGCCTGCTGGGGCTGTTGAGACAAAAATTGAGGGTTGTCACTCCGTGAGGGCGCCGATTGAGATGGTGCTTGGCTGTTCTGTTGGATTGTGTGTGGTTGGGGCGTTGGTACGTAAGGAGGGTCTTGCGCGGCCGGACGTAAGACCAAATGTAACGACTGTGAATCTTCATTGCTTAGCTACGGACAAGTTAGCATGGATATATATATATGGATAGCGGGTAGGTATGCATACTGTTTCCTTCCCAAAGATATCTGCCATTGTTTCCACTTCGGTCAATTGACGGCCTCTGTGGATGAGCCTCTGATGATCATCATGCGGCTTCGTCTGAACCCTCTCACGGATCTTGGCCTTCAGTTGCTGAACCGTTGTAGCAGTCGGCAGGTTTGGGAAAGAGAACGGCCCATGGGAGCCCAGTGATGGCGAGATGATATGAAGCGTGAAGGTTTGCGGCGCTGACGTGTCATTGTTGGTACCCATCGTGGTCGCCATGTAGATTATGAGGTGGATGATAAATCGAAGGTCAGAGCTATCCGTCTCATGAGGGACGACAGATTGTTCTAGGAAGTCCCTCAGGCCTCGCTGGCGCTGGAGCTTTTCTGAAGAGTCAATCCTAAATATGTGAAGCAAGAGCTCACGATATTCAAAAGAAATGCATTAGATCGAATATATTCATCCAGGTACCACCTTCCATACGTTGGTTCCACGTAGCCTTCCCATCGGCCGCATCCTCCGGGAAGCGAGTCGCGCCGCGCCGACAGCGACAAAATCGTCATAGCTTCCTCCGGTCCTCTTCACAAGCCTCAATGGCATAACCGCGGGCGTCCAATTTAAAATTAATTGACACAACCCCAACAATGCGCGCCCCACGCACGCTCAGGGCGTCGCCATCGCCGTCGACATGCCTCCTAAGAACATCACATCAACGCCCCCAATATAGATACCAGCAACAATCGAACAGATTCGCGCAAATGGATCATAATGGGCATAATGGGCGTCGCGGGCATCAGCCTGGGAAGCGACCATTTTCGACAGGTAAAGGGGGGAAAAGAAAACAGGAACAGGGCGAACCCTTCCACAGGAGGTTGGGGAGGGCACTGAGGGATACGAGGATCAGATGGTATCCCATACCTGCAGCGCTGGGGATTGGGTTTCTAGGTCTGGCACAACTGTATAAGGTCAATGAGCGAGAGAAAAAGGCGAGGCGTGAGGAAGAGGAGGGCGAGAAGCCATACAGGAGGAAGAGGATACGGCCCACTGGTCCTTGGTACGTAAACCCCATAGCTCTTCTCGACGGCTTCTATAGCAGCTGCTTACATCTGGTGCAGGCAAGTCCAGGTCATGTCGACTCTCCCTTTAAAAGCAATGTCCCGCCTATGGGGCCGTTTCAACGAGCTCGTCATTCCCTACTATCTCCGCGTCCCGGGCTTCAAACTATACTCCTGGGTCTTTGGCGTCAAGTACGTTTCTCCTTCTCCCCATCTATTCGCCAAACCCTCGCCCATATCCAAACCATGCTAACCTTCCTAGCCTCTCCGAAGTCTCCGAACCCGACCTACACGCCTACCCTAACCTCGCCTCCTTTTTCTTTCGCACCCTCCGCCCTGGTGTTCGCCCTCTAGATCCCAACCCTTCCGCCCTCCTCTCCCCTGCGGATGGCCGCGTCCTCTCATTCGGTCTTATCGACGGCGGTGAAGTCGAGCAAGTGAAGGGTATGACCTACTCCCTCGATGCTCTCCTCGGGACCTCGCACCCCTCATCGGCACCCAACCTCTCCTCGCCCTCCCACCTCTTTGCTCGCGAGACCCCTGCCCATCCCCATCACCACATCGAATCCGAAGCCGTCGTCAAGCGTGACGAGGAATTCGCTATTTTAAACGGTATTCGTTATACCCTCCCAGGTCTCCTCTCCGGCCCCACTTCAGCCGCGCATCCTCCTCCCACTGACGCGTCTACTCCCTCCCTCCCTCCCTCCGAAGAAGAAGTCTCCGATTCCCTCGCGCTACCCTGGTACAGCCTACGCCGCCGCACCGCCCTTTATTACTGCGTTATCTACCTCGCACCCGGCGATTACCACCGCTTCCACTCGCCCACTGCGTGGGTAGCTGAGAAGCGCCGCCATTTCGCTGGGGAGCTGTACTCCGTCTCGCCTTACCTCCAGCGCACACTCCCAGGCCTCTTCACACTCAACGAGCGTGTCGCCATTTTGGGCCGCTGGCGCCACGGATTCTTCAGCATGACGCCCGTCGGCGCTACGAATGTCGGCAGTATCGTCATAAACTTCGACGCGGAGCTGCGGACCAACTCGCTCCTCTCGGATAGCGCGGCGGATAAATCGCCTTCTGGCTTTTCGGAGGCGACGTACGGTGCCGCGAGTCGCGTGCTACACGGTCGCGCGCTAGGAAGGGGTGAGGAAATGGGTGGGTTTAAGTTGGGGAGTACGGTTGTCTTAGTGTTTGAGGCGCCGGAGGGAGAGGTTGGAGAACAAGAGGGATGGGATGGAGAAGGGCAGTGGAGGAAGGGAGGTTGGAATTGGGGAGTCAGGAATGGGCAGAGAGTGAAAGTGGGAGAGGCGCTGGGGTGGGTGGATGAGAAGGAGTAAGTGGATGTATATCTGTGAGACAACATATGGGTGGAATTTTGTAACCATATGCATGGCTTGGTGCCACTAACCCGTCCATGGGTTATCATTTATGGAGTTTCGGAATATAGACAGACTTCCTATTCATGCGGCTCGCAAGGCTGTGGAAAGGGCCTCGTATAGCAATTAGCTCGAGCTTGGGAACAGCTACCATAATATATTTCACTTAAAGAATTTACAATAAATAAGAACAAAATAAAGACTAACTTCCCAATTCTGTGATGATTACGCGGATGAGAGGCTCTTCGAGTTTAGAAGTGCAATAACGACCGCGATGTCGATAATGAGAGTCAGTGATACTTTGAGGTTAGGGGCATAGAAGCGACAGTAATACCGATAGCGAATCACAGCAATATGCCACGTTCACCGTTGCCTCATCCATGATCTTTTATGGGATCTCCGTCTGTTACTGTTTATGAAGTGTCTTCGTCTCTTGCCATTTTGATAGGATCTCCGTAGGATCCCCGTCTGCTACTGTTTTCGTAGGATTAAAGTCTCTATTTTAATAGGGTCTTCGTCAGTTACCGCTTTTGAAAGTCCTATTGCTGATCCTGTAGCCAGGGCTGACTTTACGCTAGGGGACCACTGTGGCTAGGGCTGACTTAGCATTATGGAGCCTAATAGTCTTCCCGTATAGATGGCAGGTCACCGTTAATACCTTTATTTAGACTATCCCAGACCCCATTTGGCTAATCGCAGCGCTCGTAGATATCTGAGAGCCAACAATCCCTTAATATATACCCATTTTCACGGCATTTAAAGCACAGGACTGGCCTACACTCTGCTTATACTCTCTCGACTTGTCTCGCCGCCCCTCTAAACAACCCCCCTGCCTATCAATTAGCTGGCGTGCCATGCGTCAGCTTCCGAAACTTCTGCATAGGTTATTGTTCTCACTTATTACATCTTCTCCGTTGAAGTCGTCACTCTCTTGGCGTCGTCGCTGGCATGGATTATTTTCAATTTTAGTGAGATATGGCAGTATAGTGTGGACGGTAGACCGTAACACGATGCTCATCCCAATGCTCATCTATGTATAATAGGGTAGAGGGAGTCTCTCCTTTTGAATGACCAGCTGTTTCTTCAAGATTTTGGCTGTTTGTTAATATATCATTATCATTCTCATATGCAGAAAACAGTCCTTGAATTGATATTAAACACCTACTCTCGAGCTAGACAACACAAATACAAAATGGCAATCCAATCGTGCGAGAAAGGATCCATCCTCCCAGCCGAAAAATGCCTCTTCCCTATCCGCAACGATGGAAATTCACCAGAAAAGAGGTGGCAAATGACAAAGTTATCTTCCTGCACTCTGGCAAAAGCAGGAATACCCAGATCATGTTCCTGTTCCTCCTGTGAAGGCCAGGCAAATGGCCTAGAACAAAAAGATCCTCTGTACCTTTTGGCCATTGTCTGGGCTCTTCTACTTTGGGAGTTTGCTGAGGTAGATACGGTGCAAATTGGCGTACACGATATGTTCTCACCAGCTGGGAGGGTGGAGAAGCAAAATATGAGATTATTGGCAGCTTCGCGAAGTCAGACCAAGGCAGTTAATGGACTGTTGAAAGCTGAGGGATGGTCTGTCTCAAACGTGAGCAAAAGTCATTGCCCATACTTCAATACGGGGATTGTACTTTACCATGGCCAGGCCGAGAAAAATATCCCAGTATTGGATTACTATGGTACACGAATGGTCCAAGGACTTATTGAAAACGGACAACAGAATGAACAGGTATTCCTCTATAACTCGTTTCCCAATGCAAATCCGCTTACGATAAATGGTTGAACGGAAAACTCACTATGTACAGGCCTGTGACATTACACTTGTTCTCGATCTTGACCGGACTGAATGGTTTCTTGTGTACAACACAGCAGTCCTATCAAGTGGACAAGCCAAACACATAGTATCATTTCTGGATGAAGCCGCTGTGGCTGTGGCCATCAAGGGTAGCACTTGCACCCCATCCCAACTGGCAGTCGCTAGCACAGCCCAGAGCAACACAATCAAAGTCTGGAATAGCCAGACACTAATTCAGCCATCCGTCTTCACGATTCATCAAATCATACATAATATCTCTATGGCCGATCCCGGTCACCTCGCTCTATTGGCATCCGATGGTGCACTCACTTACACCGAGTTAGACTCTGTTTCATCGCGACTAGCGAGTCATCTGCAGACACTGGGAGTGCAGCCAGGCATGTTTATCCCCGTATGCTTTAACAAATCTCTATGGGCAATTGTGGCCATGCTTGCAATCAATAAAGCTGGTGCAGCATTTGTGCCGTTGGATGCGGCACAACCACTAAGCCGATTGAGATTGATTGTGAAACAGCTCAATGGTCCTCCCATCGCACTGGCCTCGCCCGAAAATCAGGCTCTGTTGAATGAAGTTATCACTTCTACGCTGGTAGGTTCAGAATCGATCATGCCCGAGCTATCCAAGAATGTACAGCCCGTCGACTGGCCAATAAACGCAACTGCGCCCTCATGTTGTTTCTTTACATCGGGAAGCACTGGAGAGCCTAAGGGATGCCTGGTTGACCACGCAGCACTAGCAAGTGTAGCAACTCACGGCCGTGCTTTGCGCCTTGACTCCAGCAGTCGAGTGCTCCAATTCGCCTCATTTAGTTTTGGAGTCTCTCTAATCGAAATTTGGTGTACGCTTGCCGCAGGCGGTACTGTATGTATTCCATCGGATTCAGACCGTTTGAGTCGTCTAGACGATGCCATCGAGGCCATGTCCATTAATTGGGCTTTCGTCACACCCACGGTATTAGGAGCAATCAACCCAGACGCGGTCCCTAGCTTACGCCACATCCTGGTAGCAGGTGAGCCATTGAAGAAGGCCCAAATCTCTCTTTGGGCGGAGCGCACGAACTTGTTCCAAGCATATGGCTTCACAGAATGGGCCGGTGTGTGCTGCGTATCGCCACAGATCCATTCCACCGCAGATATCGGCATCATTGGAACCGCCGCCAATGCCCGATGTTGGCTAATTGAACCGGGTAACCCATATCGGCTGGCTCCCATCGGTGCGGTTGGCGAACTGCTAGTCGAGGGACCTAGTCTCGCTCAGGGGTATTTACATAGTCCGGAGAAATCTACCGCAAGTTTTCTCGAGGCGCCTTCCTGGCGAGTACAAGGGCCGTTTGAATCACTAGGACGAGAAAAAGGAAAGGTAGAACAACGATCCCAGTACTACAAGACAAGTGACCTTGCTTACTATGATTCAAATGGACTGTTGAGATATGTCAGTCGTAAGGATCGCCAGGTCAAGGTCAATGGCCAGCGTTGATTTAGGCGAACCTGAGTTTCACATAGCTCAGGCGTCAGGTCTGTTCCGCACGGCTGCTATTGATGCGATTGTGCCATCAGCTAGTGATGGAGTCGCCATCTTGGTAGCCTTTGTTCCAGCGCCATCGGAGCCTCAAACATTCGGTAATGGAGCAGGCCAAAAGGCGGGAGGCGACAACTTTTTTGTCCTGCCAGACGAAGAGTTTGTGGCGAATGCCCACTTCGTGGCGACTGCCCAAGTGGTTATCAAGGCCTGAGATACTAAGATTTAGGTCAAAAGTGGGGGCCAAAACTTAATATCTCAATAACCACAAGGCTAATTACTTTAAAATTCAAATGGGGCTCTTTAAATGCTTATAAAAGGCTAAGTATATAGTTTTATAATTTATTATTAAAGGGCTGTTGAGATATTAAGTCATGAAATTCATGATTTAAGGTGTAAAATGGATTTGCACATTCGCTTGTTTTGCACATTCGCTATACAAGTATGTTAGTGGTAGAGGATCAATAAATATACATCCATATATTGAGGAAGTTAGATCCAAGTACGATGCATAATCTGATTGGCTAGCCACACTACCACCAATGCTAAAGTCCCGTGATATTCCCGTGATCCACCCTTTTTTTTCCACATCCACAATAGCCTGATTTATATTAAAAAATATGTCTCAAATGTCCAATTAAGAACGGCCGGGTGGTGTAGTTGGTTATCACGTTTCGTTAACATTTCAAATGTACCGAAAAGGTCCTGGGATCGAACCCCAGCCTGGTCATTACTTTTTGTTGATTTTATATATTTTTGTATTCATTTTTTTTTATATATTACATACGATGTTAATATCAGGAAGGCACGCCTTAGGGGCTTGAGACACTGAAATAGAAGTCTAGGACGGCAAAATGGACGTGGTTACCTTTTTTAACTACCTCTATCAATTATATTTTTTTAAAGGCTTTATTTTAATTCATATATATTGATTTTGCCTATTTTGGCTGTTTATCACGTAGCTATTTACCATCTAGAAACATCACACGATAAAACCACACCTGGATAAACACATGTACTAATAATAATCTGCAAATTGAATTATAATAGCCCTGGTCACTAATCCTTAGTGCCTAAAAATTCAAGTTGTTCCCAGTCTTCTAGGTGCCGTCTGGGCGGACCTCCTCTACTACCATCGCCGTGCATCAAGACATCCTTGTCGCCAGCTCTGCACGCCCACTTCTGGCAGAGAGAGTCCGAGGCCAATCCTTCGAACACATCGCATGTGTAAGTTCCTAGAATGGGTAGGAATTTAAATGCGCTGGTGGAGATGTCAGTTCACCATTCATACACCACTCAAACCAAACCATATTCAGATCAAGAGAATTTCTTACTGTCCGCTGCCGCCAGTCGCCAGGAAGAGGTTCTGGAGATGAGGATAATAACCAACAATAAAGTCACCCTGGGGAGTATCTGTGTACCAGCACAAATGTTTTTTAACAAAGGGTCTGTCTGATATTGACGGCGAGAAGAAACGCCGTAATCCTTCCCGAAGTGAGATTTCGGCATCCTGTGGCAAGAATGAGGCTCTAGTGCCATTGCCAGCAAGCCTTGGAGCTGAGATCTGTTGTTGCTCACCTGCAGGCGTGGTCATTGAGACGCGAGTCTCATAGCCATACCCATGCCGAGCACATTTCAGAATATTCGAGTCTAGCGTGGGAGGAAAGACGAAGAAACCACTGTCGAGATCGATAGCGACGGGAGTTCTCCGAATTAAATCTGCTTCATTGGCAGTGAGTTGGATATAGCCTACAGGCTGAGCGGTGCTGACAGCGCTTGAAGCAAGGTCTATAAGCTGAGATGTCCATGCACCTGTGGCTAAAATCACATGCTCTGCAAGTAATGGAGGACCCTCCTTAACATTCACGCCAACAACACACATGCCATCTAGAACGAGAGAATCAACCGTGCCGCAAGTACCAGTAATAAAGGAGACGCCCAAAGCCGCGCACTGCGATGCTAGGTGACGTATTGCTTCGGCGCTGTCAGCCCAGCCGCCACGTTGGTTCAGGTACCCTTCACAGTTTTGTAATGCACCACTCGTAAACTCGTGGTGGGCGTCTCGAATTTGCGACGCATTATCAAAGATATTGATTTCACCGCCTTGCGACTGGACTTGCTCCTTCGCCTTGTTCATATAGGAATTCTCGCCTTTGTCTGAGATAAGAAGAATTCCAGTCTCATGGTAATATTCCGAATACTCGGATTCCCAGCCGGTCACAGCCTCAACCGCCATCTTCAGATACTGCGCATCAGCATAGTCGGAGCGTATGATGCGCGAAATGTCGACACTGGATCCGTCCGGCACAGGGGGAGGATGACGATCAAGGACAGTAACCCGAATGTAGCCTCGCTGGCAAAGCTCACGCGCCAAAGTCAAACCAAACACACCAGCGCCCACAATGATAACGGAAGACTCCTTAGAAGGCATAGCGGATGATAAAAGGCTTTGAAAGGCTTCGCCGTGTGCGAGATGGTCGGAAGACGAGCTATATGAAAAGCCACGTGCCCATTTCTCGACATAAAAATTGATTTGCAAGTCTTATCGACTTTCGTATGAAGGGCAAAATGATGCAATGAAGGTGGAAGATGCAGGGTGTGGTAAGGTCATTAGTAATCTTAGATGCAGTCTCGCCTCCGGCATAGAGCCATACAATGTATGGCCAGCTCAGGTGAGAAATACGAGTAGTGAGAACACCACTATTACATCCAATGTGATAGTGACCTTGGGAGCGTTAAAGTAAATCAAGCATAGCGGGGTAAATGCAACGGCGCACTTGGCTGACACCTCCACTCCCCCCACCCTCCTCCGCCCCCTCCGCCCCCTCCGCCCCATCTGTACTACGTATAACTCAGCCTAACGGAGCCTTGCTGTAGCTAAAACCTACAGTAGCACATGAAGGCTTTACAGAGCCACAGCCTCAGGTTATACCCTCTAATGACTACTCGTTCTATACTACTAAACTCTTTGCAATAGTTACAAACCCGTTGAGCATTAACGTTCTAGCTGCTAGATTAGTTAAATATAAGAACAAGCTAAGTGTAAGGCCTGCACGTGAGAGACCGTCACGTGCGCGCCTCCCCCATGGGGGTGCCCTATTGTGGAGCCGCTCGGCAATTGAGGGCACCACGGGTTCTAGGATAAAAGGGGCTGGAGGCCTAAGAAGAAGGGCTCCAGTCAATAGTCGCTGTATTTACGTAGACCTATTGAGCTTACAGAATACGATCCTCCTTTCCTGCCTTCTGACCTGGTTCCCTGGACTCCCGTGAGACCCCTAGGCTTACGATCCTTACAGCAACCTCCAACCTCCTCTTCCGCTTTTCCCGCCCCGATTGTGTTATTCAGCCTGAAACACACGCCCAAGTTCAGACCATCATCAAGGAGGCAGCGGCTAGGTCGATCAAGGTTACTATCAAGGGCAATGGACACTCCTATGCCGGCCATTCGACCGCCTTTAGTGGCATCTCTCTTGATCTCCGCAATATGAAGAATTCCGAGCTCGATATGAGTTCTAAGGATTCTAAGACGATCACTATGGACGCTGGTTGCCAGTGGGGCGACGTCTACGAGAAACTAGTCATAGGTCACCACGACGGCTATATCATCAATGGCGGTCGTTGTCCTACTGTCGGCGTTAGTGGCTTCATCCTTGGTGCTGGCCTTGACCCTTTACACGTAGCTTCGGCATGGGCGCCGACACCCTCGCCGAAGCCACCCTGGTCACTGCCGACGGCTCCCTCGTCACTGTTAGCGAATCCGACCCTCTCAGGTCGGACAAAGGCCGTCTCTTCTGGGCCCTCAAAGGCGCCGATGGAGGCAACTTTGGCGTGGTCGTGCAGATGAAGCTCCACGTCCAAAAACTCCGCAATCTCCGCGGCATGGTGGTCGCCGGACGGTACCAATGGTTCCCCAAATATGGCTTTACTGACGATGTCATGGCCACTATGAACACCTTCTACAGCACCCCTTGGCCACAAGAACTCACCATCGACACAACGTGGATCTGCGACCTGCGCCAGAACAACAAAGGGGGCGTGCGCTTCAACGTCTCCTTTGACGGCAACAAGGTCGAGTACGACCGGTTGATCACCACACACATCGCCCATCCCGAACTCCAAACCCAGCTTAAGCGCCGCGTCCTCGCGGAGAAATCCAGCCGCATTCTCCACGAAGCACTCGTCGCGCAGTGGCTTGAAGAAGCCGAGCGCGCATACCCCTCTAACAAAACCTATGAGCTCTACAGCTCCTTTATCTTCACCAAGTTCTCTGATTTTGCAAAAATCACCGCCGCCATCCGTGAGCGGATGGCATACTTTCGTGAAAAGTTCAATGGCGAACAAGTCAACTTCCTTGTCACATGGATCCACTCTGGCGGAAAAGCGTCTGAACCCAAGCCCACCGACACGGCCTTCTTCTGGCCCGAGGCCCTCTTCCATGCCTATGTGACTGTCGAATGGGTCGACAAGTGGATGGAGATGGACATGCGGCTCTTCTTAGCAAGTGTCAAAAAGGAGCTCCGTCCGCTATCGCTGAAAGAGAAGGCAGCATTTGTGAATTTCCCCGATAGGGATTTTCCGACCAAATTACATGAGGAGCGGTATTTTGGGAGTAATAAGAAGAAGTTGAGGAAGGTGAAGCAAAAGTGGGATCCGAATGGATTTTTCAAGTGGGTTCATGGGGTGAGGCGGCCTAAGGACCCCGAGGAAAACGATATAGACGAGGAGTATGCAGAGCGGACGGATAAGTTTGCTAGCGAGCAGTGGGTATGTTTTGACTTTTGCTCTCAAGAATCCTCGACTAACCAGTCCAGATCAATGGACGTATTACAAGACGGATGACCTGGAAGCGGAACTTAATGATTTAGAGGAATGTTTAGGGGTTGAGTCTGATTAGGGGTAGCGTGATTAACCCCCGGAAAATCGCAACTCTATGATTTATAACATAAAGACAAACTTCGCAACCCCCTTATTATGCCCCTTGTCCGTCCCAAAACATAGTAAACCTAGCCACCATATCCTTTCTCCTCTAAACGACCCCTACCATCGAACCGCTAAAGCCGCTACCATGCCCGAAAAACGAAGCACTACTTGAGTAGATGATCGCATTAATGTTCATGTCCCTTCTCTCTATCTGGGCATCGATTACTTAGTCCCTTACAAGGGATAGCTAGTGCGAGTGCGATAGAGTAGAGATGCAGTATAACTCCTATAGACCTATGCTATGGTACGCTGGCCTGGTAAATTCTAGCTAATGCTGCTTAAAACCGGCATCCAACAAATGGTTGCCACGTTTCCGGAGGTCAGGTGCATTTCTGACGAGGCTGTGGTATAATTACACACTTGCTCTACAACTTCATAGTTCACTTACCAAGACATCCGTATTTCACCAAGACATCCTATATCGAAGGCTCTTGACTAGCAATATCCCGCTAGGCCCAGCGCTCTACAATGGACGGCCTCTCCGTGGCTGGAAGCGTTACCGGCATCATTTCGCTAGGTATCAAAGTGACACAATCCCTGATCAACTACTATGAGGCGTACAAGGGCCAGAAATCGGAAATCGCCAATATCGCTGGAAAATTGAAAAGTCTTCTCTCTGTATTCGAGAGTTTACATAAGCAATTGACCGATCGTAAATTCCGAGCTGACGAAAAAGACTTACTCAAGAAAATCGAGGGCTCAATCAAAATGTGCGAAGAGAAAATTCAAGAGCTCCAAACCAGAATTGAGAAATTCAAGGACAGTTCAAGAAACAGCATCAGAGAAGCAATGCAGACTTCCACTCGCCAGTTAACCTATCCCTTCGAACACAACACGCTACAAAAACTAGACGCAGACATTGACAAGATCATCTCAAATTTGTCACTAGCTCTAGCTGTGCTCCAGCAGAATGATATTGAGGATGCCAAAGCAGTACTCGACCTGGTCAGGGCTACCCAGATCTCATTGACGATCCGCAATTGGCTGAAGGCTCCTGATGCCACTACTAATTATAACGACTCATGCAAATTAAAACATTCCGGCACAGGGCTCTGGTTTGTCAAAGCGCCCTACTTTTCTACCTGGCTCGTAAAGGCGAAGTCCTTCCTGTGGCTAAACGGTTTCGCTGGTTGTGGCAAGTCGGTACTATGTTCCACAGCGATACAATACGCCCACCGGCATCGTAGGTCTAACCCACGTATTGGGATCGCTTTCTTCTTCTTCACATTTAGTGATGACTCTAAACAAGACGCCTCTGCTATGCTACGCGCGCTGATCTTGCAACTGTCAAGCCAGTCCGATGGCAATAATCGCCTGCTCTCACGGTTACATGATCGCTACTGCAACGCCACACCACCTGACCAGGACCTCGAAGATTGTTTGCATCAACTTATACAAGAGTTCGAACACGTGTATATTATCTTAGATGCACTAGACGAAAGTCCTCGGAACAAGCATGGGAATAATCTCCAGGAAGGTGTACTTGATACCCTAGTTGTTATCCGGAAATGGTTGGAGCCTGGTCTTCATCTCCTGGTTACAAGCCGTGATGAGACTAACATTCGTGATGCACTCTGCAATGGTCTCGATACTCCGCCAGATGAGATTATCTCTATGAAGAATACATCTGTTGACAGTGATATTGCGTCTTTCATATCTGGCTACCTGAAAGATAACCGTAAACTGCACAAGTGGGAAAAATATCACAGTCAGATTGAAAAAGCGCTTACTGAGCGAGCGGATGGCGTGTGCGTTCTCTGTCTTCTTTTGAGAGAATTCTACTGACCTGGTTAGGTTTCGGTGGGTCGAATGCCAGTTTAGGGCATTATCTTATTGCGGGAGTAAACGTCAACTTGATATATCACTAGCTTCTCTGCCACAGGGTCTGGATGAAACTTATAGACGAATGCTGTTGAATATTGATGAAGTGTCTAGAGAAGACGCAAGGCGGATCTTGACTCTGCTTTGCTGTGCTAAGAGGCCACTAACTGTATCTGAACTCATCGACGCGAACGCGGTGGAGCTAGGAGATAACCCGCGACTGAACCCTGATGGCAGACTACTCGGTGAAGACGAAATTCATACAGTTTGTCCGGGCCTAGTTGAGCTAGATGTGCGACCCGATGACGAGACCACTGTACGCATCGCCCATTTCTCAGTCCAGGAATACCTAGAATCCGAACGGATACTTCAGCAAAACGCTGCGATATTCAGTGTAAGAAGACCTGAGGCCCATGCAGAAATCGCATCAATTTGCCTAATATATTTGCTCGAACCGGCACTGTCGAGGGATTCAATTGCAGAATATCCCTTTGCATTGTACGCAGCGAAGACTTGGCATGAGCATTTTCACGATAGAGGCAAAAGTGCACATTATGCTGAGCGCCAAGCTCTCCGGTTATTTCGAAATTCTCCAGGTGAATTTGAGAAGTGGGTCATGATATATAATGTCGACAGCCGTAGCAACCGCAAGCGTATTCACAGCCGTAGCAACCGCAAGCGCATTCACAGCCGTAGCAACCGCGAGCGTATTCCATCACCGGTTTACTATGCGTCACTTCTTGGGCTTCATTCGGTTCTCTCTCAGCTCCTTTGCGGGAATCCCTTAGAGTTAAGTCCACAAGAAATTTCTGATCTAGTAAACGCACATGGGGGATACTACGACAACCCGCTCTGTGCAGCTTCAGCTGTTGGCCATGAGCAGATTGTAAAGCTGCTACTTGATAGGGGTGCTGATATTAATATCCAAGGCGGAGACCATGGCAGCGCACTCTGCACAGCTTCAGCTAGAGGCTGTGAGCAGATTGTAAAGCTGCTGCTTGATAGGGGTGCTGATATTAATATCCAAGGCGGAGACCATGGCAGCGCACTCTTCACAGCTTCAGTTAGAGGCTATGAGCAGATTGTAAAGCTGCTACTTGATAGGGGTGCTGATATTAATATCCGAGGTGGATGCTATGGCAGCGCGCTCTGCGCGGCTTTAATTGGTAGCAATGAGCAGATTGTAAAGCTGCTACTTAATAGGGGTGCTGATGTTAATATCCAACGTGGATCCTATGGCAGCGCGCTCTGCATAGCTTCAACTAAAGGCAATGAGCAGATTGTAAAGCTGCTACTTAGTGGGGGTGCTGATGTTAATTTCCAAGGCGGATACTATGGCAGCGCGCTCTGCGCAGCTTCAGCTATTGGCCATGAGCAGATTGTACAGCTGCTACTTGATAGGGGTGCTAATGTTAATATCCAAGGCGACGGACACTATGGCAGCTCGCTCTGCGTAGCTTCAACCCATGGCTATGAGCATATCCAAGGCGGCGGACGCTGTGGCAGCGCGCTCTGCGCAGCTTCAACCAATGGCCATGAGCATATTGTAAAGCTGCTACTTAATAGGGGTGCTGATGTTGATGTCAAAGGCTGCGGAGCGCGGCGGAGACTATGGCAGGGCTCTAACTGTAACTTCAGCTATCGGCAATAAGCACATTATAAAGGAGCGACGGAGACTATGGCAGCGTGCTCTGTGCAGCTTCAGCCTATGGCCATGAGCACATTGTAAAGCTGCTGCTTGATAGGGGTGCTGATGTTAATGCCCAAGCTGGAAAACACGGCAGAAACGCGCTCGAGGTAGCTTCAGCTGAAGGCCATGAGCAGATTGTAAAGCTGCTGCTTGATAGGGGTGCTATATGGCCTGTTACTGATCAACGTCAAGGAGTCGAAATGTAGGATGGGTTTTCGAGGGTGTGGATGGGTGGTGTTATTGAATCGATACAGTAGAGCGGGAGGGAGGGCGAGGGAGGTATTCGAGATAGCCACAAAGATCACAAAGACCATAAACAAACACAATCAAGAATAAGTAGTAGTGATGATGAAGTTCGGTGTATATATACCCACTATAACCTCCCAAACTAATTAACTATCACATCCCCCTCTATCCATCTCCTCTCTCTCTCGATCTTTACTTTCCCCTATCCCTTCCCTGTCCATCATATATCATAAAAAATCCCGATATATCTTTTTAGTATCCCACTCCTCCGCCAGACACGGCCCGCGCATCCCATGGTATCTCTCTTCCCCTTTTCCAAGTCCCAGGTCCAATTCAATCCAATCCAATCCAGTGCAGTGCAATGAAGAATTCATACAACCCACCCCAAGCACCTCCCGCGGACCGACCAAAACAAAATCCAAAAATTCAACAACGACGCGCAAGGCATAAACATCGTAAAAGCATAAACGTCATAAACAACAACAAGCTCACGACTCCATCAACTCCTCCAAATCCACATCCTTCCCCCTCTCCTCATTCGTCGCGCCATGGAATCCCTCCGCCCTGCGCAGACTCTGAACATCCAAGTCCGTCACGTACCTGCCCGTCCCCTCAGGGCCAAGCGGGACACGAACTTCGAAATCAGCGCTGAGCATCATATCATCCTTCCACAGCCTGCGTCCGCCATCAAAGACGCACAGCACGCGCTTCTTCATCTTCATCTGCGCCGCGGGGCAGCCCCAGCTGGACGGGTAATCCTTGCGCTTCTTCCTGCCTCCCTTGGGGTGCGTGAGCGCCACGCCGCCCTTGGAGTATGTGAGTCCGCGCTTGGCGCCCTTGCGGGTGGCGGAGCGGCCAGAGTTCTCGTCATCGTCATCGTCGTCGGCGGCGTCGTCTTCGCCGTCCTCGCCATCGGAGAAGGAGGTTTGGTCGGGGGTGGTGGTGGGTAGGTTGGAAGCGCGGAGGGTCTCGAGGACGGCGCGGTCGCGCGATACCTCGGCGAGACGCTCAGCGTTGATGGCCTCGGCTGGCTCTTCCTGTTGCACGAGGCGCAGGACACAGTCGTCGAGATGCTCGTAGAAGTCCTGTGCGCTGGGGAACATGGCACCGCAGGTGCTGCAGCGGCCAGTTGCGTCAGGTGCGTAGCCGACGGGGCGGCCGGTGGTGGTACCAGCGGTGCTGCCCGCTGCCGAGGTAGGGCCGGCGGGCGAGCCGTTGCTCGTCTTGCGGCGGGAGTTGGGAGGGACCTGCTCGACGCAGTGGACGCCTGTGAGATGGCGTTTGAAGACATCGGCGCGGTTGAAGGACTTCTCAGCCGCTGATCCGGAGCCAGGGCAGAAACCGCAGACCATGGTGCCCTTATAGTGGGTCAGGGTGTGGCGGTTCTTATCGTATTTGCGTGCGAAACCCTTGGTGTGGTATTCGCATGTGGTGATGGGGCATTTCTCGGGGCGCTCAGTTTGGTGAGTGAGCATGTGTGCCTTGAGGTCCTTGAAGGACTTGCCGCAGGTTGGGAATGGACAGTGTGTGCGCGGGGTCGAGGAGGAAGAGTCGGGGGAGGAGGGCGAGGCAGAGGCGATGGAGCCGCGGCGAGAGGTGTATGGGTAGGGTGCGTAGGATTGCATGTATGGCGACGAAGACGACTTGACGCGCTTGGAGGATCGCGAGGACATCTCGGAAGGGCTGGGTGACTGTGGTGGGTACATTGGCTGCTGGACAAAGTCCTCTTGCGGCATTGCGGCGCCGTTATAGGAGTGGAGGATGGAAGGGTCTGTGGGAGACGGATTAGCAGCTACTCGTGCGACGGACGGTGGACAGTTCGATGGAGGAAACCGACCAGAGAAATTGACAGGAGACACGAAAAAGCCGCGAGTGGGCGAAAATACGGGAGAAGGTATGGAATGAAGTTGATAAGGAAGAGAAACCCCAGCAGGACCCTGCATGTGACCCGCCACGTCAAGGGCAGAGGCCCGTCGCGAAGATAAAGGAGAAGTGCTCTGCGCGGAGTGGAATTGATGACTGTCCCTCCGCGGCGGAGGCGGAGACATGGCGGTCAATGGAGACGCGATGTTGATCGCGGTAGACTGTGCGACGAGCGAATCGAGAGGAGAGAGAGGAGAAGGAGGAATAGGAGCACGAGGGGTAGATTCTGATGATGCAGGAAGGCTCGCACACTCACCCACAAAGCCCATGGGCTTGTTCATATCTGCGAAAGCGAATTCGTGCTCGAGACTGGCACCAAAGTTGAACTCGTTGGCATAACCGTAATCGCCAGCGATGGTGGGCGCGAGAGCGAGTCCGCTGTGGGACTGCCACTCGTTGACGGCAGAAGGGATCTGCGCATGGATAGGGTAGGGCGAGCCCATGGCAGAGGAAGCGGCAGAGGGCCCGGAGGCACTGGAGAGATTGGATGGGATAGGGCCGCGGAGCTCAGGGGAGCCTGTAGGGTAGAGGGTGGGTGATCGGTTAACGATATCCGGCGCTGCGTCGGAGTGGGAGGGTTGCTGGTCGGAACCGAAGTTGGGATTCGCGTAGGGATCCTGGGCTACGGCAGACCGCTGGAAGTTGTAAGCGACGAGCGTCGGGTCCATGTTGAAGGTTGGCAGGTTGTTCATGCTGATGACTTCGGCAGCGTAAATGTGACTATCGGTGAAGAGAGGGAAGTCTGCTTCTTCATACTGATCGTTCATATTGTGCGAGGGGTTATATGTTTGGTTGTGGAGAATGGCCGTCATGATTATTTATTATTAGGGGTGTGTGGTGGTATTGGTGGTGTGGTGTTGGCGGGTGGGCGAGGCTGTGCTGATGAGGCTGCGCAGGCTAAGCAAATACAGGGCACAAGTCAGCAAACCAAAATTCTCGTGCTGCTCCCCCCCCAATGAGATCATCTAGAGCGAACCGGGCGAATTAAACATACCTCGCTGGAATTAGAATTAAGCAATTCCTGTGACGTGGGAGAGCCACAGCGGGCCGAAGTGTAAAAATATTCGTATTGTTTTGACAGTTTGTGTTTTGTGTTCGGTGAGATGTTCTCGAGGGGTGGTTTCGGGAGTTCGAGTCCAGGTACTCGGTAGTTGGGAGAGACTATGAGACAGCGATCGAGGTTGAAGCTCTGATTATAACGAGAGAGTAATTCGAAGCTGTCGGTGAGATTGCGTGAGTAAGCGGCGCGTCGGTATTATAATATTATAGTATTATCGGAGACGCCGAGGTAGATTGAAGCTGCTGACAGCGAGTGATGGTGATTGAGGTGAGTGAAGGTGAGGCCGACGGGAGTGCCATCGACTGGGTATGGGCGTAGGTAGTATGTTGGGTATATGTTCGAGGGAAGGGAGTATGTATTCCAGAAGGGGGGGGAAGGAGGTATAAGTTATATCGAGGTTGAGGATGAGTGGTGAGAGGAAGAGCGACGGGAACAATGATGGGGAGGAAGGAGGGTTGATATGTTTCTCATATTTTTATTTTTATTCCGAGTGCTCTGGGGGGGGAAGTGACTGGGTTTGTAGGTTATAGTGGAATAGTGGAGAGGGACGAGATGATGGGGTGGGTAGAAGAGAGTCGAATAGATGACAGGG
>LNAS01000293.1:0-29947 GCA_001630605.1 Pseudogymnoascus pannorum | reverse complement strand
GACGAACAGAAAAGCACGACGATGTGGATTAGGAAATAAATTAGGTACGCCGTGTCGCGTTTGCGCTGGAGAATTGGAGTCGCCATCGTTAGAGTCTGGGGAGCGATATGCCTTGTGTTGGACTTTGGGGTCGTGAGATGGCCTGGCTGAGTGAGATCAAGGGCCTCAGCCTTGTTGGTGTTTATATTTGTCTCGATGGGGTGTGAAGGGGCTAAGCCTGTTTTGGATGCGTGGGGGTGAGTGAGTTGGTGAGATTTGGGGAAGCGACAACTAATAAGGGGGAATATAATTAGGGGACTTGTAGATATTTGATTTTGGTATGGGAATGGTGGTTAATTCAAGTATCGAAGGGTGGTCGGTATACTGCGGTCCAGTACGGAAAATGTCCAGGGCCCAAAGACCCTCAAAGACCCTACTTCATGGATGGACCCTCAAGAACCAGTGAATACCACACGTTTGAGTAAATACAAGCTCGGCTTTTCATTTATGTCCTAAAGCCTCACAAGTCAATCTAGCTAATAGCAACAAAACATAGCTCACAAAACCAGTTGCATAGCATGACTTGAAATCCCTTTTCCTCCCTAAATCATCACTCAGCAACACAACACACCATCTATCACCACAGCCACTTTTCAACCACTTAGATCTTCGATACCTTAGCCGCCTTCGCCCTGAAAGCAGCAATAAGGCCAGCAGTACTGCTATCGTGCTTCCCCTCCTTGTTCTCCTCCAACTCGCTCAGGATCGTCTTCGCCAGCGACTTACCCAGCTCAACACCCCACTGGTCAAACGAGTTGATGTTCCACACGGCGCCCTCGGTGAAGGTGACGTGCTCGTAGTACACAATTAACGCACCGAGGGTGGCAGGAGTGATCTTCTGGGCCACAATCGACGTCGTGGGTCTGTTACCCAGGAAGGTCTTGTGTGGGATGAGATCATCGGGGGTGCTCTCCGCCTTGAGCTGCTCGGCGGTCTTGCCAACCATGAGGGCCTCGGCTTGGGCGAAGAAGTTGGAGGCGAGCATAAGCTGGTGCTTGTTGTTCTCGACGGGGTTGTGGGACTCGGCAGCGATGATGAAATCGGTGGGGATGAGCTTGGTGCCCTGGTGGAGAAGCTGGTAGAAGGAGTGCTGGGCGTTGGTGGCGGGCTCACCGAAGAGGACGGGGCCGGTGGTGTAGGAAACCATCTTGCCGTCGCGGTCAACGGACTTGCCGTTGGACTCCATAGAGAGTTGTTGGAGGTAGGCGGGGAAGCGGTGGAGGTATTGGTCGAAGGGGGAGACTAGGTGGGTTTGAGCGCCGAAGAAGTCGCTGTAGTAGACGCTGAGGAGACCGCCGATCATGGGGATGTTCTTCTCAATTGGTGCCTCGCGGAAGTGCTTGTCCATAGCCTGGGCACCGGCAAGGAAAGCGTGGAAGTTGTCGAAGCCAATGTAAAGGGCCACGCTGAGGCCAATGGCACTCCAGACACTGTAACGTCCACCGACCCAGCTCTCAAAGCCGAACATGTTCTTGGCATCGATGCCGAACTTGGTGACCTCCGCCTCGTTGGTGGACAGAGCAACGAAGTGCTTTGCGATGGCCTCCTGGTTTCCACCCTTGGTCAAGAACCAGTTCTTCGCAGTGTTGGCGTTCGTAGTAGTCTCAGCAGTGGTGAAGGTCTTAGAAGCGACGAGGAAAAGAGTCGTCTCTGGGTCCGAATCCCTCAGAGCCTCAGCGATGTGTGTTCCATCAATGTTGGAAACAAAGTGGAGCTTCATGTCGCGATCACCATAGTACTTCAGCGCCTCGGTGACCATAACAGGGCCACTACACCTATAGTCAGCAACCAGGCATCCAATTCGCACACAGAGGAGACTTACAGGTCAGAACCACCAATACCAATGTTAACAATGGTTGTAAGCTTCTTTCCAGTGAAACCCTTCCACTCGCCGCTGCGGACCTGCTCGCTGAACTCCTTCATGTGGTCCAAGACCTTGCTCACCTCAGGCGCAACATTCACGCCATCGACCTCCATGACATCATTAGCGACATTGCGGAGCGCAGCGTGGTAGACCGCACGATCCTCGGTGAAGTTAATCTTCTCTCCCTTGAACATCTCATCGCGGAGCTTCTCAACACCAGCAGCCTTGGCAACCTCAACGAGGAGCTTGAGGGTCTCATCAGTGAGGAAGTTCTTGGAGAAGTCGAAGAGGATTTCCGACTTGTCGGCGACGTTGTCGAATGCGAAGGAGAATTTCTCGAAGCGCTTGGGGTCGCTCTCAAACTCCTTCTTTAGGACGAAGGACTTGCCAACGCTGGAGTGGTGGTCTTCGAGTGCCTTCCAGGCGGGAGAGTCAGCTGCTTTGACCATTTTGGCGGTGGTGGGTGTGGATTGGGTTTGCGGAATAATTCGTGGAGGTAGGTTAGAGGGCGATGAGGAGGTGGGGAGACGTCGTATATGTGTAATTGACGCTTATCGATGTTTATTTCTCTGATGGGGTTCTACGGAACCAACGGTTAGAAGCCTCACAAAGCCCACCGGGATACAGACTCAACGCACCAAGATCGTCCAATTCACACCCAGTTCACTCGTTCTTATCTCAGCTGTATATATCTTATCTCAATATCACAGTCACGATATAGAATATTATTTGAAGAAGAGGTGTCCGCGGAGAAGATGAGTATTAAAAAGAAAGATTCTACGATAGGAGGGCGAGAGTCGGAGGAGCTATGGACGAGGACCCTCTTCCCCTCCCCTCGCCTAACACAACATAACATTGGTGACGTTGGGACCGTCTCACCCCCACCATTAGCGCCATTTTCTACGGAAATGGGGTAGTTTTAGTAGCGGATGACTGGATGTAGTAATCAACGGACAGCCCAGTGCGAAACTCTTGGTCACCATTCAATTGGCGCAATGGGCGCCAAAGGGCGCGAAGGGTCCATTGACTCAGCATGCATACATTTTGTATTATATTTTTTCTTCAATGCCATGAATAAGCAAAAAATATACCATGTTACATTGTGGGTATAGCACGGAGATACTTATCGAAGATATTCAGGGCGTGCAGGGAGGGGGGTTGCTGCACTGTCGCTCTTTTTTCTCTTTTCTGTTTGTGGCGTCGCCGTCGTCGGGTTGTCGTGGTGGGGCTGGAGAGATATACTCCGTACATGCATTCAGGCAAAACACAATTACACACACATAATGGATATCCACATCTCCATCCCACAAAACCCATCAAAAGCAACCCATAAGAGAGTAGCCTCACTTATCATCACTGCACAAAATCCCATCTCTATTCGTGTCGCTGTGTGTAGAGTAACTTCCTCCCCCACCATCTCATCTTCTTTCTCTCCCACCAACCACATCAAAGATTCAAAAACAAAGCACGCACGCAAACAAAGTATTCTCCGGCACATGCCATAAAAACGCCTCATGTAATCGATCCCGTGTATCCATCGGCAAAAAAAAAGATATGCCTGATATATTCGTAAGAGCTTATGTCAGACCAGACTTCGCTCATGGACAGATAAAGACCTCCCCCATAATGTAATCATAAATCTCGTTCATGTGTGTCCAAGACTGTGCACATGTGTGCCATTCAAGGACCGAGATAGTGTTGGTGAAATAAACCCCGTTTCCCACTCTATCTGTTGTCCTGCACACTTCCCACAAACGACGGGTCCCTCAAACTGCCGCCAGCATCACCCAGACCTGCCACGGGACGGTTGTAAGACCATCCGTGGAAAAGGTCCTGTGTGGTTGACGACAGGGTTGGTCCTTCGACGTATGAGTCGGCCGGTGCCTCACGTGTGAACTCAACATCGAAGTTCTCGGTGTCAAGTGCGTCAACCTGTGGGGCGTGTTAGAGTATACATGAGTAGAAGGGGAATAGTTACTTACCACATTGGGCTTGAAGGTCGGCTCATACTTCCTCTGGAGAAGCTTGCGCCAGTCGATGCTGTGGAAGAAGACGTGCGCCTTGATCTCCGACGCGCCATTAGCTCCCAGACGCTCTTCTGGCTTGCGGTTGAGCAGCTTCGTCAGAAGATCCTTCGCCGCTGGAGGTACGATATCCGACCCAGGGAAGTGGAGGGGCTCAGACAGGATCTTGCGGTACATCTCGTTTGTGTTCTCATCGTAGAAGGGTGGCAGACCAGTCAACATCTCATAGAGGAGAACACCAAGAGTCCACCAATCGACACTCTTGGTGTAGCCCTGGCCCAAGAGAAGCTCAGGTGCTAGGTATTCTGGAGTGCCGCAGAATGTGTTGGTTCTATCCTCGTCCTTCATGTCGAGCTTACATAGACCAAAGTCACAAAGGGCGATGTGTCCGGAATAATCGAGGAGAATGTTCTCGGGCTTTAAATCACGGTAAATGACGTTGAAGCCGTGCAGACACTCTAACGCACACAGAAGTTCCGCCGTGTAGAAGCGGGAGCGGTTGATGTCGAAGCGCTGTTCTTTTTGGAGGTGGTGGAAGAGCTCTCCACCGTTGACAAAGGCCAACACAAGGTATAATTTCTCCGGTGATTGGAAGGAAAACTTTAATGGCACAATGAAAGGGTTGTTGATTTGCGACAAAACCGAACGCTCAGCCAGAGTGTGAGCAACTTCGGAACGTGAGATAATGTGAGCTTTGCGGATCGTCTTGAGGGCGTAAATGCGATGGGTGTCCTTCTTCTTAACCATCATGACCTTGCCGAAACTTCCCTTGCCCACAACCTTGAGGAGATCGAAATCATCAATCTTCAGCGCCCTCTGTCTGTTCTCGACGTACGTAACCCCAAGCTTAATCTTTCCCGTACCGTATTGAACCTCCAGCCACTCAGTTCCACTCTGTCCCAATGACTTCTCCCGAGCCGCAAACTCCGCGGCAGCCTTCTCACGGTCCTTCTTGCTGGCTTTCGGGTCCTCCACGAACTTCTGCCTCTCCTCGAATCTCGGGTTGATGCGTGTAACACCAAGGAAGATATCCTGGCTGCGTCCCGATCCGGGAGGTGCATTCGGATTCCGCAAGTAGAGGTGTACGGCCAGCTCCGTCACACGGGAAACATCGAACTTGTACTGAGTGTTGTCGCCGGCCCATAATGGGTTCTCTGGCGATCCGGACACGGAGTTGACAAAGACCTGAACTTTGTCAAAATCTAGAAGGGCGTAGGGAAGGTATTTCGAAGAGTAACGACCGTGGTTCGTCGGGACTGAGGAGAAGCCTCCACCGCCGGAGGTTGAGGGGCGTACGCTGCCGCTGGAGAACGAGCCAGCAACGTTTTGTTGTGAAGAAGTTGGGCGCATGGATCCTGCAATACCGAAACCATTTCCAGCTGACATGGAATTTTGAGTATGTTGACTTTGGAAAATGTGTCTGTATTGCTCTGGTAAGGAGAATCCAGTTCCTTCGTGGAGGGTCACAATAAGTAGTCCCGGGCGCGGCTCAGTTGCGGGCTGCTGCACCATGGCTTCGGAAACAGCTATTTAAGTCAGTAAGAGTATTCCACCAGTGATATATTGAGCACAAACCGATGCCATTATCGGTGGAAGAAAAGCTCGTCGCAGGTGAGATCGGTACCCCCGCCTTTTCCTCCTTCGACACGTCTGTGCCAATTGGGGGAGTCGAGGGTGTGCGGGAGAAGGTGCTTGCAAGAGGTCCCAAATGGGTC
This sequence comes from Pseudogymnoascus pannorum, assembly GCA_001630605.1. NCBI lineage: Eukaryota > Fungi > Ascomycota > Leotiomycetes > Thelebolales > Thelebolaceae > Pseudogymnoascus > Pseudogymnoascus pannorum. Next base: position 24,305 of record LNAS01000293.1, on the reverse strand, counting down.
TCTTTCAGTTCTATAAACACAATATATTAGCACTGAATAAACAAATCGCTGCTCATCGGCGACAAGCCACTCCCGGGCGCCGTCGGTGCATCACCGTGTCTTGTGGCTTTAGCCCCGCACAAAACCAGTGCCATCAGATCCGCAAACTGGCGGCGACGAATGAAAGAAAGTTGGGAATGGACACTCACTCTTTGTGATTTTCCACGACATTGTGTCGGTGGAGGAGGAGGATTTGTTTTTGAGGAGAGATGAAAGAGGCGTGAGGGGGCTGTCCTGTCGCCGTTCTGGGCACGCGTTGATGTCGTAGGTTGTGCTGGAACGGTGAGATAGCAGCCCGTCGTCACTAGTGAGCGAGTTGGTGGGTAATGGTTACTGTGCCCCGCCAAGGTACTCCTCGGCAACTGCGGCGCGGATGTGCGATGGAAAGAGTGTCAGCGCCCAAAGATATATCTTGGGCCTCAAAGTGTATGGTGACTCCAAGATTGTTTTGGATATAAATTTTGGAGGTTGAAGAGGAATAAAAAGGGGCTGAAATTGTGTCGCAGGTGAAAGTACGAAGTGAACCACAAGTACGAGGCCCTTCGTGGCTTAGACTACCACACAAACAAACTCCCCGCGTTACCATTACGATTGCTTATGTAATGTACGTACTATACAGTACGTACCAACAACATTATGGCTGAAAGTGAATTTCAAGTTCCTATTTACAGAATTTATACGAGACCCATAACTCTCACTCCAATAATCAAACAATTTACCCCTGATATAATATAAAACTGTAACCCGTAATTTCTCATTTATTCTCCCCATCGAACTAACTATGGCCGAAGTAATACACACATCATCCTAGTCTCCTCTTGGAATTTCATGCAACTACGTGCTGAGATTATATGCTCGCGCAGTATGTGCTCCCCGGGGTGGTTGGTTGGTCAATTCATCATCCGTCTCCCTCCAAACAAAAACGCCCATACAACACCCAAACACGGTGCCAACATTCCCGTTCCCAAAAATCTAAATACAAATCACCCACGTTTTACCTTCGCAGCACACGCTCGATCTTCACCCGCAGCTCCTGCGCCTCGTAGACCTTGTCACCCTCAAGCCCATTCTGCGTCAGCATGTTGAGGAAGGTGCTGATCCCTGCGGCGTAGTCGACGCCGCCAAACACCTCCTTATTGTGGCGTATGCAGTCCTGGTACCACTTCTCGATGACGTACAGCGCGTCGTTGGCGATGAAGCGTCTGTTGCGGCCGTGGAAGGGCGCTTCGTCGTTGTGGATCATGCCCTCCAGGATTGGGATGATGCGCTCAAAAGCGGTGCCGATCTCGATGAAGAGATCCATCACCCAGGTTGGTGGACCGACGCCACGCTGCTGCTCGTAGGCATAGCGTTCCAACTTGGGGATGAGAAGCTCAGGAGGGAATGTCGATTCACTGCGATTGAGGCGGTAGGCAAGGTCGCGCACGGCGTTGATGATAGCTTCATACGGCTTCGCTGGTAGGGGCTCGTTGGGGCCTGCGGCTGCCGCCTTCTCGAGAATCTGGCCGTGGGTGGAGTCCAGGAAGTTTGTCCAGGTCACGTCGACATCCGATGGGTTAGTGTGGCCAGCGGCCTGGAAGATCTCGAGGCAGATGTCATAGAAGTTGGCCTTGTCGGCATATTCGTTGAACAGCTACGTATAATTAGTAAAATAACATTCGTCGGGGTTCTTAATTGACATACCTCTGAAAGCGAACGAACTGGGCCATCAAGCTCCCGGACAATCTCTTCACGCCTCGATTGGTCTAATCGTGGATGGTTCCTCAGGCGCTGTAGGATCTCATCCTGGATATTGGCAATCTCCAATAGCTCAGTAACCTCACGCAGAAGCACCTGCTGTGCGGACCGAGCAATGCCGATAGTTGTGGTGGAGCCATTCGCCTTGGCACGGCTAAGATACTCGATCCGTGTTTTGAGGTCCAGCGGGAACTCGCTCTTGGCGAGGCCCACTTGGACACTTGCGGCATCGTGGTATCGCTTTCCACTGGCGTAGAAGCGCCACAGCAAGTCGGCGCGATCGATGCTAGTCTGAGACTGCTTTTGTAGGTAGGATATCACGAATGGAGAATCGATAGCGAGTAAGCGGTCTGTCCAGCCTTGGGTCAGGTACCAGTCGTACAGGTCGTAATGGAATACCTCGTCCGTCGACTCGTTGACGATGGCATATGCCTCCTGCCTCTTCATCGCAACGACTGTGTACATGCCATCTGCATTAAACTCTGGCTGTTGCCCAGAGACCCTGTCCAGGTCCTCCAGAACAAGGTGGATTAGATCATAAGATCGCTTCCGGTTTTCGAAAAACTTCTCGCGGCTATCACCAGCGGGCTTGTTGTCATTGACCCAAGAGAGGGCCATGTTTCCTCTGTCTCCTTGATATGCAACCGTGAGACATAGCTGGACTGCTCCGGCGTAGAACTGTAGATTCACGTATTGCTCAACAATCGACTGGAGGTTTTCGAATGTCAGACTCTCAGCCACTCTCTCAAACAGCCTTAGACTGCCATTGAGCATGCTTCGCCCAACCTCGGTGCCACTGCCTATCTCCGATGCCTTCTTGAGTTGCTCTTGGGCCTTGAAAATGAGAACATCGTCCGCGCTACAGAAGCTCTTGCACTTCCTCCTCAAAGCATCAGCAACAGTCTCCACATTCGAACCATTTGCGATGCTTCTGTTCACGATCGCCTTAACGAGCACTTTGCCCAGGTTCTTCCCTTCATCAGAAGTGAACAACGACTCGTATGTGAGATCGCGCAATTGCTGGCGAGTGGTGTCATCCAACGAAGCCCAGAGCTCATCCATGCGCTCTTCAAACAACATCATCACAAACGAGATGCCTTCGATAATATTGCTAGCAAGCGCCCAGAGAGAACGAAGGGCCTGGTGCTCCCCCTGAAGCGTGATCTCCTCCATCTGTGTAGCAGCTCGTTGGGGGCCTTCGGGACCAGCCAGTCCTTGGATAAACGTGCTGTTCTTCTCGAGGAAGGTGTTCAGACGCGTCATATCGTCTTGGATGCTCGTCAACTTGGCGCCAGAGATGGTTGATTGCAGCGACATGGTGCCATTAGCACCGGCACCAACATTAAGCGTCGCTTCCCTTACGACAGGGACCTTCCATATCGATCTCACTAGACGAGAAATGTACATCGCCAGACCATCATGGCGTGCCGATGGACGCACGAAGTTGATGGCAGGCTCATTGCCATCAGAAACAGCATCCGCATTCAAAGATGCAGAGCCACCATAGTCGATAAAGGCCTTGCGAGCAGCTTCAAGCGTCGTCGGGTCTGACACCTTCGCCGTCCTTTCTCCCGAGGATCCCTCGGAGCCTTGGCCACAAGCAACCGCCAGCGCCGCGGCTGTGACTTCGCTTCTCCCGTAATGCCTAATAAACTGCGCCATCTGCTTTTCCAGACCCTGCTCGGTATCGCCCTGCCTAATTGCAGCAGCAAAAACGTCCACGAGCCTCCTTCGCTTGATGATATAAATTCCCGTGTTAGTCAAGACGGCCATCTCAGTTGAGGGCTCGTCAAACTGGACAGCGAGTTCGTTCCCGTATCCAATGGGGGTAGACGCAGCTGCGAAAGTGTTGCTCACAAGCCCAATGGCTTCGGCGCGGCTGTCGAGCTTCAGCCAAAGGCCCTGCTCGTAGAACTTCGAGCTCTGGCCCGAGATATCACGGGACTCGGCGGCGATGCGACCAGTATCGGGGGCAGAGAGGAAAAGGATGTCGGTGTTGGGATTGGTATCCTTTGCAACGAAGCACAGGAAGAAACCTGGTGGGTACCGTAGTCCCCTACGGGAGTACTGAAGAGCGCGCGATTGGGTGTTTATAGGCTGCTCAACAGGTTGGTAGCCAGACGGTTGTGCTGGCGATCGCGGCTGAGGATCTTGTTGATCCGGCGGCGGGAATTTGATGTGTTGGACCTGCATGCTCGTAGGTGCCTCGACCTTACCAGCCAGGTATCCATATCCACGAGTGGCAGAAAGGTAGAGACGGCAGCCGGTTGATGTTACCGCCAGAAGATGAAGTTTTGCGGCTTCCGTAGCCGAGATTGGGCTTATTGAGACGATTTTGAGATTGTTGTCCAGCAAGGGGGACTGCGAGATCATGTGGCTGATATCACGGAGACACTCGTGGCGCTTCTTCTCAACAACTTGTTTGAGCGAGGCAGGCGTGTCCATGTGGAAGATTCGTATCGATGACTCTGACGAGAGCGTGTAAAGGAGGTTCCTGCTGTCATCCACTGTCATGTCCACCACGTACTCCTTAGAGCTCGTTCCCCATATAATCTTTGTCGGGACCAGAGACGTATATCCTGGACTGGTGTGGTTAACCTTGCCGCATCGGCTCGCGAACCACTTCTCCTCTTGCTGGTATGTGAGCTCGTAAACCTCGTTATCTCCTCCGCCGCTGAAGAATATCCGTCCACTCGCGGCCGAGCCCTCAATCACCCTGACATCAATTCCCTTGATCGAAAGTGACATGCCAGTATTAAAGAGGGTTACGACTTTTGCGCCAGTCGCCGGGTTCGTAGTTGCTCCAACTCCCAAAAGTATGATCTCAGAAGTGGTAGCCACCACCAAAAGGTGTGTGATGGTATCAAGGAATACGCCGCGTCGCGGCACCACCAGCTTCACCGCCGTGATGCTATTCGACTGCTCCTCAAAACCATTGAGCTCGGGGTTCGTCTGTGTGTAGTCCCAAATATACAAAGCGTTGTCAATAGTAATCCACGCGTGATTCAACTCTGAAAACAACCCCATCATCGTCGACACCTGCGCATGGTTATACTGTTCAAAAATACGATCCGGGATATCGTACATCTTCGTCTTCTGGTATGGCGCCCACGCCGAGTCGTATCCTAGTACGGACGGAATCTCATAGTCGGATGAAATGCCCTCTGCGTCTGGTTAGCTGTGTATATTAGCACAACAACCAACATCACTTACGCTTGACATAGCTATCGAGTTCGGGGAAGTTCGCATCCTTGCGTAACACTTCATTGATCGTCCTTCCTGCGCGCTGCACCGGCTTTAACACCTGCGGCTGGCTTTGGCCCTGCGGGAGCACAGTGACTGCCGACTGCGATCCTTGGGCAGACGGCGCGCCGACAGCAGCGGAATTGGAGCTGGGGGCTCGAAAGAGCTGTCGAACAGGATTTGGCCCGGGGTATCGCGATGCCGCTGGGGTCTGCACGAAGGCGCCAGGAAGGGGGCGCTGAGGCGTCTGGAGGGAGGGAAAAGACATGGTGGGCTCGGTGCCGCCAGCCTCCCGAGAAAGTCGCGGCGCGCTCAGGTGGATGGGGTTAGTGGTTATGATGATTGCATCGAGGGGGGTGAGCTTGTGCTGGGGGGTTTCGGCCCAGTGAGGTTGTGACTTATGTTTGTCGATGTCGAGTTGGGTCGAGGTCGCGGCAACATTTATTTCTTTGAGAGCTTGGGGCCCAGTCGCGTAGAAGCTCGCCGTCGTAACGAGATTGCGCTAGTGCGATTGGATTCTCCGTGCGCTGTGCAAACATGCACAGCGACCGACATCATCGAGGATGAACACGTAGATTTTTTTATGTTTATGACAATATACTGGTAGTAATATACTTTATTGTTATTTAACTCGCATTGTCTGTACCTTTCCGGGTGGATTTTGGGCTATGTGCTTGTCTATGAACGTTAATCTGCTTGCCAAACTTGGGCGCCTCTCCTATTTATCAGTCACATGAGTGCATAACATGAAGAAAGGTCCCATAAATCACCGCAAAGGCTCTTTTGTGAGTTCAGTCGCATAAATACAGTCTATAAACTGCCCTCCAGCTAAGTAACCAGGCCCAGACATTCTCAACCTCCTCTAATCCCATACAGTCTTCACGCATCCTCACCTAGCCCGACAGAGCTCGCCCGCTCCCTTTTCCCCCGTCCCCTTGTCTCTTTCCGTTCCCACGGCCTCTCCCCTTTTCCCACTTCTTCCTTACCTCTCTCCCTCCCCCTTCCTTTCTTTTCTAGAGTCTTTTTATCCGGATCCTCAGGGTACATCCCCGCAATCTTCATCGCCTGCTCAAGCTCATTCAACTTCTTCCCTCCCCTCTTTTTATTTGGCAGAACCTCCGTATCGAGCGCCTCGTCCATCTCCCGCTCCTCTTTTTCCCGGCGCTTGTCGTCCCTCTTCCGCTTCCGCAGTGCTTCTGCACTGAGCTTGGGCAGTGTCGGAAAGGTTTCGGGTGGCACGTCTGGCCCGTCAGGGGGAGGGATGGGAAGGTTGGGTGTCCAGCGGACTGGGGACATTAGTACGGGTATATTCAGGGCTCTGGTGTTGCGCAGGTGGGGAAATTAACTTACTCTTTTGGGTAGCAGGTTTGGCTGGGGAGATCTTACTCCGGATATCGGCGTATTGTTGGCGGAGTAGAGCGGTGGCTGGGTTCACCTTGGGTTCATGAGCCTTTCGTGGTGACTGACCAGGAGCCTTTCGAGGTGAATTGTGTGGGTCTTCCTTCCTAGTATGAGCAGTTCTCCACATTTCATTCATATTTGTCCAAAATTGATCATCTGAGCCGATCGGTTCTTCGTCGTCCTCTGGCATATTCATGGAAGGTTTGTTCGTGCTTCCGGTGCTCCTCTCTCGGATCTCTGGTGGCCCTTGGTTTCTTCCTTCATCTGGGGGCAACATTGCCCGCAGGTCTCTCGTCGACGCATCATCGGCCTTGCGAGACATCTGACTTTTTGTCCGGATCATAGGCAGAAATATATTTTCCTCCTTTGTCATTTTCTCTCGGAGCTCTGAAACCTTCCTGGGCTGGTTTTGCTTGACGGTTTGTCCTACAAACTCAGATGTCTGTGGCTCATTCATACTCTCTTGAAATTCTGCAGGCTCGGCGTCAGCCTGGTTTTCCTCTTCTTCCCCCTCCATGAGTCCGGATGCCTGACTCTCTTTTCTTTCTTCTTCAACTCCAAAAGTCTTGCGGCGGCGGGTTTGTGTTTCTTCGTCTATATCGAACCAGATCGAGTGTGTCTGCGTATCACTCACACCCTCTCGAAACTCGCTAGAGTCGGCGCCGGTCTGATTCTCTATTTCTCTCCCATTTATGAGCAGAGCTGTCCGTCACTTTCTTCCGCTCTCCCCAAGCTCAGAAGACAGCTGTTGCGTTACCTGCATTCCTACATGCGTCTAGAGTCGGACTGTGAAGTTCTCTTTTATCTTCTTCAGCTAAAGTTCAGCAGCTTCGGCGCGCAAGAACAGTTCTTTCGCTTGGATAATGAGCGCAAGTGTCTGTATCCTCGGAGGGTTTGGAGGGTGGGTTTTGTGCTTCCTTTTTTTAACTCAAGTACAGCTGTCTGTGTTGCATCAGTGCGCATTTTCGAAGTTCTGTGGTCTCGGGGGGCAGGCTTTTTGCTTCGATATGCATTAAGGGTTAAAGTGACTTTCTCTCTTTTCTGTTCTGTCCAACTTGGAAATAATTCCAGTGATGTGGACTTCTGCATTTAAAAACCTCACTCTCCCATGTCTACTCTATTATCTTCACTCGTTGCTCTGAAAACACAAAGACTAGCTTTCGCCTTCCTTCAACCCTCAAAATTTCTTCGTATCACCAAATCTACTATAAATGTCGCGTAAGGTTGAAGATTGTCGAACACATATAGGGCGTTGCAATGGAGCCCAATGGTAACAGCCCGTTTGTCGAGTATCAGATCCGAAAATACGGTTTTTGCAGCTCCTACAAAGATGGGAGCTCTGTGCATACGACAGACATGGACGGCGAGGACGACAACAGGGAGTAACGGCAGCGGTAAGCAAACGGTGGGATAGATCAACGACATCAGCAGCGGAACAGTGACAAAACAATAACGACAACAGCACAAGGTAGATTCTCCTTTCAGCCCTAGAATTCCCCCCGTCATGGCCATCTGTCCATCCATTCTATATTTTGTTTATCTGAGGCTAGGACAAGTATCCTGTTTTCGCCTTGTTATTGAAATACCATGGATATCAGTCTCCATCGAGGACCCGTCAGACTATTATTATAACCACAACCGCCAGTGTGCCATAAGATCTACCCAGCAAATTTCTCATTTTCCCCTTCCATCACGAAACAGGCTGTCACTTTCTCATCTGTTATATCCCCTCAAAGTATCTCAGGGCTCAAGCTCTTAAATTCACGTTTCTGCCTCGTCGACTGACAGAATTATCTCTACCTTCCCCTTCCCCACCTTAAAGCCCGGAATCAGATAATGCAATCATCAGAAAACGCAGCAACTAGTCCCCATATTCTCCTCAAGGACGACAACGAATGCATCGAACTAAGAGAATTTCCCAGCTTCCGCCAATGAAGTCAGAAATACTATCAATGCTGGTATCCTCGCCCCCAAATCTATCTACAACTACTATCACCAGACGAGAGAGGCTATTCGGATGTTGAGAGGGTAGAAAAGGTTCGACTCAAGCTACTTGGTACAGTTCGCAATTTCGAAGAAAGAGAAGCTCTCAAATGAACTCCTACGGTTACAGAGAACCGCTTTTTACGTCAAGTATGCGTTTATCTCTCTTCACTGCGCCGCAATTCTTGCCATCACCGCCCTCTCGTCACCATCTCCTCCTACCACTGTCCTCGTCCATCTGCAAGTCCCCACTATCCCACGATTACCCTTCGACTCTGCCGGCCACACAGAGAACTCAAATCCCAGGGCAATTCCGACGTTTTTGTGTACTTGGTCTGTTCGGAAGCTATAGCCTCCTTCAAGGCCGTCCGTGAATGGTGTTTTTACATCTAATTTGCGGGATGAAAGCGCCGCATCAGTAGCACTCCCCTCTTTGCCAGTGAAATATCACTTCCACCAAGTCAACCTAGCCAGACCTAACAACCAAACACAAGAGATTACGTGTGTGTGCGTGTGTTTAATACCTATAACGTCTATTCCAATCCCTAGCCAAGAAATGGAGAGGTAAGAACACAATGAGAAAATTCGGAAGATTCTAGAGGAAGGGGTTTGTAGAACGGAGCTGTATGTTAGATTCCAGCTGTATAACTTATACTTCAGTCTCTGCGGGAGGGATATGGTGTAGGTATGGGCATTTTCCCACTGTTGTTAAGGGTTCTTGTCATTTTCGGATTCTCACCACCATTCTCACCCCTATTCTCCCCCCCATTCTCACCACCACCACCAAAACCCACACATCCCCCTTCCAGCAATCCCCTCCACACCCCATCAGCCCTTCTCCCCACCTTCCCCCTGACAGCCCAACATCCTATCGAGGCCTTTTGTACTCTCAGTATATTGTTGTCCATCAGTGCGGCCTATAGCCACTCGGGGGCGAACTCTATATAGGGGTCATCTAGGTATCAAAACAGACGGTACGGGGTAGGGGGAGGAGGTGGCGGGTGCGGAAGAAAGGTGTAGGAGGATAGAGTAGTGTGGTTATATCCGGGGGTGTATAGGAGCTATCCATCCAACCGACACCTTTATGCCCCTCCCCCTTTACTGGTATGTATAAAACCCCCAACCCAGGTCTTTCCTCTCCGGTTTACTTTACAACCTACCCTCACATCGCGCAACCACATCTCACACATCTCACACAATCACACTCAAAATCACATCCCACACAACCACTCATCTGATAAATCCCATTTATTCACCCCCATCCCCCATCCCCAAATCCCATATCTACACCCCCCTCCCTTTAAAGGGCATCCAGGGGTACTCGAGTAACATAACATACATACAACCCCCCCTCCCACAGATCCCCCAAATAAAATAAAAATTCAGCTCTTCCCCACCCATATCATCGATCTTCTCAGCCAGGATCTAGATCCGGATCTGCAGGGATACAAAAACTCCAAACACAACAGTACCAACCAACTCTCCCGATTCCCCCATCTAGGCGTGGAGGTGGTGGTGGTGGTGTACTATTCTAGTCTGACAAAACCTGCGGTTCTTCTCCTCCTTCATTCTCGGTGTGCGGTGTGCGTCGTGTGGGTGTGTGGTAGATGGTTCGTATCGTATCGCCGCGGTAACCGTACCGTACGTTATGTAACCCCCCCTATCTCAGCGCCAAGTAGCATGGGCGTAATTGAGCATCGGTGTAGATACAGGTAGGCATAAGTAAGCAGGCGTAAACGTAAACGATCCCCCCCCCATTTTCCCCATCGGCGCAGCACGACAGACAAGCAGACAAACGTATCGCCGCGGCAACACACGTACGCCTGCCGCCCCGCTGCGCCGCCCCTGCCGCCTAGGCGAGATAATACGTACACCGAACACCACAAAGAATTCTGAAAGCTTCCATTTCGCTGGTTTAAATTCACTTTCGGCCATCTGCCCTCCTTCTTCCTGGTTTCTTTCCTCTGTCTTTCCTCTGTCTTTCCTCTGTCTTTCCTCTGTCTTTCCTCTGTCTTTCCTCTGTCTTTCCTCTGTCTTTCCTCCTTTCTTCTTCCGATCTTTCTTCTCTTTCTTCTTCTTCTTGATCTTTCTTCTCATCAACAACCATCCATCCATATCCATGATAAAAACAAAAACAACAGCCACAAAACATGAAGAAAAAAGGTATGAACTAAACTATCCGGGGATATCAAAAAAGAAAAAACATCGAACACAAAAAGGTCTTCAAGAACAAATTCTCAAGAACGATCTTAAGAAACCGAGCACCAAGTCAACAAGAGGACTCGACTCGACAACAATGATAACCACCAAGCTGAAAGAGAGGCATCAAAGGATAAAGAAATGCCAAACAACCAAGCCAAGCATCAAAGAACCTCGCACGCACGCACGCGCAGAAGCAAAGGACCATTTTATCGACTCCCACAACAACAACAGCATGCCCGGATATACACAGAATCATCCATCCCACAAAACCCCAACATCTACTCCCACACACTCGTCGCCGTCGACCCCCTACTCCCCCCCAAAAATCTCCTCACTATTCTCCACCACAAACTGCACAATCTCATTCCTCCTCGCCACATCGCTCATCTCCCTCTCCACGCTGCGATCCCGCATGATCGTCGGCGCGAACACGACAGCCACGTTCTTGGGCGTCATGAGGTTGACGGACGCCTTTGAGACGACGCGCGCGAGGTGGAAGATGAGGAATTCCAGGACGTCGCGGTGGATGGGGGGGAGGAGGGAGAAGGTGCTGCGGAGGTGGGCGCAGCGGGCTGGGGTGTCGGATTCGGGGATTGCTGGTGGGTGTTAGTTTATGAACGACAAAGGGGTGTGATGGTGACAAAGGGAGTAGTGAGATCCAGATCGAGGTCGACAAAGAGAGTAGGCAAGCAAGCAACCGCGCGAAGCAGCCATCATCGCCCTCAAGATCGACAACCGTCGAACCTCAAGATCTAAACACCCCAAACCCCGAAGTCAAAAGAAAGGGGGGAAAACTCACTCAAAGCCTCCAGCACCTTCTCATAAACATCAAACGTCAGCAGCGGAACCGGCAACTTCCTAAAATACTGCTTCAACACGCTAGTCACAGCCGTAATATCCACATCCGGATCAGAGATATCAACCTCCGTCTCCCCCCCGGCCCTCGCATCCCTCTCGAACCCCTCCTGAATCGCCCTCACCAGTCCACTACCGCCAGTCTTGCGATAGATGCCCTCCACGTCCATACCGCGGAGCTCGACTTCCTCAATACAGCGGATCACGACGGAGGGGATGTGGCGGCGCTCGTAGGCCGCGCGCTCGACGAGGTCGGAGCCGAAGAGGGTGGAGGGGTTTTCAGCAGCGGGGACGAGTGTCGATACCCCGGCTGCGGATTTGGAGTTGGCGTGGGATTTCTTGAACAGTCCGAAGCCGCGGGGGTCAGAGGATGTGGATTTCGGGAGCGATCCTGCGCCAGATCCGGGCTGGGAAGCCTGGGATGACGATGGGCCCATGAGGGAGGGTGAATCAACGGGTGTAACGGTGGTGTTGTATGGCATTCCGATCTCGCCCGTTCCACCTAGGCCACCCGCAGCAGCAGCGGCGGCGTTACGCTCGCGCTCCGATCCAAACGCACCTTTGAAGCCTTTACTCACGCCCTTGGCGACTGTGGCACCTCCCTTCTTCCAGTTAAACTTCTTGGCTTGGGCTTTACGGATGTTGACCACGTGCGGGGCGGAGAGGACGGTGGCGGGCTCGAGAGCGGTGTCTGCGTCGAGGACGTGGGGGTAGGAGTGTGCGGTTGCGAGGGAGGGGACGGCGGTGGTGGTGGATGATGCGTCGTCGAGGGTTGGGAGGGACAGTTTATCCTTGCTGTGGGTGTAAATCCCCAGTCCATTCGCGCTGGCACCTCCACTCGACATTGGAGGCTTAGGGGACTCGGCAGCACCAGGTCCAGATTGAGCTCGGAAACGCTCCTGTATTTGGGTGGTGAGATCGTTGTTGAGATCCGCGAGTTGGGCGTTCTTGGAAGACAGCTGCTCGAATTCCGCCAGAGCTCTATCGCGAGCCTTGATCGCAGCGGCTTTCTCGTCCAACAGAGTCTCACGCTCTTCAAAGAGGGTCTCAACTTCACGGGACATGGATTGTTTGAGTCTCTCGATTCTCAACACGAAGTCCTTGATGGCACTCTCCTCCATCTCCTCCATATCAAGCTCCTGCTTGCCCTCCGCATTCTTCGCGCGCTCGACATAGCCGGCTAGGACTTCGATCTGACGAATCATAATCTCCGCCTGCGAACCAAGCTCATGCACAGTCTTGCGCTTCTCAACGAGCTGCTTGGTGACGGACTTCAGCTCACCGCTAGCCACGAACACGCGCTCGAGTTCAGCAACGCGCTGTTCAGAGTTACGCAGCTGGCGACGCAGGACGGCAGAGTCGTCGCCGCCGGCACGGGGTGAGCCCATAGAGATGGACGCGGGGCTAGCGACGACGCCATCTTCAGCAATGGGAGTCTTGGGCCAGTGACCCGACGTGGCGGTGCGGCTGGTGGTCTCGCTGATACTACGGCCATGGCGGTGAACACTGTGATCGCTGGGTGTGCGGCCATGGCGAACAGCATTGGATACACGTCTCAACAGCGACTCTGCACGCTCGTCAGTGCCGAGAATACGAGCCATGTCCTCATCCATGGTGAAGTCGCCGCCGGCGCTCCATCTCGGGAGCTTGGGGGAGATGGGTTCGCCAGTCAGCGGGTTGATGGCTTGCTTGCCGCCCTTTTGCTGGGATGCTGGGGGAGGGATTGGAGGGGCGCGAGGGGCCATGTAGGTGTCGCTCGGCTTCTGCTGTGGCGGGGCAGGGCGGACGGGGAGACGTGGTGCTGCCTCCTCGGGGGACTTGATTACAGGGCTCGAGATGGACTTTCCATTTACGGTTGGGGTGACCAGAGCAGAGCTGTCGGTGGACGAAACGGATGAGGACAGCGCGTCAGAGGCATACTGGTTCTTAGCCGCCGGCTTTCCGCCTCCAACCTCCTTTCTGGGGATAGGCTTTGAAGCAGTTGGCTGCTCGCCACGAGCAAGAGTTGAATCAGTCGAAGGTCTCGACTCTTGCTCACCTCTACGCAAATCGGTCGAGTTCTCAGCGGCGGCGAGGTACTGGTTTACGCCTCCTCTCGGTCTCTCCTGAGACACTCTCGCGGAATCACCACTCTCGGTGAGAGACAAGTTCTCTCTCTTCGGTCTGGCCTGTGGATTCTCCACGGCCTCCGTCTTGGCAGCGCTACTCCTCGACTCATTCGAGCGCTTACGCTTCGGCACGTCCTGCAGTTTAAACTTGTCTGGCTGCGACTGTGCCTTATCGTTTGCATTGCCATTGCTCATGGAGTTGGCAAGGTGGCGCTTGGGCTCCTCGGCGTTAAGCGCCGGCGACGCAGTGGCAGACGTGCTGCGGCTGCCCGCGGACGGACGAGGTGGTGGTCTCCTCGTGGTGGCGCCGCCCTCCCTGCTGGACTCGGAGTACTCGCTCGATGGCGTGCGGCCCTTCTCCTGGAACGCAATGTGCGGGGTAGACTGGCTGGTTGGCATTTGTCCTCTCGCGCTCCTCGCGGATGGGCTGAGCATGTCCTTGGCCGCGGCATTCTCCTTCATGTTACGCTCGTTCTTGTTGTTCTGCGCGGGGCGCGGAGTTGGCGCGGGGCTCGGGTCGAGGGCCAGCGGGATGAAGAAGCCATCACCATCGCCGGTCATGTCGGAGGCTTGCGAGTGGCGGTTGTTGCGGTATGTGGTAGTTGGGAGAAGGCCATCTCGGTGTCCCATGTCATTTGGTGACTCGGCGCGGCTTCTCGACAGATCGCCAGGGTACTGTGGGCGCGGTCTAGGTGAGAGCTCGGTGTGTGGGTTCACGGCTGGGTCTCTCGATTTGGCTTCCGCAGCAGCCTTCTCGCTCGGTGGCAGGGCCGGAAGGGATTTATCTACGAGCATGCTATCTTTTTCTTTCGCCTTTGCTTGGGCCGCCGCGGCTTTACTTTTTTTACGACGACGCGCCATGAGCGACTCGTGGCAACTCATGCAGAAGATGCCCTGTGAGGTGCGGGCATAGCGCAGGTTCTCGATCTTGCGCTTGCAGTTGCGGCAGCGGAAGCAGGTGGCGCAGAAGGCTTGGTCGCCGGTCAGGATGGCGAGGTCCTCGATCTTGTTGCCGCAGGCGCTGCAGCTGTAGGTGCAGTTGTTGCAGATGAGGGAGCCATCGCCGAGGAGGAGTAGGTTGGCGTCGGAGTCGAGGAGGGTGTGACATTGGTTGCAGCGGAAGCAGTCGAGATGCCATCTGTTGTTTGCTGTGAGAGGGCAAGGTTAGCTGTGGGTTCAATGGGCATGGTTGGGGGCCATGAGGGTGGGTGGGTGAGCGCAATGGAATTCACCAGAGGCAACTCGCCCTCACAGTTTGTGAGGGTCAATGGACAAAAAAAGAAACTCACCAAGTTCAAAGGCCTTGCCCTCTTCCAGAATCTACCAGTCAAGTCAGCACACTCAATCCCCCAAGGTTCTCTCAGGAAAAAGAATCTCAAAACTCACCTCTCCGCATCCCTTACACGGGTACGCCTCTTCCTCCTCCTCTGGATACTCCCCGGGTCCAGGTGCAACAGCAGCTTCAGGCGCCTCCATGGCGCAAGCTGCTTCTTATGGCCAGCTCTTGCTCAGAGCTGGTTGTGTGGTGTGTGTAGTGGTGGTTGTTGGAGAGTGGCATGCGTGGGGTTGTCGCGTGGTTGTGCGCCTGGGTGGATGGGCGCGCAGGTTGGTGTGAGGTTAGGTGAGGTGAGGTGAAGGTTTGTCGTGACGGTTGGTGTGAGGTTGGGTATGTTTGTATGTGAGGTTGGTCTGTTGGTAGGTGGTAGGTGGTAGGTGAGGTTGTGGAGGTGAAGTGAGGTGAGATCGGATCTGAAAGATCGACTTGCGGCGTGGCAGCGCAGCGGTGGAGAGGTACGGTACTATACGCGGTCTAGTACTGTACATACAGCAGCCAGCCAGACAAGAGAGATCAGACAGATGGTGTAATGGCTAGGAGCAGGGACAACAGAGGTTAGATTGGGTCGAGGTTGGTTTCAGGAAGGAATGAGGTAGGTCGGTATGGTTTGTGGTATGGTTTGGGGGTGGGTTGTTTTGTGGAGTTTGTGTGGTGGTGGTTGTGACAGTGATGGTTGTGGAAATAATGTTCTGTTCACTTACTTGGTGGATAGAGAGAGGAGAGAGTACTTATGAAGTATACTATACCTAGGTACTATGGATAGGTACTAGACTGTCCTCTTGGGTGGATAAGTCATCCACAGTACCTCAGTGCAGTATGTCTATCCGTCTGTATGTACAGTCTGTATGTACAGTCTGTATGAATATCTGTCTGTCTGTGTTGATCTTTGGCTGAAAAGGGGTTTTTTATTACTTTGTGTGGTTGGTGGTGATGTTGGTGTTGGTGTTGTCCCTTGCTTGCGGGGGTAAATTGCTGTCCCTTGCTACTAAGGTGTGTAGCGTGTAGTGATAGTGCAGTATAAAGTGCAGAGGACGAGCACACCAACCAGTATATAGTGCAGGAGAGTGTAATAGAGTGTAATAGAGTGTAGTACAGTGGGTGGTGATGGGATGGAATGAGATGGGATGATGGAGAGGATTGATTTGAATTGAACTGTCTTTGGAATGGGAATGTGCAATGGTTACTCTGTACAATGGTATCAGCTACTTCCTGTGAGCTGCACAGTAAGTGTGCTGCTGTAACTCGTACGTGTCGTATAGCATATAGCGTGCAATAACTTTTTTTTTAAGGAGAGCAACGACAACGACAGCCGCGGAGACGACACGGCAACCAGAGACACTCAGAGACACACAGACACGACGATAGACAAGAGACACGACCACAGAGACATGCACACAGACACAGACAAGACGATAATAGCAACACTGATCCACAGAACAGTTCAGTCCAAGACAGTCCAAGTCAGTCTAGTATTCTCTAGTTCTAGTAGTGTCTAACTCCAGTCCTCTGGTCTGTACAGAGAGAGTAAGGTACTAAGAGTCTAGAATGAGAGTTGTCTAGCGCAGGGATAGATTATAGGTGGGTACATGGTAAGTGAGTGGGTAAGTGTGGGTAAGAAGGTTAGAAAGGGTGTAGTGGTACTATTATCTAAAGTACCCTCTATAAACATTTATATACATTATAGCAGTTCATTGGGTATAAAAGATACTTCTAACTAAAGTACCCCCTTCTCTTGTCAGTGCGTTATATCGTTTAGCAACAGCGAAGAGAGGACAGAGAGGTGGTGGGTGGATACAGGGAGTTCAAGCCACCACACTACGGTACGGGAAATCATTACGGAGGGGTATGGTATGGTATGGTACAGTACAGTACGTAGTTTTACGTATTTTATTATTTTATTAGTATGGAGTATCCGAGCAAGGTTGACCATGAGGTTATTCGGATCAATTTAGCTCAATTGACTTGGTATTTATTATTTATTAGTATTATTTTCCTTTCCTTTATTTTATTTCTCGACTTTTCTGTTCTGCTCTAATCAATTCTCCCATTCACTACGACTGCACGAATACAACTCACACTCTGTATAATATGTATATATCCCGCACCCCCAGACTCCCGCATCCCCCTCGCTCCCCTCCCTTCTCCCCCTTTTTCCCGCCCCCAACGCGTTTCACACCCTCAACCCTCCTCATCAACCCCTGTCCACGACACCACTACCACACTTTCTATCACCACTTGGACTACTTTCTACGACTACTAGACACTACTAGACACTACTAGACACCACTAAACACTACCAATACAACGGAACTGCAACCACCACAGGCAAACACACTCTCTCTCTCTTCCACACACACGCGATGCACCTGTCTCCACGGCACACTACGGTGAGTATGCACATGCACATGCATCCCACGACGGCAACGAGGGCGTTTCAGGTTGCTGCTGGTGAAGGAGGAGAGGGTCCACTATTGTTTTGTTCTGGTAGGCAGAAACAGTGGTGATATTTCAACTCTTCAACTAGCTGCTCTACTGTACTTTGTATTACAGGTGATGTGATGTGATTTGATGGAGTGATGAGATGGGATTGGAGTCCCCTCGTGGTAGCCATGCATGCATGTGCGGAGATGGAGATCACCACGTGAAGATACTCATACCATCAGCTATCACACATCAGACATCACACCTACCCACAGAGACAGAAGACATACAGACAGACAGACAGACAGACACGGCACCAACAGTAAGGATACCTACCCATCACTGACAACGGATCGGCTACTACACACAGAATGACCCTCTGTCTGTGGGTGATCTACAAACACGTCTGTGTGGTATGCTGCGTTAGACCACGCTATGCTATACTATGCTCTGCTATGCCGTCCCCTCTCCCTCCCTCTCTCTACCTACCGTAGTAGCATCTACATTCGTAGTTTAGTTAGGGAAGGGCATGGCAGGGCGGGACAGGGCAGACACGACAGACAGGGTAGTGCGGGATGCTATAGTAAGACGGTAATCTTATAGCGTAGGATTAGGGATATAGATGGGGGGAGGCACTCTATTAGAGTGGTATCAGTATCAGCACCTTGTCCCTGACTGAGCTGTCAGTCAGTCACCGCTACTTGTATACTCTGGAGAGGTTAATATATACGGACGGAGCATATTAAGTTGGAGACAGCGGGAGGGATAGTACGCGGGGGTAATGTATTTCATCCCCATCCCTCCCCTCCTTCCTTCCTTCCTTCCTTCCTTCCTTCCTTCCTCACTTCCACCACCCTCTACTCTAACCACCCCACAGAAGTAAACACTATAAACGCAACACCCCTCAAACACCTCACCCCCAAACGCCACGCACCACCCACCCGTCGCACCACCCCAACACGCATCAACCCGCCGTTTCATCGCCGTCGTCGAGGCTTGCTGATCTGCGGGCTCTAGACTCGGGCGCATGGGTTGGGAGGGATCGCTACCGTTTAGGGCGCGGAGAGGGAGGTAGTACATGGGTAGATAGATACTTTGAGTAGTGTTAAGAAGGTGAAATGAAGCGAGGGGGGTTTTCGTTCCGAGGAGGAGACCGGGTGTGATGCTTGGTGAGAAAATGTATTGTGGTATGGTATGGTATGGTATAGTATGGTATAGTATATGATACTATACTGCGGTGTTTTAACAGTGACTAGTCCTCGTTGTTGTTCTATATGGTGTAGTGTGAGTACTATACTATACTACACCCACCACTACCACCATACCACACTACAACACCACACCACCACACCTCACTACACTACCTCACTCCCTCCCCTCCTTCCTGTTCCTATCTCTCGGTACATACAGTCCAGCCCACACACAGTACAGTACATTGCACAGACAAGCTGCGTACTCCCATACCCACACACGTTCATAGCCGTGGATGGTGGATTGGTGGGTTTGGAATGAGTGGTCCACTGTGGGAGATGGGCGGTGGATGGGGGAGATGAGTGTGGCTGGTGGCGGGTGTGTGTGGCTGGTGAGGGGTGGATGCGGCGTGGGGATGGTGGGTGTGGCGTCTATAGGCGACGGATGAGGGTGTGGTGACCCTGGATGGGGGGTATGGACGTACTTGAGTATATGGGTGGGTTGTGAGGTATAGTCGTGTTAGTGGGATGGTGGGATGAGGGGTGTATGGAGTATGATGTGGGTGTTGATGGGATGGGTGAGCAGTGAGAAGTGATATGTAAGATGCGGGATGGCAGGTGCAGGTAATATAATTTCTATATTTGATAAGATCTACATTTTAACTTCTAACAGAGTATTGATATAGCCAAGAAATAGCAGTCATATAACATCCCACAACTCACATATCCACCCCAGATATCCATACCACATATCCATTTAGCACACTTCCTTCCTCCTCCTTACACCTCCCATCCAGCACCATTCCCCTCCTCACTCCTCCCTCACTTCCCCGCATTAACAAACCTCCCATACTCCCCCCACAACCCCGCCACCTCCCCCCCAACACACTCCCTCCAAAACCTCCCCTCCTCATATTTTTGGTTTCTCAACCACTCATTCATCCTCCTCACCACCCCCCCCTTCCCATCCCCCTTGGTGTTATCCAACCACTCCAAGAAGAACCCCGTCCTCTCATACCCAGCATCCCACTTCCCATCCGCCACCCTCTTCCAATGCGGCGCCGCCAGCCCAGCCTTCAACCTCACAAAATCAGCTATCCCCTCTATCAGTCCCCCGGGGCAGGTGTTGAGCGCGTTATACTGGAAACAATGCACCAGCTCATGCACCAGCACGCCCGCCACCTCGTCCTTGACCCGCTCCGCCGCGATGCGCGAGATGTAGTCGAGCGAGAAGTGGATCTCCTTCGCCCCCTCCACGTTCTGCGTGCCGACCGTGTAGGCGACGCCGTCCATGGGGCGGAGGATAAGGGAGACGGATTTGGTGGGGGCGGGGTGGGTGGTGGGCTCGGTGGAGGAGAGGTAGAGGTGGGTGAGGACGGTGGTGATGTGGGTGGGGAGGGCGGTGGAGATGGAGGGGGTGGTGAGGAAGGAGGTGCTGCCGGGGTGGAGGAGGGTTTGGATTTGGAAGGNGGAGGGGGTTGGTTCTTCTGGGACGGTCATTTTGGCTGTGGTTGTTGTTGAGGTGGTCGTAGTTGTGATGGTGGTGGTCGTGGGTGTGTTGATATGAGCTACGATGAGGTGGTCGTGATGATACTCGACCTCAGAGTGCGGGGAGAGCTGGAGCTTGGGCTTGACAAACGAACGTGGTGAAAGCTTATTCCCTTCTATAGTGTCGAGAAATTAGGCTGAATACAAACCAAGTCCCCAAAGAGTAGGATAAGAAGCTTTATATACGTGAAATTCAATATATACTCCTCCCATGACCCCTTCCTTAACCCTCCCCCAAAGAAATGACACCCCCCATCAGACGAGGCTGACACCTGACGTCCCAGATACAGCCCCCAGGTACACAGCCTGACCTTATCTTGTGCCTGAACTGACACCGGTTCCTTATCGCGGGGATGGACCCAGCGCACAGACCACCACGCGTCCTCAGACCCCAACAGGGAGAGCGAGAGACAGGCTTGAGGCTAGGTTCCACTGTTAAATCCGTTTTCCTGTTTGCGCGTTGAGTGTACTAAGTAAACAACGACAACCACACAGCGACGACGACAACTATCGACATCGACAGCGACATCGACGACGAACAAACACCGACGACGATAGTAATAACAGAGATATCGAAAGGACCAGGCGCACCATCACCGCCCACAAAATCCAAAACACAACACACATGCCCCTTCACACACAGCACACACAATAACACCCAACCCGGCTACGGCCCCTATCACCAGCAACAACCACCACCACACATCATCAGCTGGCCCACGCACCACCCACGCACCACAACCATGGGCGAAAAACTCACCGACGCCACCGCGCAATCCCTCCTCGCGCTCCTCCGCAGCGACAGCCCAGTCGACACCAAAGTCGCCCACCTCACCACCGCCAAATCCTCCATAAAGCAGCACAACCTCCCCGATGCCAGCGTCGCGCCCCTCTTCGAGTCCGCGCGCCTGGCCATGACGTCCCAGCACACCGCGCTCGTGAACGCGGGGTTCACGACGCTGAACCACCTGCTCACGCGGATGACGAGGCAGGAGCCCAGGGCGATTGTTAGGGAGACGAAGGCTACGCTGCCGCTTGTGCTGGAGAGGGTGGGGGATGCGAGGGAGAAGTATAGGGGGCTTGCGGGGCTGTGTTTGACGGCTTTTTGGAGGGTGGCGGGGCCGGAGGTGGAGAGGGGGGTTAGGGAGGTGGTGCTGGGGGGGAGGAGTGGGAGGGGGAAGGAGGGGGGGATGGGGTGGATTGTGCAGGTGGGTTTTTATTTTTTATTTTTGTGTTTCGTTTTTGGCTTTTTGGCTTTTTTTCGGTGGTTGTTGTGGGTTTTGGGGGTGTTGAGGGAGAGAGGGCTTCTGGGGAGGGTTGGAGAAGGGTTCATGCGGAGGGTCACAGGAGTCCGTGGTGGATGTATTACTGCAGATTTATGTTTTGTCGATGGTCACTGCAGATTTCATACTTGGTGGATGGTTACACAGATTTCAGGGCACAGCTGACACATACAGATGCACGAGGAGTACGGACTACAGTTCAGATCCTTCGTCCCCAGCCTCATGGAACTGCTCGAAGATGCCGATGGCATGGTTAGAGACTGTGCCAGGAACACAGTCATTGAACTGTTCAAGTACGCATCACCTATCCCACCCACTCATACCCACCACTAACAATACCCCCCAGAAATGCACCAAACGCCGCGAAATCCGACCTCAAGAAACAATTAAAAGCATTCAACGTCCGCTCAACAATCGTCACTGCCATAGTAAGCCAACTCAGCCCAACTGGTGCAGATGTCGACCCCATCGACCAACACACCGCGAGCCCCAGCCTTCGCTCCCACCACTCCGAGAGCACCATCTCCACTTCCTCCGCCTCAGCCCGCCCCGTGACACCCGTGGCCGAGACACGCGTGCTCGAGCATGTTGACCCTGCCTATGTTAACACGGTCCGCGAGCTTGAAGACACCTTCCGCGACATGCACCCTTTTTTCGACGGCAAGGAGTCTGAGCATAACTGGCTGAAGCGCGAGCAGAGCTGCTCGAAGTTACGGAAGCTGAATGCCGGAAATGCACCTGCAGACTTCCACGATGCCTGGTTAATAGGCGTCAAAGGGCTGCTGGATGGGATTTTGAAGTCTGTGAATTCGCTACGGACGAGTTTATCCAAGGAGGGATGTGCAGTTGTGCAGGAGATTGCGAGGACGGCGGGTCCGGGATTGGATCCGATGGTGGAGATTCTGCTGCAGAATCTCATTAAGCTTTGCGGTGGAACGAAGAAGATCGCGTCGCAGGCAGGTGATGCAACGGTCGATATCATCATCCTCCACGTCTCCTACAACCAGCGCATCCTCCAACACATCTGGCTCGCATGCCAGGACAAGAACGTCCAACCCCGCACCTACGCAGCCGGCTGGTTGAAGACCCTCCTCAAGAAACTCGCAAACCACAAGAGCCAAATCGAGCACGCCGGCGGCCTCGACATTGTCGAGAAATGCGTCAAGAAGGGCCTAGCAGATCCTAATCCCGGCGTCCGCGAAAAGATGCGTGGCACCTTCTGGCCATTTGCGCAGATGTGGCCCGCAAAGGGTGAGGCAGTAATGGCGAACCTTGAGCCCGCACAACTCAAGCTCCTCCAAAACGACCCGGGCAACCCCAACTCGCCCAAGAAAACTAACCCTGTCGCTCGCCCGGGTCTCGCTATGTCGAAGAGCACGGGTCCACCAAAACCGTCATTGAGAGAGACGCTTATGGCACAGAAGAAGGCGGCGATGGCGGCGAAGAACCTCCCTGTGCGCCCGGGGTCGGCTATGTCGAGTTTCTCCCCAATGCGTACCGCGAGCGCGGCGTCGAATTCTTCTACTTCTACAGCGCCGGCGGGAAGGCCGAGGCCAGAGAGCACGACGTCCCATGGTGGGTTGTCCGTTGCGCCTATGCGGCCTACGAAGTTTAGGCCTAAGGAGCCACCGCGGCCTGCAACTGCGGGGCCGTATTCAGTGAGGCAGACTCCTGCGGGCGCTACCCCGTCAACGACAAAGCCAGCGGCTCGAACACCGAGTGCGGCGACGGTGTCACCGAAACGGGGGGCGGTGCCTAGACCGAATACTAGTCACTCGAGTCATGCGAGCCAGTCGTCTAATACGAGTCCGATACGGGAGAAGGCGAGTGTAGCTCGTGAAGCTAGGGAAGCTAGGGAAGAGGCGGTGGTGAGGGAGAGTCCTAGGGTGAAGCAGCAGGTGCCAGAGAGTCCCAGGCCGAGACAGCAAACACAGCAGCAGCAGATGCATAATTACGTTTCGTCTAGCCCGTCAAGGGCGGATGAGGAATTCACAATGGTGATCCCAACTCTCACCAGTCTGCCCTCCCCCGCTCCTCCAGCCAGCCCGCCCCCACAACAGCAGACACAGAAAGAAAGCACCCGCCTCGTCACGCCCGCCAAAGCAGTCAAGGTCTACGAAGACCCCTTCTCCTCCGCGGGCGACGACGAGACGACACCCCGCCCGCCACTTCCAGCCACAGTTCTCGAAGAAGTCTCCGTAAACGAAGAGACCTTCTCCCTCCCTCCTCCTCCCTCCCCACCAAAACCATCAACGAACACCCTCCTCACCTCCTCCCCCGAACGCGCCAAAAAAGACGTCCGCCTCCTCGACAGCGGCATCTCCAAAGTCCGCGCGCAATCCCTCGACGTCCACGGTTTTCGCAAACTGCAATCCCTCATCCGCGACTCCAGTCGCGATATCTGGTCTCCCCCGTCCTCGGGGCAGGAATCCCGCTTCGACGCCCTGTTGAGCGGGTTGTTCACGTACCTCGCTGGCCCCGCTACGGCTATCGCGCCGGAGAAGGTGCAGGATGTTAAGGCGCAGATCCTGGCTACTATCCGCGCGATGCTGAGGAAGGATAGGGAAGCGTGTGGGAGGGGACGGGGAGTGGAGGAGGGGATTGAGGCGTTACTTAAAGCCCGCGCTGGGTATGAGGGGCGCGCGCATATCGTTGCTGGATTAGAGGTGTTAGCGCAGGAACTCGTTGGGCTGGGTGAGCCGGATGTGGTGGCCGGGGTTATCTGCTCCCGGCTGGAGGGCGTAGATATGGACGTTGAAGGATGCCGTACCCTAACCATGGGCCTGCGTATGCTCACCAGCCTCCTCGAATCCCCCAGCCACAACGGCAGCGGGAACGGCAGCTACGTCCCCAGCGCCGCGCGAGCGACGGAGATGGGCAAACTAGCCGGACGATGCCTCGAGAGTGGGAATAGCGGGGTTAGGATGGGAGGTGTGGGGTTGTGCGTTGCGCTCTATAG